>PVIW01002604.1:45719-208741 GCA_004026585.1 Noctilio leporinus
GGGGGGGATGAAACAATTGTGTGTATTACAACAGCAATAAACTTTATTTATTTATTTATTTATTTAAAAAGTGGAGTGTTGCTGACTGGTAAGAATGTATACTTTAAATAGGTATCAATATGAACGGTACCTTTCACTTATAACTATACATTCTGACAATTGAGAGAATTTTCCAGAGACTAGTTTATGACTCATTAATTCCAAGCTTTATTTCACCCCTTTTCCTACCGACACACTTCTGGAACTGATTTATACTTGCTGGGAAAAAATTTTTTTCCTGTAACCCTCTAGGTTCTTGTGGTGGGTCTAACAATTCAATTGACACAAGATAAGTTAACAGAAGAAAACAAGTTTAATTTGTATATATAGAGGTCTCACAGACATGGGACCTAAAGAAATGACCCCTTAAAGGTACCTTTTATACTTTTTAGACAAACAAACAATACGTTTGTGAAGAACTGTCAGGACAAAGAAACTTAGCCTTGGGTCTAATTAGTGAAGAAACAAAGAATGTACTTACCCGGCCTTCTGGGCCCTAAATTTCCTAGCTCTTTCCTAGGTGGTAAGGGTGTCTCTCTCTCTGGTACAGAGAGAGTACCTTACAGAGAAGAGAGTTATTTCCTTCTTTGAGGGGGACAGAGAGAAGGGCCACAGAGTTCCTTCTTGTACATGCTGTTTCTCAAGTATCTTTAATTCAAAAAAATTAATATGCCAAAGTAACATGTTTGGGGGTGGCAAATTTGCTATCCTACAAGATCATGCTACTGTACCTTTAGGTGAGGATTCTGGATGAGTATATCGTGAGTGGAGAAGTTTTCCCATAAGCTACACATACATTAGAATAACTAGCAATAACTTAGGTATGTGCTGAAGTGACTGTGACCTACACAAGTTATCTCATAAAACCCTTAGCCAGATTCCCAAAAAAATGCATGTGGTCCCTACAACGTCATACACCATGAGAGGAAGGAAGTGCATCAAAGAAAACTCTGGAGTGGAAAAGTGGTCTCACCTGATTGCTATTAACATTTTTTTTTTTCAAGTTTCATGAAACATGATCATTTGAACTTATTGCCCAGGCCCCTCCTCCCGGGACCTGAGGTGCAGCCAGTGCATAGAGAGGCCTGGTCATTAGCTCCCCAGGCAATTCGGCTCTGCAGGGGCTCCTCCCAGAGCAACAGCGGGGAGCCAACTCAGCCAATGCCCCAATTTCTGTTTAAAAGGAAGAAGGTATTTCTGGGATTCTCAAGCAGTATAAAAAGATACGGTAACTCCTTACAAAGACTTCCTTACCCCACTTTTAAGTTACTTATTTTCTCTGACCAGCCTAGTCACTTTGGAAAAACCAGGAGGAGCATCTAGGCCAAGAATAGCAAGAGATTTATAACAAGAAAGAAAAAAAGATCTGTGCATTGGTTGTTCATTCCATGACATTTTGACATTTGAGAATATTTTTTAACATTTCAGCCATACCCTTACTTTGATCTTCTTATGTGTATGATGTTTCAGAGTCACTGTAGGACTGAAAACAACGGAGCTGAAAAGCTCCTGTAGCAACAGGCCGCAGGTTTGTTTCCGATCTGACTTGCTTTCATTTCACGGTGGATCTTTGAGCAGTCACTGAGCTCATTCAATTTCCAGGCCCATTCATCTGGAACTTCAAATCAAAAGAGAGAGGAATCACCTCCCTATGCATTTGCAGAGTGGTGGCAAAGGTGGCAGCAGTACCTTTAAACTCCTCCTGCTGCCCACAGATCAGTGAGTGAGCCTTTTCCTGACCTCAGACCTACCTGTGGAGGCTCCTGAAACACCCAAGGGACAGGGAGGGAGACCAGGCAGATACTGCCTGTCATTTCCTCATTGTCACTAATGGTAATAAGCCTAGCCTCAGAGCACTGTGAAACGAACTTCATGTTGGAATCCCCCAGGTCTTCGGCTCCCAGTCTCTGGTTTGACCACTCTATTTCCTTTAGAGCCTAGAGTTCTCTTCCTTTATTGTCCTTCCCCCTTCCAAGAACCTGTTTTTCAAGATACCTGCTACAAAAGAAAACAAAAGCAAATGCCAGTACTCAGATAACTCAGGTGCAAATGAATGTATTTTATTGTCCCACTAACACAGTGTTTATCAACACCAGCTGCACATGAAAATTACCCAAAGACTTAAAAATACATTTCAATACCCAGGCCATAATCCAGGATGACAAAAGCAGCCATAATCCAGGATGACGAAAGCAGATGTTCCCGGAGTTGGAACCAAGCACCGGGATTTTTCTAACACCCCCCCCCCCCACCGTTGACTCTGTTGTGTTATTTTATTTTCATGGGAAAAGGAAGCAAAAGGAGCCATCTGAAGCTCCGTTTGTGGGATTTCAGGCTGCAGAAAGCAAGGGAGTTATATTAGAGATCAGATGGCAGAGAGCTTTGGCAACAGCTTTCAAGTCCCTTCAGCAGGGGATTTATGTCCCCCATTCATAGACAGAGTCTGTTCTAAAAATGCTTCACCTATAACAATCAAAATGGAATTAAACAAACCAATTGAAGTGCCAATAGGTGATAATAATTCAGTCCCACAATACCTATAAAAAGCTGCTTTGGAATTTCAACTACAGATTTCATCCGCTGTGTTTTGTGCATGTCACAAACAGTGACAGCAGATGTCATTATAGGACAGGAGTTTTATTTCCCTGTTGATGTGGGTTATTAACAGGCACTATGAGAACACTCCTTGTGGACAACATGTACTGGGAACCATTAGGTGATCAGGAAATAATGACAGAGGTAAATCCCTTTTTAGCTGTAAAATCATATGATTCTAAGATAAATCTCTGCTCTGGATACAAAACACTTTAGAAAGGATTCTTATGAAATGGAATTGTGCATGCATCAAGGATAACTTTGTCTCTTTTATGGTATGCCTGAAATGCCTATTTCCTCCAGATGCGTCAGTGTATTTGACTTGAAAAGGGTGATGTTACACTATAGCACCCACCCACTGAGTCCTTGGTATACGCTGGCCATTACAGCAACTAGAGCTGACCTGAAAAGGACACTAACCTCATTCATGAGAATTCTACCTTCTACCTAATCATCTCCCAAAGACGCCACTTACCATCACATTGGGGGTTTTGTTTCAATGTATAAATTTGGGAAAGGGACACAAATATTTCATTATACGGGACCAAGTAACACTAAGATACCACTAGAGGGTCAGGATTATGGGTTTTTAAATAACATCAGTAAGCCCGGTTATGGGTTTTTTTCCAGCAAGACCCAAATCTTCAGGTAAAGACACAGCAGATGCAGAGCAGGGTTTAATCAGGACTGTGGGTTAGCCAACAAATAAAAAATGTGATTTTTAATAATTAAATTATCATAGAACTAGGCTTGAAATAGAGGAACATGATAACATTCAGTGGGTGGGAAAAAGTGAAAAATATTAGTGCAGATGTCTAAATCAACCATGACTCTGTTGCCCTATAATGACTACAGTGACTATTTATCTCTAAGTTCAGAAACACAATTTAGAATCTTTGGCCCCCGTGAACATTTTTTTAATTTTACTGTGAAATGATCACTGACTAACAGAAAGTTGCAAAATATTTTTATGTGCCCTTGCCCCAGCTTCTAGCAACTGTGACATCTTTTTTTTTTTTTAAGATTTTATTTATTATTTCCAGAGAGAGGGGAAAAAAGAGAGGCAGAGAGGGAGAGAAACAGAAACATCAATGTATGGTTGCCTTTCACCTGCCTCCAGCTACGGACCTGCCTGGAGATCTGGCTTGCAACCTGGTTATATGCCCTGACTGGGGATCAAACCAGCATCCTTTGAGTTCACAAGCCTCCAATCCGCTGAGCCACCAGCCAGGGAGGGCCTGCCATCTTTTATAACTATAGTATAATATCCTAGGGTATCAGGTGCCTTGGACTTGGGTTAACTTCAGGGAAACAGGGGAGAATGACAAGGAAAGCAGCAGCACACTCTCCTTCATTTGCATCCAGGGTATAGACTTGCAGCCCAGGAAGGGACTTTGGGCCAGGTACACTCAGGTTCAGTTCTGAGCTCCATTTCTTATTGGCTTTGGCATCTTGAGAAGATTGTGCTATGATAGATGGCCAAAATGTATGGCTCAAAATCATGTGCTGCTTTTTAAGTTTACGTATCTGATAAATTCAGCAGGTTTTCAAGTGGCTGAATAACCAGTGCCCTTCCCCATCTTGTTCCTGTGCATAAGGTCTCCCGGCCAAACAAGCTTTGTTTACCCCTGAAGAGCTAGTTTAAGTTTCCTGCAAGCTGCCAAATCCTATCTTCCCTTGGGAACCAGGGGTCACCCCACCCTCCTGATACTATAAAGGCTGCCTCCCGAGAACACTGCCTGCTCTTTCTGTTTCTAAGTGCAAACCTGTGTGGCTGGCTCTACAGAGTGGCCATTGTTCTCTGCCCTTGGCTGTGGCTATATGACAAATCAGTTGCTCTTGGTCTCATCTGTTCATTGTTGGGTGTCCTGTGTTCAACCAACCCCATTACCCTAGGGCAGGAACCCCTCCCCCACCAACAGGGTCGATAGGAGGTGGTCAAAACCTATGCATTACCTCACTTGTCTCTTAATCTGTAAAATGGGAATTAAAATGTTGGGTTGGCCAAAAAAGTTAGTTTGTTCGTTTTTCCATAAGATAACTAGTAGCATTTTAGTTACCTTTAACTTCAAGACACTTTTATTAGACTGTATTGTAACAGCTGTAATATCAATGTGCATTTTAAAAAAACTTATCAAAATCATTGAATTTTTCTGTAGCCATTTTAATATTGAATATGGAAAAAGATATGCAACATTTTCATCATATCATGCTTCATTATTTCAAAAAGGATAAAAATGCAACTGAAATAAAATTAAAAGATTTGTGCAGTGTATGGAGAAGGTGCTGTGGCTGATCAAACATGTCAAAAGTGGTTTGCGAGGTTTTATGACGGAGAATTCTCTCTGGACAATGCTCCACAGTAGACCAGCTGAAGTTGCTAATGATCAAAGTAAGGCATTAATTGAGAGCAATCAACATTACACCACACAGGAGAGAGCCGACATGTTCAAAATATCCAAATCAGTACAGTCATTGGTGAAAATGAAAAATGTGTCTTTCATTTTATGGAAAAAAAACTAATACGTACCTATCTTTACTGGCACTACCCAAATTATAAGAGAGCAAAGAGTATACCTCTTACTCTTTTCTATGCCTCAAAATTCTGTACACAGCTTGGGAGCCATAGTAGACACCTGATAAAGAAAAAAAAGCTAAGAGTCTTACAATAGCCATGACAAAGTATGAGGCAGCTTAAAGCAACAACAATTTTTATTATGTTTCCTGACTTTGTGGGTCACAGATTCAGACAGGACTTGGCTGGGTAAAATTTCTAGACGACACAGAGGAAGGTCACTCAGTGGTGTGTTGGCAGGTAAACTGGTCTGCAGGGCCTACGCTGGCCTTATTTCCCCATCCAGCACCTCGGTGGGAAGGACAGGCACACTGGGCTCTCTGAGGCTGTCAACCACAGTGCTTGGTGCATTCAGGGTAATAACACTTGTTACGTGGAGGCACAGGGCTCTGAAAGCAAGTGTGCCCGTGAGCAAGATCTCAGCTGCATTGACTTAACTTCGGAAGCCACTCAGTGTCACTTTGTTGTAGTTACAAGCTCATTCATTTCTGGGAGAGAGGACATAGACCTGACCTGCTGGTGGGAGGGATGTCAGAAACTCTGGCCAGGTTTTATAGCCACTACATATGTCACCCCACACAACAAGAAGGTAAACTTGGACTGACAGGCACTGTGTAACTTTCCCTATGTCAAGCATCAGGGCAACTGCATTGACACTGGAAAGGTTGTCTACTGATTCCACTCCAAAGTAGGGACCCTAAGGTACCTGCCTTACTTGTTTAATGACTTCTATATGTTGAAACCTTTTAACGCTCTTCTAAGAACTCACAGCATATAGGGAGAGAGCTGCTTCCCGCAGCATGTGTTTCTGAGACAGTCCCACAAGCCTGAGCAGACAGCGCACAGTAGAGGGGAGATTCATCACTTGCTCAGAGCTAACATATGCTTATGACACATTTATAGGAGTGGTTGAAATGATTTAGAAAGCTGGATCTAAGCTGTGTTACGTCACCAAAGATTATGAGGCATCTTAAAGAAGACTGATTTAAAGGAAACACGGCTAATGCAGTTGCCGTTGAAGCTTGCTTTGAATCTGCGTATTCAAAAGCAAAAGCAATGGCGGTCTGACTTTTCCAGAAGTGGTTTAATTAACATCTTGAATATTAGTTCATTCAATATATGCCCCTATGGCCAAAATGTGTGTGCATGCATGTGTGTGTGTGAGAGAGAGAGAGAGAGGTGAGCGGTGAAGGTAGGATTTGTTAGAGGCAGTATGAGCACATTACTTTGTACAGAAATGATCCTACCTCTGGGGAATTCTGCGCATAGAATTGACTTGGATAGAGAACAGAGGCATAGCAGGGGCGGAAACTTCTCTCTATGATGGGAAATTGACTGAAGAATTGGGAGGCACAGTGATGAGGCCGCGGAAAGTGGTAATGAAGCAACAGACATCCTGCAGGCTGAGGCTGGACTCCCAGAGCAGACATTTCACCGCTGACTGAAATTTGAACCAAAAGCCAAATGTACCTGAGCCCCAGTTTCCTTATATGCATAGTGGAAGACATAACACCAGGGTAAAGCATTCTGGCAAAAAGTATAGACTGTACAGAAAGTGCCTACAAATGGGCCTGGTGCTTTCTGGATACTTAATATACGCAGCTTGATGATGATGATGATGGTTGGGAGCCTATAATTCTCAGCTTCTTTGACCAACTAGCTATAAGTTCCATGAATGATAGAAACATGTGTCAAATTCCCTGTTATATTAAGGGCAGCTAGCATAAGGCATAGCACATATTAAGAACTCCATAGCTATTTGGATATACTGCATGCATAATGCATGCATGGATGAATAATTGGATTAGAGTTGCACACACGGAAGGGGCTGGAGAAGGTGGCAGCGGCATTTCCAGGTGAAGGAGAACATGGGCTTTGGAAGATGTACCCTTGAGCTTCAGCCATGTCTCTCCACATTTGTGGGCTTCTGTGAAGATTGTAACGCCCCTAATGGGCTGTTGTTGCTGTGGTTAAATAAAGTGCTGTATAGTGCCCCGCACAATGCAGGCACAGAATACATCCTCCAGCACGGACTTGCTGGTTTGTCACTAACCTATGTTAGTGGACCCTTTCCCATTCCTTGGGTTTTTTCCTCACTAACTTTGAGTCCAGTGCATTTGTGCGTACGCCCAATTAAAATAAGAATTTGGGCAGACTGTTGGCTTTTATGTACATTCTGCGGATCTGCAAATCTGGCTTTTTTCACCCTCCTCTTTCCTGCTGCTTTCAATGTTGCGGCTCTAGGCTCAGCTAACTGTATTGATTGCTTTAATGTCACAGCTAATGTTTCTTTATCAGAGTAAGCTATTTTAATCCAAATAAAATGATTCACACTTTTTCTACCTCCCCCAGCAGTTGACATGTATGCTTATTTGATTTAATTTTATTTTTTGTTCTCTGTAATGGTTTGTTTTTACTAATTAAACACTAAGCACATTTCCCCCCACACTAGTACCCAGCTGCAGAATGTTGGCGTTTTCATCACAAAATGATAGTCTACAAATGATTCTGTAACTCGAAATGGTTGTTTAGTGCTCTGAACTGTGTAATGAAATGAGTTTGTTGTATTTCTTATCACACTAAACTTGACTTTTCCATTATCTTTCTTTTTTTTTTTAAGACATGAAAGCAATACATGCTCTGGTCTACAAATTGATTGCTAAAGCAAAGTGAGGTGTTCTTTTGAGGTATTATATTTCCTAAATGCACTCTAGAGATTTTTAAGAGTTTCATTCAAATGTTAGTTCTGATTCAATCAATACCCAGTCTCTTTTCCTCCTGTAATGAAGAGAAAATAGTACAATACTATCTTAAAGGAATATTGCAGAAAAATCTTTTGTCTAAGAATTTTATCAAAGTAAATACATGAATAAGAAATTTACATTCCCAGCCAGGGCACATAACTAGGTTGCAAGCCAGGTCTCCAGCCAGCTCTGTAGCTGGAAGCAGGTGAAGGCAACCATACATTGATGTCTCTCTCCCTCACTGCCTCTCTCCCTTCTCCTTGCTCTCTGAAAAATAATAAATAAAATCTTAAAAAAAAAAAAAAAAAAAAAGAAATTTACAAAAGAAAAATGCAAAGGAAAAAACCACAAGAAACAATACTGTAGGGAAGGAACAATTTCTTTCTCTATTATCCTCCAAGGTTCTCCAGCTGGAGGTCTGTAATTGGACTGACAAAGACAGATCAGCAGGAGAAAAGCATACAAATTTCTTTCACATAAATTTTGTGTGACATGGGAACTTTTGTAAGGAAATGAAGACCCAAAGAAATGATTAACCTGAACCATTTTATACTAGGTTTGGTGAAGAAAGTTGTGGGGACATGTGATAAGGCAAACCTGCATGAACTAGGGAAGTATTTATTATATATGTAATAAGCTAGGGGAAACTTAGAAAGACTGTTTGTTCAGATTCCTGTCAGTGTCCTTTGTCTTCAGAGATAAGGATGTTTATTCTTTCTGGAGTAGGAAGAACCCTCTCCCCAGACGGTCTTATAGCCTGCTCTCAGGGGAGAAGGGAGAAGTCAGATAGTGATAAGGAAAAAGAGGCACTATGTTGGTGGAGCTTGACTTAACTTTTTAAAAATGTATGTGCTTGAGGATTTAATAAAAGAAAGTGAATCTGAAAAACAGATGGCAGTGAAGGATAGTGCCATTCATAAATATCCACTTTATAACTCAGATTTCAGAACATATCGTGGAATTTTGGTGTCTTCTTACAAAGCAGTCACTTGTATTTGACATTGTTTCAGCTCTTATCACAAGAAATATTGTAATTTCCTGGTTGAAATACTAAGTTATAAAAATTTCTCTTCAGTCTCTTGCAGAGATATTTCAGTTCCAACCCAGCCACCTGTGTTTCACAACATTACTAACAGCATTCTGTAAATATTGTTCAAAGTTTTATACAAAGGTGGTAGAATGCAAACTTTAGAAGGTATATATGCCAATAACATGTAACTAGGCTGTCAGGAAAAAGAAATGTTGACATCTTACACAGGAATTCCATTTTGCAATCAACATGGATCTAATCAAGGTTTTGTTTGCTGTACAAATATGAATGAGGTTGAAATCTAAGAGGTGATTGGGGTTATTTACTCAGTAATCATCTGATGCTTGTGGTTAGTATGTGGCATTAGCCTGACTTACTAGAAAAGGAACTCCAACAACTCAACACACATGCTTATTTTATCTACAGATGATGAAAAAGGAAAATACTGCTTTCACTTATTTAATGAACCAATCAATCCAACACAAAATAAACAGTTGGGCAATTGATTTGTTTGTTTTTAGACCTTTTTAGTAGCAGAGGGACGAAGACAGGAAAACTTGGATTACTCAATCTTGCCTATAGAGCTGGAAAGACCTTCCTGATTTAGAAAAAGAAGCCCTGCATGGGTTTAGTGAACAAAAGAGAGGTGAAGTGTATGTCTCCTCACTTAGAGCTATAAATTGAAACTAGAATGGAAGATAAAAACAAAGGGGCAATTGCCCAAGTGGCCAGGAAGTTGGTGGCAAAACAATCTTGTATCACCTTGATAAACCCATCTCTGACCAGCAACTAGTCAGCAGATCTATAGACTAAAATACTTATATTTATATATATATATATATATATATATATATGTATATCACTGCCCTGGCTGCTATGGCTCAATTGGTTAGAACATCATCCTATCTCCAAAAGGTTGTGGGTTCGATTCACTGTCGGAGCGCACATCTAGGTTGCGGGTTCAACCCTTGTTCAGGGTGTGTATGGGGGCAACCCAATGGATATTTCTTTGTTGCATCAATATTTGTCTCTCTCCCTTCCTATCTCTCTTTCTCTCTCTAAAAGCAATAAAAAATGTCCTTGGGTGAGGATAAAAGTTAATAGTAATTTGCACCACAGAGAGAGACCTGGATTAAAACCCAATTGTTTGGAGCAAAAGACTTCAACTCTTTGTGGTTTACTTTACTCATAAAATGCAGAAAATAATGTCTTTTCAGAGCTCAAGATTCAGTGAAGTTTTGGTGCAACAATGCACATAAAGCACTGCATTTGGAAGAGATCATATATGAAGCTCTACATTAGTTATTTTTATTTTATATGTTTTAACATTAGCAGTGTATACAACTTGAGTGTTAATTGGTGCCAAGTTCATCTTTGGAAACATGAAGTGTGGCACTTCCAGGGCACATCTGGACCCAAGACGGCTGCCACATCCCTCCTCAGCATTTACAGGCCCAGTAGTTGACAAAGGGAGAAAATCAATCCCAAATCCATTGCTACTTTTGGAAGCTAATTTACAAACAATGCATCATTTTAAATACAGATGCCTAATAAATACATCTTTATTTCGCATGACCTCTAGAGATGCAGCATTCACATGGTAACCAGAGTACCTGGGTTTGTGTACCAGTCTCCAGCCTACTGGCTCCAGGTCCCTAGGCTGGTCACTTAACTCCATCTGGTCTCAGTTTACTGCTCTGTAAAAAATAATAAGTAAGACTTAAAATAGTGTCTGGCACTAGGTAATCTGTATATAATATCACAGTCACACATAGCTCTATGGGACTGTTACTCAGGGAGGCATTGATTTAAAGATTGTCATAGTTCCTCCATGAGACTGAGATCTAGGCCTCCAAAGACAGCTTTCCATAATTCCCCTCTGCCACCCACTGCCTGTCCTTGAGAGTTCCCTCTTGATTGCTATGCAAATGACTGCAGCAATTCCAAATGTAGTCATTTTTATTGTATTTTTTCCATTACCATTCAGTTCCCTTATACCCCATCCTCGCAATCACCACACTGTTGTCCATGTCCACGAGTCCTGTCTCCTTTTTGCTCAATCCTTCTACTTTCTAACCTCTCCCCAACCCTTAGCTATCACCTTGTTTTCCATCTATGAGTCTATCCCCATTTTTCTTGTTAGTTCAGTTTGTTCATGAGATTCCACATATGAGTGAAATCGCATGGCATCTGTCTTTCTCTGACTGTCTCATTTCACTGAGCATAATGCAATCATACTTGGTGAAGAAGAGGGCAGTTTTTCCAAGTGTCTTTTTCGTACCAAAGCGCACCTTTGCCAGAAGCCCCCACCAGACTGCCCCTCAGTTCCACTGGCCAGGATTAGCTCACAGGCCTGCGCCTAAACTAGTCTTGGCAAGGGGTAATGACACCCCCATGAGTGATCTAGAATAATCATGGTTTGTCCTTAACTGTCTGGGAGAGTGGAAAGCTTGAATGATTTCAGTGGGGGAGTCATTCAAGAAAAAGAAGGGGGGGCTAGGAGACAAGGAGAGTGGCTACTCTAGGCAACCCTCCACATCTGACACGAGATTATTTCTCAGTAATACCGACCCCATTTTAAGGGCATACTGTGTACCAGACACTTACTTTGCATGGATTGTAAGTCTCATAACAATCCCCTCCACTCTAGCTTTTGTCCCCATACTTCCCATGGACGTGCTCCTGTTTTGAGTCACCTCTCTCTAGCCTCATATTTACTGCTCAGTAGGAATAAATGCAACTAAACATTTGTCATCCAGGGCCCCCTCTATGGCAGGTCCTAAAGGAGCTTTCCTGACTACCCCAGCTAATGACAACCTGCTCCTATCAGCCAAGGCATTCTTACCACAGTACCCTGTGATGTATCCTCAGTAACATCTAAGACTATCAGAACTGGTTTATCAACTTACTTACTGTCTGCCTTCCTCAGCTAAGAAGGCAGTCTGCACAGGGACAGAGGCATTAGGTACCTTATTCAATATTCTATTGCAATATTTAGATTAGTGCTGAGCACATAGTAGTTACTCAAAATTGAGAATCAAAGAGACTTTTAAAATTTTGTCCAAGGTCACCCAGTCTAATGCAGGCAAATTCACATTTTAACGCAGTGAATGTCAAACTCAGCCAGGGTTCCACACCACTGAGAACTGAAATAACTTGTTTAAAACCAATACCAACATTCTTTTCTAATTACTATGTCTATCTATATATCTCCCTATATATATTTTTAATGCGGCCAAGGTTTAGTTGTTGCTAAATTGGTAGCCACAGTTAATTATATCAACAGTTTAGAGTAAGAAACAGAAATATTAAGGTTAATAAGCCTGCTGAGATAAGAATGGAAGGATTTGTGACTTCAAGCAAATGTTACCAATGAATAACAGAGATGAAATTGAATAGCACTATGTGTTGAGGATCAGATATGTAAAACTTCATAAAAACACTATCAAGCACTCTGCTTGTTTTTTAACCAGAAGTCCCAGCTTGAACTCAAATTATTGGAATGTTTTTCTTTTTTATAAATCATATGCTGATTTTATAAAGCACATTCTTTACCTCCTTATATCAATAAGGCTTCTTATTATTTATGGAGGGCTAGTTACATAAGTCTCTCCATCAAAACACATTTACTGAGCACACTTACTTCAGCTGAAGTCTATGACTATCCTGGGGCTCAAAAGTATGTTGTAACTTATGATTTTTAAAAAGAAACTCCAGTTGAACCCAGTGCAAACCTGAGTATCTAGAAACTCATCTAGTGCCACCTCCAAGATTAGAAAGAACTTTTGTGAAAACTAGAATTCATGGCAGCTTGGACATATCAGAAGGAAGCTAGCAGTTAGGATGCCCTGCTAGTCAATAGCCCTCATTTTTAAAAATCTGATGGCCAGTCACTCCATTGAGCCTTAGGGAAGCCACATGATCGTGCTGGCTCTGCTTCAAGTTATTGGTTCAAGTACAGGTTGCATGGCTAGCAAAAGGCTTCAGGATGGTCTAGTTCAAAAAAGAAAGAAAAGTCAGCATTTCATATGATACAACATTTTATTCATTGCCCCTGGGTATCTCAGACATGGTCAATCTGAATTTTCTAAGCATTTACATCTACTTATGTGTTATTGCCAGGTTTTCATCAACACCCAAAAGAAAAAGGGACAGGAAGCCATCCTTTCCTCCACCACCCATGTGCAGTTTGCAGACCACAGGCTGCAGTTCTCATAAAGGGCCACTCACGGGGTAAGTCGCTGTTACCTAGGTCCTTTGGCTTCTTTTGAAAGCAAAACGCTCTGATCAGTTCATTGTCCTTCACTATGAAAAAACAAATCTATAAATGGAACTACAAAGTCTAAGGGCTGTGTACGTTTCTACATACATATGTATCCTTACATGTAGGAGCCTTTCAGCTCACAGGACATAAACTCCCCCACGTTCCTTCTACCCCAGAGGTTTCAAATACCTCTCTCATTTTGCTTGCCCTTTCTTCTGACCTAGAGACTAGAGTTGATTCCAGGCAGCTCAAAGCAACTGAAGGGCTTCCCCTCTGGAAGTCATGGTTACATTTTACATATTTAGAGAGTCAGGGATATTCAGAAGCTAGGACCTTTCAGGAGATTGAGTTGGAAAAAGTATTAGCAACTCAAGGATGCCTCCATAGTAAGTAGTTGAACTGCATGATGGTTTCTTCAAGTTTACTTTGAAGCAGATGTTCTTCTTTTCTTTTTCTTTCTTTTTGTTGTTGACATTAACAAGGAAGTGTGGAGCACTTCTGGATAAATTGCACACTACAGCTCCCATTTCTCCACTCTCTCTGGGTCCTTATGTCCCTTTTAATTTACCTTGATATGAAACTGTTTATGCTGTTATTAAAGGCAGTTAAAGTGGGAATGCTAATTTATTTTTGTCTGATAGGTTGGCTCTCTCCATTTCACTTAGTTCTTTTTCTGAGGTTTTGTTCTGTTCTTTCATTTGGGCCGTATTTCTCCATCTC
The DNA here is from genome assembly GCA_004026585.1 of Noctilio leporinus. Taxonomy (NCBI): domain Eukaryota; kingdom Metazoa; phylum Chordata; class Mammalia; order Chiroptera; family Noctilionidae; genus Noctilio; species Noctilio leporinus. Next base: position 59,687 of record PVIW01002604.1, read on the forward strand.
CTTAATTTAGCAGCCTCCCTGTGTTTGTGTCTTTTAACAACCAGACTGCAACAAAATTCAACATAATGTGTGTTTTAACCCTAACTTGTTCTTGGTTGTATAGACGCAGCCAGGGCTATCAAACTGCATAAGATCTGTTATCAAAATATCACCTCTGTTACTTTAACTCTGTGTTAAATGTTCCAGCTTGAGATGCCCTTGGGTGTTGATTACTAATGTAGTTATTACTGAAAGCAATAGAATACCCTAATATCTTAAAATGTTAACTTTTGCCCTGACATAAAACAAACACATGAAAGCATTGTACTTCAGGTCTGAGGCCTTAAAGAGAGGGAACAGAAAAGTAAGGGAAAGATGGCCTGGATATTAACAGTCAATAGTTAGTTAACCTATAATACAGTTGCTTCTTCAGTAAATAATTCATATTTGACAATATAATAGTAAATATCAAATCAGTTCCCCCTTTTGCCTTCAATGGAATCCTAAAACATGAAGGAAAATTTTCTAGTTAAAGCCAAAGTCTTCAAAAATATGATTGGGTATAGAGTTCTGTTCTACTCTTCCTGTTACTACTAAAGTGGTTGTCATTTTATGTATCACACTCATTCACAGGTTTATATTAGGAAAAGAAAATGACATTTAAGAAATTAATTGAGTTCAGGGCATTTGATGTTTTGGGAAGTCTAAATATAAATTAAAATGTCTGTCAAAGCATGTTTCTGAATTTTGATAAGACTATAATTATAGACATATTTAATAACTTCATTAATCAGGATGCTTTTGAAAACATTGAAGACTTAGATTATTATGATTAGCATAATAATTAGGTCGTTCATCAGGAAAACCTATGAATAATTCATTCTAATTAAGTAACTGATAGAACAGTAAATCAACCATCAGTGGCAGAGCCAGTAAGTTATGGGCTATAGTAAATCACCAGGAAAACTAACTTCTGGGTGCAAGATAATAAATTAAAATGATATTAAATATTTGTTTCATTGGTAGAAAAAAATTACCAAAAATTCTTTCTTGGACTTTGCGCTTTTGACAGTTGATTTGCCCCAGATCTATGACACACTTGACTGCTGCTGTCTAACTGGACAAATAGAAAAAATGGATTCAGCATTAGCAATAGAAGAAGAAAATATGCTTCTTTTCTTGATAATAAATGTGCCATTGTGCTGCCTCTCTCTGGCTATGCCAGATGACTAACCATTGGAATTAGGTGTAGAAATCTGTATTACACAGAAGAAATAGATGGTGGAGAAAACAGGTGAATAGAACCAACTCCTCCAGTCCATTGATGCTGGTATAAATGAATCTTTGAAAGAACAAAAGATTCTGTCTCCACATCTGTTTGACACATTATAACATGAATGTCAGTCTTTACAGGAAAAGTGCAGAGACAATTTGTAAAGCTTGTTGAGATCCTGGGCTTCAGAACAGTCTATTATTAATTATTCTGTGGCTTCTTCTGGTTTAGCCAAAAGGAAAACAGCTTGGGAGCTATGTTTATTTTTCAGAAGAGATATAAAGATAAATACAAAGATTTTAACAAATGATCAATGTTAAGATATAAAGGAAACCTAGTAACTGAAACCTAATCTAACTTATGAAAGTATTGATTTGAAGTTTAACATGCAATAGCTTTTAAGTCAAAGTGTGTTTTCTTCTTTTCTTATAGTCTATAGGATTAGAGATAGCTGACTGAGTAGACTTCAGAATTTAGAAAGACCAAGTGGAACCTGAGAATAACTAAAAATCAAACATTGGGAAATATGAAGAAATTCAGTTGAGCATAAGAACCTGAAAATTGTTTTCTGTGCAGAGGACACATTAAATAAATAAGCATCTTGACCAGATACAAACTGCCTGACTGATAAGTCTCTGGTTTTATACAGTCCTGACTTCAGAAATGCTACTGTTGAAATACTCAGTTTTAGAATAGCAAGGATCACTGACTAGTGATCAGTAGACTTTGCACAGTAGCCAAGGAACAATTGGAAATCCCTACACCACCATCCTCCAACACGGCCGGGCCGCAAACCTGGGAGCCACCACATTTCCTCCCTCTCAACTTCCCACCTGCCTGGGAAGTTATGCATTAGAGTGATTTACGTGATTTATTTCCCAAAAGAACCCAGCAACATTGGCTTAGCTTGTTCAAAAGGAAGCAGTGGTATTATGGAGTTAATGTTAATTTTTGTGTACATGTGCATAAGATGACAGTATTATGTTTATTCATGAGTCACAGAAGTGACTTTTTTCCACTCATGCAATTTCTCTCTCCTAGGGCTCCACAGAACCCCGAGTATTCTTGTATCACATAGCCTTTTGAAATGATCTATTTAGGGGCCTGCCCAGCCAATCAGCCTAAAAGTTCCTTGAGAGCACACAACACCCTGTCATACTCATCTTTGTATGCCCCGCTGCTACCACAGCCCTTGACCCAGAGCACACAATCAATAAATATTGAACAGAACCCAACGGAAACAACTTTTTGGAATAGCACTCTGCATTTACGCAACCATACCACCTCCAGAATGAACTCTGTGGGTAAACAAATAGACACAGAAAATTTGAGATGCAGAAAAAGGACCGTTGGCAAACTTTACATCCCTCTTTGGTTTCCTTTCATTAAATAAAATGTACACAACAATTAGTATACTGTGCATGGAGTGCATTAATAATTATTAACCCATTCCTTGCACATTTGGCAAAATGATTTTAAAATGTTGCTTTGGGGGTTTAAGATGGGAAGCTTTTTATGAGGTCTTTTGTACATATTTTCAGGAGTAAATTTTTTTCCAAAATAAAGTACAAGCAGAAAAGTAGATACATAAAACTGATAAAAGTGATTGATTTTGTTGAGGCAGGACAACCATCTGCAGACAGCAAGTACCGCCCCTGGGTGGAGCAGAAAGAGCCTAAACTTGATGGGACAGTGACACTCTTCCATCTTCCCTCATCAGGACCATTTATTTCAGTTTTCTTTTCCTTCTTTCTTCCTTTTTCTTTATTCTTTCTTTCTTTTTTTTTTTTTTTTTTAAGGTGGGCAGGTAGATTCTGAGGGGGGCCAGCTTCATCTACATTGAGAAGTATCAGATTTCCATAGCTTTTAGGGAATGTTGATGAAAGGGTGAAAAGTAAGAAATGACCATGCAAAGCATTCTGTAAGTGATATATAATTACCTGCCTGACCTGCTTTATTGTCTTTATTACTATTTAACATGTACTGCCTGCAAAGTGCTGACAATGTGTTGATCAATTTTTCCTGTGCCGAGAAGCACTGGGGATCTTGTTAAAATGAAGGTGCTGACTCAGTACATCAGGAGCAAAGTCAGATATTCTACTTTTCTAATATGCTCCCAGGTTGGGGTGATGCTGCAGGCCTGCAGATTATACTTTGAGAAGCACTAAAGGATGCAAAAAAAAAGGATGAGATATCATCTCTAATTCTTACAGTTCATTCTCATAGGAGGTATAAACCTAAACCTTAATATTCATATACAAGGTGGCAACGGGTTGGTACTGAAACCTAATGCTGAGCACCAGGTGCCCTTGAGGCCTTAGCAGAAAATATGCAACATGGGCTGTAATCAAAATCTCTCCGGAAGTGCTTTAAGAATGTAACAAAAAAAAGCCCTGGCTGGTGGCACAGTGGATAGGCGCTGGCCTGCAGACCCAAAGGTCGTGGGTTCAATTCCCAGCCAGGCACATAACCAAGTTGCAAGCCAGGTCTCCAGCCAGGTTCATATCTGGAGGCAGGTGAAAGGCAACCATACTTTGATGTATCTCTCCCTCTCTGCCGCTCTCCTTTCCCCTCTTTCTGGAAATAATAAAACAAAATCTTAAAAAAAAAAAAAGAAAGAAAGAAAGAAAGAAAAAGAAAAGAAAAGAAAATAACAAAAAAGAAATCAGGTGGAACCAAAAGAAATCGGTCAAAGGGTCCCAAAGGAAATTAAATTCGCTCTACCAGATTTCTGGTTCCTTTCTTGCTCGTTTTGCCAGCATAGAAGAATGTTGACTTTGTCTCCTATGAGAGCTTTTCTGCTTTCTTGTCGCAGAGTAGTCAGTAAAGGAAGACAGACCTCAAACACAGGAAGCTGTCTAGGCTGGGTGAATTGTTCACCGCAACGAGCTGTCACCTGGCAGAAATAGTAAACTATCAGGCAAAAAAACTGGGCTTATCACACACACTGGGCCACCCTTCCTCAAAAGTGTCCAGTGTGTCAAGCTGAACAGGGAAGACAAATGCAGAGCTGCCCCCAAACTCAGCTGCAAACTACTTTGGGAAATGCCATGGTGTGTGGGACAGGTTGATTTCCTGGGCTCTTGCATTTTATGAACAGGTTAACAGTATCAAAGCTGTACTTTCAAAACACAATTTTGCAGTAAAACTAACCACACGTTCACAGACATGAAAGGTGACACTGATGTCACAGGATGGCTCCTGTGAGCAGGCACTGGGACTAACTATCAGAACAGCTTCGTCTAGAAGGACATACAAGTGCAGACAAACCTGCACTCTCGCTGAAGGGCTTCATAAAGATCTAACTATTTCTCCAACAGAGAATTGTTTCAGTGGTGCTCCTTCGTCTTTTTTCCCAAACTGATAAAACTGCAGTAACAGGCTTTACTCTGTTAAAAAAAAAAAAAAAAAAAAAAAGGAAGGGAGGAAGGAAGGAAAGAAGGAAAGGAAAGGAAGAAAGGGAAAGAAGGGAAAGAAAGGGAAGAAGGATTGATTGATTCTAAATTTGAAGATCTAATTGGCTTTATTAAGTGATTCACAAAGAAGGCAGCCTCCCATGCAGCTACTAGAAGAAGGGTGCTCTGAAAGGTTGTAGGGCATGGAAGGTTTTTTAAGAAATAAGGTTGGGGCAAAGAAGCTATTAACAAAAGAAAAGAAAATATTGTAAGACCAGGACCTCTTTTGGAGGGAAGGATATGGCAAGGGTTTTTATCAGGCAGATTAACTCTCTCCCCACCTGGTGTGGGGGAGGGGCAGCAGAGAGGACACTTAGGACAGGTTACCTTTGAACAGAAAATTCCAGACTGGTTGATTATGTCTCCAGGAGAGGTTGCAACAGCAGTTAGGTCAGGAATTAAATCGAGTTTTGGTGTCATGGGCTTTAGCACAAGTGATGCCATTTTGAGCCTGTGGTTTTCTCTTTAACAACTTTTTAGAAGGAAATGGATCTGGAAGAACATGGGCCTTTGGACTTCAGGCAATGCCTTTTAAGTGTAGGTTTCTCATCCATAAAATAATAATAATAAAATCGATTACACTTACTGACAGGGATAGTGTGAAAATTTGAAGAAGCAAATGCATGTTAAAAAAAAACTAAAAATTACTTGCCCTGGCTGGTAGCACAGTGGTTAAGGCGCCGGCCTACGAACCCAAAGGTTGCAGGTTCGATTCCCCAGCCAGGGCACATAACCAGGTTGCCAACCAGGTCTCCAGTCCGGTCTGTGGCTGGAGGCAGGTGAAACGCAACCATACATCAATGTCTCTCTCCCTCTCTGCCTCTCTCCCTTCCCCTCTTTCTAAAAATAATGAAATAAAATCATAAAAAAAAAAAAAACTAAAAATTACAATATAGCCCTGGTTGGGTGGCTCAGTTGGTTGGATCATCATCCCATACACCAAAAGATTGTGGGTTCGATCCCCGGGTACATACCTACCTAGGTTGCAAGTTCCATCCCCAGTAAGGGTGCATATGAGAAGCAACCGATCGAAGTTTCTCTCTCCTTTCCTCTCCCTCTAAGATCAATAAACATTGTCTTCAGGTGACGATTTTTAAAACCCTGCAATATAATAATGGTGAGAGCCAATATTTATAGAGTGAATTGCATGTGCCTGGAATTTTCTACATGTTACCTCATTAATCATCACAATAATTCAACAAGTTGTTATTATCATCATCATTTTTCAGATAAGAAAACTGAAGCTAGAAAGATGAACAGCATCACATCTCTAGTAAGTAACCAAGTAGGCTGAGCGTTGGTGAATTTTTGACACCCTCCCCCTGCTTCCATTGTTTCCTTTCCCACAGCTCTCCTATTTCCCTGTGGGAAATATCTCATTCGATAAGAACAGTCTTAATAAGTAGCAAAATAGTTGATTTCCATTATAAAGTTAAAGGCCCAGATCCTTCTTTCTACTAAACTGGTACTGGGAGGCAGACATAATTCAGCCACCCTTTTCCGGGACATTGACCCTTAAGGAAGTGGTGCAAAGCTTAAAAAACAGTGAGGTCCATTCATATTGAAGTTACACCCTGATCTGACTCTTATATTGAGAAATTTCCTTTAGTTCTTGCTTACTTTTCCACTCAAACTATTGGTTTCTGCCTTTTTCCGGATGTGGCTCTCCAATCTTCAAATTTGTTATTTCTTGACAGTTTGCCAATAAATTTCCTTTTTGCTTAAGTTGGCTTATATCTGGTTTTTTTTTTTTTTTTTTTTTTTTGGTTGTTGTCTTTTGTTTGTTTTTTGTTTTGCAATCAAAGAAAGTTAACTTATATATCAAGCCAGGATTTCAAACCAGGCCAGTCTAAAATCCAAAGCCTGCATACTAAATCAATAAACCTCTTAAAAGGTTGCTTAAAGTATTAAAATGTACAATTTTTCCTTTTCTTAAAACTTCAGCTATATTAAGCCATGATTCACCTATCAGTTCACATGGTGATCTCTGCCTCCTAAAAATAAATGTGAAAATTATCTCTGTTAATTAAGAAAGTCTCTTAAGTACTATAGATTTCATGTGAAATCATTGAGTCATCGGAAAGTTAAACTGTAGAACTGATAAGGACCCATGAGATAATTTTCACCTAACTATGTATAAATAGAAGTGGTGTCATAATAATTTAATGAATACAGCATCTGGCAGACTTAAACATTCTTTTTCATTTGGTATAGGAAGCAACCACCACATTGTCTAGACACAATGCATTATAGATAAGTCTCTCCCACAACATACTATAAACAAAGCCCACAGAAACAAAATTTCTTTTTCCTTTGCTTTGTCAAATTTAAGAAGTATCCAGGCTCTGCTAAGTGAGCCCATTATTCCAGGGGCCCCTGAAATAATCTTAAATGATCATCATGGACATCAAACAACACGAAGCTTTCAAAATGGAAAAAGGAAACAGGTTCAGCCACAGTTTAACTGCCCTCCTTCTTCAAAAACAAACCATATTTACTGAACTGCTCGGAAAAAGGGATTTCTTCTGCTCTGTTGACATTCTTTTTTGTTGTGTTTTGTTTTGTTTCGTTTTGTTAGAAAGAGAGAGAGCAAACTGATCTGGGCACTGAGATTTGTAGCTTTCTAAAGAAAGGGTTGCAAGAATGGGCACATGGTCCACATGGGAAGGAACCAAAGCAATAGGTTGGTGCATTTGTTTGGAGGTGTTACCAGTCACCACAAGGCATGGCTTGTTTTTCATAAAAGAGACAAAATGACAAATGCATCACATTGGAATGCGTATTTAGGATTCAATGATATTATCAAGATTTCATGCCATGTGCAAAGAAAATAATGAAAAGCACTCATGTTTGTGAAAGATTTTTCTCCGCACTCCAGGGATGAAAGATTCTTTCATTCCATGGGTATTTTTAACCACTTTGAGGGTTAAGCATACACTGATCTCAAATCAATACCTCACTCACTCTTAAGTGGCAAGCTGGAGGGCCATCCTCTAAAATATTAAAGAGTCCTTCTAGCCATGCTGGTAACCCAACCCTGCTGAGTGACTATACCCAATGGGGAACCATAGAAGACAGAATTTCATCACACATGACATGCTACCAGAAAGTAGGCTTTATATATTTCAGTTCCAGCACCTGTTTCCCCCCCAAAATTAGAACTAAATGTAATTGGAATTGATTATAACATGCCCAGTATTTAAAACTAGAAAGTTGTTTTAAATTTCACCGGCAGAAAGATTTTAGATAAAGGTACTTTAAAATTTACTGGCAGAAACATTTAAACAAGATTAGTTTTTACAATCATTTATGTATAGATTCGCTAATAGAGATAATATGGTCTAGTATACACTAACAAGACAATCTCAGTCTATTACTTTGATGACTACTTTGATTGAATGTGTGACTGTTTGGAGTCACATAAATATTATAAATGACGATCTAATATAATGAATTTGGCCCAATTAGAAGTTTTAAAAATCTATCCTAAAAAAATCAGAAAATTTTAATAATATTACCATAAAATCTCCTCAGAAATCTCTTTGAAGTGTCAAAGAAAAAAAAATAAGAAATGAAATTAATGTTTTATTTAACTTGAAAAGATGATGTGTGTGTTATTTTTTGTTTGTTTTGACTACTTTCTAGAATGTGTATTTGTAATACATAGGTTTATAGAGAGCTTCTCCTCTTATTACAGAGATTAACAATGTCTTTCATTCATAAAAATAGAAGCTATCGTTTATTGAATAGTTATTATGTACTAAGTACCATACTAAGTTCCTTCACATGTTTTGTCTCGTTCTACATATACAAGACCTCTCTATGACATAGGTCAGATTAAAACTACAGAAAACCAGTAAGGTGTACATTTAAAATGCATCTATTGAAGCCCTGGCTGGTAGCACAGTGGATAAGGCGCCAGCCTTCGAACCCAAAGGTCACAGGTTCGATTCCCCAGCCAGGGCACATAACAAGGTTGCAAACCAGGTCTCCAGTCAGATCTGTGGCTGGAGTCAGGTGAAAGGCAACCATACATTGATGTCTCTCTCCTTCTCTGCCTCTCTCCCTCCCCTCTTTCTAGAAATAATGAAATTTTTAAAAATATTTGAAATAAATAAATAAATAAAAAGCATCTATTGAGCAACTATTATCAGACACTACTCTAAACTCTGAAGACATATAATCAAATAAAAAACATAAAAGCATTGTTTTCATATAAATAACAAAAATAGAAAGAACGTAAAGCATCCATAGAAGATGAAAGAGTATCTTCAAATTATGATGATTCAATTAAAATACATCAGCAGCTACTATAAAAGCCTGAAGGGCCCTGGCTGGTAGCACAGTGGATGAGGTGCTGGCCTGCGAACCCAAAGGTCACTGGTTCAATTCCCCAGCCAGGGAACATAACCAGGTTGCAAGCCAGGTCTCCAGTCAGGTCTGTGGCTGGAGGCAGGTGAAAGGCAACCATACATTGATGTCTCTCTCCCTCTCTGCCCCTCTCCTTTCCCCTCTCTCTAAAAATAATAAATAAAATATTTTTTAAAAATAAATTTAAAAAAAAAAAAGAAAAAAAGCCTGAAAATGCTGAGGAAAGGTACTTCAAAAATATATTCAAAAGTGAATCTAGAATTGTGTCCAACTAAATAATAACTTGAGAATGAGTTTTACTTCTTCTGTATGACACCCGTTCTTGAAATTTTTCTCTCTCACTATACTAAAATTGAACCTCATTACTTTCATAATTTGATAGACCAAATAATTCTTTATATTTTTATTAAAATTTATATAAGCACTTGACTTTTTTAAAAATCTGTCAATACCCCTGGCTGGTGTATCTCAGTGGTTTGAGCACCAGCTTGCAAACCAATGGGTCATCAGTTCAATTCCCAGTCAGAGCACATGCCTGGGCTGTGGGCCAGGTCCGCCGCAGTTGGGGGTGCGCAAGAAGCAAGCACACATTAATGTTTCTCTCCCTCTCTTTCTCCTACTCTTCTCTCTTCTCTCTAAAAAGAAAACCTGTCAAAAATTAAGTTTAAAAGACAGTGTTATTTTGAGTTATTTGTAATATTTTTATTCTGTTATGATTTTATGCACACTTACTTCATCACTCAAAAGTCATTTCAGCCCAATGTTTCTAATTATTTCCACAAAGTTCCATAATTTTTCTTATCTTTATAGAATTCTATTTCTAAGCACTTCCATCTTCTTTAGTCTGTATTATAATTATTTTTCATTTAACCATGAGAAAAAAATTTTGAAGTCAACCACTCAACAAGTGCATCTCTGCATACACAAAGACAAAAAATGAAAATCTTTGGTAGTTCATTTTTAAGTCAAATTGGAACAGCATTATATCTATAAACAATAAGGCAAATTAAAATTGGAGCATAGTGGATAAGGTGCCGGCCTGCGAACCCAAAGGTTGCTGGTTCGATTCCCAGCCAGGGCACATAATCAGGTTGCAAGCCAGATCTCCAGCCAGCTCTGTAGCTGGAGGCAGGTGAAAGGCAACCATACATTGATGTTTCTCTCCTTCTCTGCCTCTCTTCCTTCCCCTCTCTCTAAAAATAATAAATAAAATCTTTAAAAAAAAAATTGGAAAACACTTGCAGTCTTTACTTGCACAGACACTAGTTCCGATGGATGCAGAAAGACAAATTCAATATCTAAGCCCTCACGGAAAAAGCATCTTTAGATCTTTTTGATGATATGGGTAAAGTACCCTCTGGTGCAAGACTGATTGAAACTGACACCTCAAACTTTGTGATTACTCAAATTGGAAAAAGGTCCCCTAAGGATAAGAAGCAATACTCAATTAACATGCCTGATTGTTAGAGAATATTATACCAATTATCTTGCCTATGAACAAAATTAATTATGCAAGATAATTCTCTACAATTTAAGACTGCCTCTATTATGTGATTTATTGGAACAGTCTTGAAACCCTTGGCCACTTAACATACCATTTTTTAAAAGTAATTGGAAAATGTGTTTCTTTTTATGGCTGGAACTTATATAAAAGGTTTAAGGATAATTAATTTGAAATACAGCATCTAGACACCTATGACCTATGTTTAGCTTTGGCAAAACCAAGTTGCAAATCAGTCAGTCTTTTACAATTTAAAACCCCAAAATTACTTTGGCTGAATTTGAAATGGTAAATACTGTGTTCCACACAATTGGTGTTAGGTTCTGCGTGTATTCAGACAGTGGGAAAGCAAAGTGGAGAGACTGGATATAATTAGTCAATATATAATGATTAAAAAGTGTGGCTTTTCCCAAGACCTGTGTCAGGAAATGTGTTAGTTCTAATCATCTGATACGGGTCAACTTTAGGACTGTTTAGAAGGATTCTGGAGGAGGATCTGTGACTCCGGGAGGAAGGGCCAGTCCAGGATTAGTCTCTAGTGAAGGCCTGGATACATGTTTTTGGCCATCTGGACTCCAAAAGAACTGGAAGGAATTCCTTAGGACATTACCCTCAACCTTAAAAAGAATTAAACAACAGTTTTAATTTTTAAATTCACTTGGGACATCTGACACATTTTGGTTTCTATAAATACCTTTAAAACCATTTTTAAAATGATATCTACCCATATGTAATTCAGTTTACCAGGAAAAAATATCTATTGAGTGCCTGTCAAAAGCTCATTTGTGTGGAGCTGGGGATAAAACAGTGAATGAAAGAGACAAAATTGTGCCCTCTACGGGCTCTCTAATAAGCAGGAAAGTAATATTTTTCACAATTATAATATATGCAAAAAGTTGTAGCATGTTTTACAATGTATTTTTAAACATTAAACCTCCTTGAATTACTTGAAAAAACTCATTTTGTCCAATGTATTTTTTAAATACATTGTGAGATTTGGTTTGCTAAGATTTTGTTTAGGAATTTTGCATTTATATTTTTTATTTTTTTAATTTTTTTTAAAGATTTTATTTCATTATTTTTAGAAAGAGGGGAAGGGAGAGAGGCAGAGAGGGAGAGAAATATCAGTTTATGGTTGAGTTTCACCTGCCTCCAGACATGACTGGAGACCTGGTTTGCAACCTGGTTACGTGCCCTGGCTGGGGAATCGAACCAGTGACCTTTGGGTTCGCAGGCCGGCACCTTATTCACTGTGCAACCAGCCAGGGTTGGAATTTTGCATTTATAGTCACAAGTGAGAATGACTTTTTTTTTCAAGATTTTATTTCATTATGTTTTAGAAAGAGGGAAAGGGAGAGAGACAGAGAGGGAGAGAGAATCAATGTATGGTTGCATTTCACCTGCCTCCAGCCACAGACCTGACTGGAGATCTGGTTTGCAACCTGGTTATGTGCCCTGGCTGGGGAATCGAACCTGCGACCTTTGGGTTTGCAGGCCGGCGCCTTAACCACTGTGCTACCAGCCAGGGTCGAGAATGACTTTTAATCATTGATTATAAAAAAAAAAGTCCTTATTTGGTTTTGGGAGCATGATAATATTAAACTTTATTTGTTCTATTTTCTGGATAGTTTTGGAATTGTTTCTTCACAGCATGATATAATTTGCCTTTGACTTGATCTAAATCTGTTTTATTTGTTCTGTTTCAGTTTTCATTTTGGCTTTTTCATATGGAAAAGGGATAGATTTTTTAAGTGCTGTTCAAGTTTCTTCTAAGATTTCCTGGTCTTCTTGTTACTGGATTCAGTTTTGCTTATTAGTATTTTGTGTGAAACTGTCCATCGCAGGTAAGTTTTTCACATACATTGTGCACTGTTCGCTGTGTGAATAACTGCATTTTGTGTTTGTTATGGCATATAAAATAAAAGGGTGATCCTAAGAACCCTAACCCCAATATGTTATCTTTCGTTAACACTGTTTAAAGGCCTTGAATAAGCTGAGTGGGTGAGTGGAGGGAAAGGCCTCCTGCCCTGAGACACTTTGTCTCAGAAAAGCTTCCTTATTACATTTTTTCTTCTTATGACCACAGGACAGTAACCACTGTTCTCTTGTCTGCCAAATACTTATTCTACAAATAGTTTGCTAAGATTCTAAACTACCTGAAATTTTGAACTTCTTAAAAAGTCAAAGTACAATAACATATGAGTTCAAAGTTTCTCATGATTTAAAGACTTTCATGAAAGCTTAATGAAATTTCTCTATCTAGGAAGAGAAATGTGTATTTCCTACTCATCAGTTATAAATAAGTTTAGCTCTAAGAAAAGAAAACTTGATTCACAATAGCTTAAATAAATAGTTTATTTTTTCACAGGACGAGAACTTCAGGGGAAGGCAATAGCTGGTATTCATTCACTGCCAATGACCGCCTTCAGGAGCTTTTGTCTCTTTGCTATAAGGTCCTGGCCATGTAGACCTTCTCACCATTGTGGTTTCCTGGTGTTCAGCTCCTAAGGCCTAAGTTTTGAGCTTCTATCACTAGCTGCTCCCTTCACTTCCAGATCCGTTCAGCCATCATTTTACAACATAATATCTACAACAACAGTGTCTTTCAACAGCCGCTATTTCCTATTTGAACCCTTTCCACTTTCTATATTTAAAGAAGCTTCTTTTCCTACATCATTGCAACAAAGAATTATATTTTCACAAAGAATTTGTTGAAATATTATGGTAGTCAAAGAACAATTCAGTAAGGCTGTGCCTGAGTCATACCAATGCTGTTTTCACTTTCTGCCATATATATTTTATGGATTTGTATATGTATCCCTTCTTCTCTACCATAATATAAATTCCTTGTGTACATGTTCTCCCTTATTCACCATTATACATCTTGTGAGAATAGCATGTTATTGACACTCATAAGTATTTGGTAATTATTTGATGAAAAAATAAGTGGATAGATAAATGAATAAATGAATATAAAAGAAAACAAGTTGTCTAGTACTTAACAAATACTTAAATAGCTCTCATCTATTTATTAACTAAAGCAGGAAGTAAAATATTCTATTGCTAATTATTTTACTAGGAATATCTGCTGGCACCTTATCTATGTTTTAGTCTATAATACTTAGATCATAAATGAATTAGAATGAAGATTTCCTCAAAAGGAGAAACGGAGTGTAAACTTTTAGTCTTGTTTTAAAGATGAGGCCAATGACAAAATTAAGTGGCTTACAAATGTTTTCACATGAATGCTTATAGCAGCATTATCTATAATAGCTTTCAAAAAGGGAAAACACAGACATCTACCAACCTACCAATGGAAAAACCAATACAATGGGATATTGTGCGGCAATAAATAAAAAGTACTAATACATGCCACACACGGATAAATCTTGAAAACATTACACTAAGTTAAATTTATGCAAAATGTGAAGAATAGGCAAATCAACAGCAACAGAAAGTAGTGTGATGGTTGTTAGGGTTTGGGGAGGAGGAAGTAAGAGTGACTGTTCATGGATATGTGGTTTCTTTTTGCGGTTATGAAATGCTCTAAAATTAGGTTGCAGTAATTGTAGAATTCTGTGAATATACTACAGAGCATGGAATAGTATTGTTTAAATGAGTGAATGGTATGGGAGGTAAATGCTATTTCAATAATGTTATTTTTAAAAAACAAAGGTTAAGTAAGTGGCTTATTCAAAATTACATGAATAGTTGATAAAGCTGGAATTGTAATCCATGTTTTCCCCGCTAATATAATTATTTTCTCCTCTTTGCTGTTTTCTTGTATGTTGGGGTTTTTTTTTTTTTACTTCCTTATTTTCTGAAAAATCTTCGTTTCTTTTTTTATCATTCATGTATTTATATTCTCTTTCTTCCCATTTAGCTTCCTCAAGTTCCCACACTGTCCTTGTCCAGCTGTTAAATGACCTACATTTTAATGTTTGCAACTCAGCTTTATTTACTACTTGGCTTCACCTCATGGTGACTTTTGATATTATTGATCTATTTTGTCCACCAAAGGGACATATGAGACTAAGCATATGAAACTTGGCAGGCAAGACTTGGGAGAAGAAGCGGCCTTAGTGGGATGTGAGTAGCAGGTGAGAAACCACTGAACAAAAGAATGATTCTATTCCTGGAATCTCACTGGATTCATAGAAACAAAAGACCGGCAAGTGTTGTTGAACTTGATACTCTTACCCAGGAGAATGACTTACAGCTGGTGTGTGAGAAATGCCATTTTCCAGATGACTTCCTCTCCTGTTACAAGGTCTGGCTGTGGCTCCCTGCAAAGTGCTGGATCTGCTCCATGTTTGGGGGTTTGAGATATGTATCTTGTCTTTTCCCGCTGTGCTGGCTTTTTCCATTCATCTCTTTTTAATTTTAAATGTAGGAAGAGTAATTCTTCTCCGTTGAGTTCCATGGTTTTTTCAGTATGTATGCAGCCATTGTGATACTCCTAATTAGGATAGTGAGAAGGCACAAGGTAAATGGAAAGTCACACTATTAAAGAAAGTCACAAGGTAATATATTTTCTCTCTCTGCAGGACATGACTGTATTATCTTATTCAAATTCAAAAACTAAAAATAGACATCTTCTCTATCTTTCTGCTCAATCTAGTAAGAGTTGCTTAAATCCACTGGGTGGTGGTGAAGAGGTATCCATGGGAAAGGATGGTTAAATTATGGAGAATAAATAAGGTGGAAAGCAGAAGGAAGAAAAAAGAATATGTTGGATACATTCATAGAAGTAAAATCCCAAGGTAAAGCCTTTATGCAACTCTGTTATATTCCATATAGTTAAAAAGAGAAGGATTGCAGGTAGACAAGATGAGTGCCTACCCAAAAGCCATTCTCTCCTTTCCTTCTTGCCCACACAAGCATAGGTGTGTTTGAGTTGCCTATATACCCGTCCTCAAGGACTGAATCATGGTCTTACTAATCAAGACTGTAATGTCTCTTTTTAATTTCTTGCTTCTTGGTTTGGTGGTATATCATAGTAATTCCTAAAACATCAGCAGCCATCTTGCCACCATGATGCAATAGAAGAGAATAAAAATAAAATGTGCTGAGGTACAGAAAGATACAATGAAATTTGTTCCTTGATTACATCACCAAACTGATGAGCTAGTAATACTGCCTCCTCCAGAGTCTTTGTAATGCAGAGAATATTCAGTTGGGTGGTTATTAATTGCAGACCCACACATCCCAACTGAAAGAGTGTCAGAGCATTTTCATACCATCAAGAACATATCTGACAGGTTATAAGAAAAGTTAAGCCTTTGATCAGACTTACACAATATAAACCCTTT
Source organism: Noctilio leporinus (assembly GCA_004026585.1). Taxonomy (NCBI): domain Eukaryota; kingdom Metazoa; phylum Chordata; class Mammalia; order Chiroptera; family Noctilionidae; genus Noctilio; species Noctilio leporinus. The sequence goes on from PVIW01002604.1 coordinate 75,578, forward strand.
TCATCAAGGTCAACTGTCCTGAGTTCTTTTCTCTGATGCACCCTTCTGGACAGCATAACAGAGGTATGTGGCATGGTTATGGGTAAGCAATGGATAATGTTCTGGATATCCTCTTAAGTTTAAAGTATAATTTAGGAAAAAAATTCTTTAAAAAATGGATCACTATTAAGATGTTAGAATCCTTCCTCATGAAGACAAGTTGTTGGATGAGATGATCTTATTTAATAATTGTTTCAGTTTTTTATGTCTAGTTATTTTTACACACAGCACAGAGGTAATACCCCACTGCCTAAAAGTAGAGGACACATTTCATATTTACAAGCAAATCTTGTTGGAGAGCAGAGCTGGAGCCTGGGAATATGTAGCCTTGATGAATAGCATGCATTCTATTCCCTTTGACAATCCCCGTCACACCTTTAGCCACAGACTTTCATTCAACAATAAAAGTAAATAGAAGGAAAATGTACCAACATACCAAATAGTTTGTATACATCTGTCTCCATTCCCTAGGTAGACAGGTTATAAAATAAATACAATGGCTATGGCCTTCTATCATTTCTCTATTAATACTTTGATCTGAAGGGTTCTTAGGAACAAAAACATGGTTTGATATTAGGCTTTTATGCCGTTAGTAGCTATTGAACACCTACAGCAGCATATCAGGGATTGTATGAAGCACTGAAATACTGAAGTGGAAGGTGTGATTCCCACAGCAGCTTCTCTCAGATGAAAATGAAACCTAGTTATGTACCCCAAAATTGTGTCACTTTGTGATTGAGGCGCTATTACAAAAGTTTGGAGCCAGAGAAGAGAGAGGCAAGATGCAGACAGGAGTGTCTGGGAAGGTCTGGGATAGTAGAAACTGGAACTGAATCTTGAAGGACCAATTGGAATTTTCCAGATAAGGAGAAAAGGATATTTACCAGCAGGTAGAACTGGATACGCATAGATCCCAAGGTAACAGAGATGTAGTTAGTTAATTATGGCAGACATGAGGGGTCCATGTGAGGAAGAAGGAGGAGATGGGAAGGGAGTGACTTCGTGGCTGTCCTGAAAAGTTGAACCCACAAAGCAGTGTGAGATTTAGGGGCATTTTAGGCAGGGAAGTAAAGGATCATTCTAGCAGCCCAGGGTATAATGGATTGGAATGACGAGCCTGGACATCGAAAGAAAACAATTTCAACAAAAAATTATGACAGTGGCAACGCATATGAATCAAGAAACACTAAGCTATAACCTGAAGGATTTACTGATCAAATGAATTTAAGGGTAACAGAATTACCAAGCATTTATATTTCTGGCAACCAACTAGTTATAGATAATTATGACATCTTTTATAATATATAATAAAAAATTGAGATTTTTGTGTAAGGGAAAAGGAGATAAATATACTTAACACAATTGAGCAATAAGTCAAGTCTGAGATGTTCATGGTTTGTTTAAGTAAAGCTGTCTAACAGAACACAGATTCCAAAGATTTCAGGTTTTACATATAAACAATTCCAAATAAATATAGGGAATCGATTTAAGACTACCAACTTTTATATTGCTAATTCAGCGTGTTTTAAAAAAACAAAAAACTATCATCTACTAATATCAACACATTTTCATAAAGGGACATTTCTGCACCAAAAATTATGGAGTGAATCTTATTACAAAAGGTAATTTATTAAACTAAGTAAATTTGTCTTCATTTTAAAACTTAACTGAAGTGTCATTTTTTTTCAGTTCCTCTTATGCCAACATAAGGCTTATCATTGATTTACAAGAGGCCACAAATGCACATAGGAAACCACTGAAATGGATTGTTCCATGTAGAGATTTGAAGCCCAACAGGAAAGCTTTAGCTGAAGACCTGAAATCATAAGCATATTATTAGAATTGACAAAATGGATAATAAGTACTGTTTATTCAGCATCTTCCATGTGTGCCAAGCACTATAAGAGCTTTACATAACTTCTCATTTCAAAAGCTCAACAATTCTAGGAGGTAAGAGAAGGTAGTTAATTTTTACACATGAGGAAATTGTTGAATGTTTCGTTGCCTAAGATCACAAAGCAGGAAGTGGCCATGCCAATGGCCAAGGTTTCCCTAACTCAAAGCTCTGTGCTTATAAGCGGGATGTTACACTGCCATCCCAGAAAGAATATATAGGAGGATAAAGAGCATCAAGGATGGAATTCAAAGGATTTCTGACACTTAAATTGATGCTCCAAGAGAAAAGAGCCTAGAAGAAAAATAATAAATAAAGCCATGTAAAACAAAAGAGAGAATTTTCAAAAGAAGCACTATCAAAAATTCCAAGTGTCACAGGGAAGTAAAGGTAAATGCAGAATAAATATGCATAAAGTCTGTGTTTATTCAGGCAAAAGAAAAGTAGACATTGCATCTACTTCTAAATAAAATCTATTAGTAGCACTCATCAGTTCTAATGACTCATTCATATATTCAGCAATCAGTTACTAGAATCAATGAGCTTTCTCTAGAACCCATGTATCAATCTGGTTTTCAAGTCTGGAACCAATCACATCTTTTGGTTACTTGATCATTGTAGGGGGGTAAAACCTGGATAGCCTGAGCAGTTAGATCAGACAGCATTTGAACTCCTGACCCTGATACCTAATTAAATCTTTTAGGATAAAATCAAACCACATTCAAGTTCATATAATAATATCTATGCTACAGAATAAGTGTCTCTACTATCAACAGTTTTTAAAATGTAATTTGTAATTTACAAACTTTGGACATGAAGCACTATGTTTGTTATAATCTTATAGCCTATGTTATAAAATTTCAATTAAGATGCTAGATCTAATCACAAATTTTCGTGAACTACAAGAGGCAAAAGTACATGTTAAATGACACTACAGGGAAGCCATTAGCAAAATCCAGAATTCAAGAAACTCTACAAGATAAATTGCTTGCTCTCTTCAACAAATTGCTAAGGGAAAAAAAGAGATGAGATGATCTATAGATCAAGAGATTTAAGACATGTGAGCCATTCGGATGTATGTGAGAACATTGTTTAGAAATTGATTCAAACAAATCATTTTGGAGACAATCAAGGAAATCTGAACACTGACTGGATATTTGTTGATATTAAGGGGTTATAGTCAACTTTTTAGGTGTAACAAAGGTATTGTGGTTGTGTTTTTAGGCAATTTGCTATATTTTACAGATCAAACTAAAATATTCAAAGATGAAACACTATAATGCCTGGGCTTCTCCTCAAATAACCAGAAGGTATAGGTGTTGTAGCTAGAAATGGGTGGGGACAGATAGGAGTAAACATACCTAGGTAATAAATTAATCTTGAACAGCCATGTTCATTGCAGAGTGAAATAGCCACTGAATATAATTTACACTATCAAAAGTTCTAACAAGAGCTCTGAAGTCAAAAATCACAACACATGAACATGTTATTTTTATTTATTTATTTTTAGAGAAGGGAGAGAGAGGAAGAGAAATATCAATGTGTGGTTGCCTCTTGCACACCCCCAGCTGGGAACCTGGCCCACAACCCAGGCAGGTGCCCTGACTGGGAATTGAACCGGTGACCTTTTGGTTCATAGGCCAGTGTTCAATCCATTGAGCCACACCAGCCAGGGCTGGACACATTATTTTAATACTAAACGTTGAGATCTTAAAAATGTATCAACAAGAAAAGCATCTGTTTATTTCCATTGCAGACTAGATATTTTCTAGGATACTAGTGTTTTTCATTTATACATTCTTCTTTTATTTTCAAAGTATTTTTTGGAAGCCTGGGCTTTATTTTTTCAATCTTGGAAGAAATCTTAGGAACTCCTGTGAGATCTATGCTGATTAATCATAACCCTCAAAGCAATCAAGTTTCAAAATCTGGTTCACGATGTACTAGTTGTTTTTTGGGCTCCCCCAACTTTTGGCCATGCAGGGTAAAAATACATTACAGGTGAAAATTATTTGTACTGTTAAGCTTTATAGTCCATAAAATTATTCATGCTGATAAACAACTTAAAATACTGTATTTCTGGGAAGAAAGATTATGGAAAATTACCAGCCAACATTCTTTTAGCAAATTAATCATAGCTTAAATTACCAAAGACTTCTAAGCATATAAGCTTTATTACATACTTCCTAAAAATATATGTAATGCTAGAACATTTTGGAGTAACTGTACATAGAAAATAATAGTTTATTGTTAAACACACAATCTCAAAAGCCTACTCCATAGCATCCAGTCCACCTAAGTATACACACCACCTTTTGCTTCAATTCCTAAAACCCACAGCAGTTTAAAAGTAGTGCTATAATCAGACAATATCCCAGGCAAAGAGAAAATCTCAATCATTCATTCTCAACTATATGAATTATCTTCTTTTCATTAATTGATGGGAATTATATTAGTTGTTAGGACCTAGACAACAGAAATGTGCTGTTTCACGGCTCTGGAAGCTAGAAGCTCAATGTCAAGGTGTCAGCAGGGTGAGTTCTTTCTATTCTATTCCTCTTCCTTAGCTTCTGATAGTTTGCTAACAATCTGTGGCTTCTATTGGCTTGTAGAAGCATCACCCTGATCTCTGCCTTGTCTTCACCTGGTGCTCTCCCTGTGTACATGGCTGTGTCCAACTTTCCCCTTTTTAATAAGGACCCCAGTCATACTGGATCAGGGCCCTCCCTACTCCAATAGACCGTCATCTTAACTAATTACAATATATCTGCAACAGCCCTGTTACCAAATACGGTCACATTTTGTGGTACAAGAGGTTAGGGTTTCGGTATATGAATTTGGGGGATAAATAATGCATAACAGGAATTAAGATCATTTGCTCAGGTGACATACATACTCAATCATCCAAGGAACACAGAGGCAGGAAAAAAATCAAATTAGAGACAAGAACTCTTCATATCAAATTTGTATAGACTTATTTCATTTCAATAATTTATGTGTGCCCACATTCAAGAAACCTTACTGAATAATACCAACAATGTACAATTGGAGATAAAGTAACTCACATGACATTAGGGACACATGACATGTGTGTTATTCTCTGCCTACTAATAATAACTTTTAAAATGCTATTCAACATTTATTTAATGGCAGTGGAAAGAAACTGATATCCTATAAAAAAAAGTAAACACTTTATTCCAAAATTGTGCCTCAAACTTAAAATTAACATTCAGTTTTATTTGAGAAATGGTTCCTGTTCAAAGTTTTCTGTCATTTATAATTAAGTAATGTTAATAATTCACACTCATTACAAATCAAGGTAGGTTATACAACTAGAGTTACAGCTAATAGTTCAACAAATATTTGAAAGGTGTTTTTCAGTTAGTTTGTTTCTAGCTATCATGTTGGCAAAATAGTTTCTACTTTTCTGAACTTCTTAATCTCTTTTCAGGTTTGTTTTTGTTTTTGTTTTGTTTTGTTTTGTTTTGTTTTTTTGCAATTTTCAAACTAGATGAAGTCTTGGGACACATACTTAAGGGTCCAACTTTAGATAATGAAATAAATCACTTACTCTCATCCACTAGCACTGCACCATTCAAAATTTCAGCTAGCACTGCAGGCTTCAGGGAGTTATGTCCTGGAGGAAGCTGAAAAGGGAAAGGAAAGGAACAAAGGTTTAGGAAGATTTTCCAGAAGAAGCATTTAATGTGGATCTTGAAGAGTGTATGATAATGATTTGCCCTAAGAGGTAGAAATAGACCCATTGTTCACATTAAAAACAGCTCACAGTAGCAGTGACTGTAAGAGACTTGGGCATAATAGAGTGAGAGAGACAATCAAGGCTTAGAGACAAATTCATCCACTTGATGCCTCACTAACCCCTGCATAGACACCTGCTACAGGATTGCTAACATAAGGGAGAGAGACTACGGAATGGATGCTGATGGATGTTCTTTGTTTCATTGGATGTGAGCACAGAATTATACCCTGCAGAGTTAGGGTTAAAGATGAAAATTTATGTTATGAAAATATTCAAACATGATGGTCTATCTTTCACAGCTTTGTACTGCATGCCTTTAATTTGTCACTTACTTTAGCTGGGCTCTTGCATCACCTTTGGTAATTAAGTTTCTCTCTGAATCCCTTGCCAGTTAACATGACCTGCATGTAATGCCCAGATGTATAAGTAACACACCTACCAAGAAGGAAATAGCTGCCCCTGACTTTCAGCATCAGAAAATATTTAGGTGTAGGATTATACCATTAATTAGGTGAGTACAATTAATTCTCAATTATTCATGCATTTAGTTACGTGTGCAGCAATGAGATAAATGCTGCTGAAGATATAAGAGAAAGGTAATATATGCTGCCTAATTCCGTGCTCCTTGCTTGGAAGATTACAGTCTAACTGAGACGATAAGACAATGCCTCTATGGAAGAGTAAGTAAGTCACTGTGCAGGTTGGTAAACAATTAAATGTCACAGTGAATGCTAGAAGCCATCGTACTATGGAGGGAAATCTTCTGGGCAGGATAAAAGTAGCCTTTGTCACAGGAAGAGGAGCACCAGCTAGAACTTAAAGAATGGATGTTATTTAGCTTTAAAAATTAACATGCAGACAGAGAGAACACAGCTGAGAAAAGCCAAGTCAGGAGACTTGTCTTTACAAATTAAAAGATAAGAGTGCAATGGAGAAGCCAAAGATAAGGGGTCTGATCAAATTACTGGATGGGTTTAAAAGCCAAGCTCAGGAATTTTATAAGTTTCCTATATTCAAGAAAGAGTTGCTGATACCTTCTAAGGTAGGGGTGTCAAACTCATTTTCACTGGGGGCCACATCAGCCTCACGGTTGCCTTCAAAGGGTCGAATGTCATTTTAGGACTGTCTCCATGTAACTACTCCTTAACGGGTAAGCAGGCCGGGTTAAAACAAAGCGCCGGACAGAAGGGCTGGGCCAGATAAAACAAGGTGGAAGGCTGGATTCGGGCCATGGGCCTTGTGGTTGCCACCTTTGTAGTAAGGCAAAGCAAAATGTGGAAAGTTTGGTTTCATTTGGTTTGGTTTGAGACAGACTTGCCTGTTCTAATGGAACATGAATAATACCAAACATCAAATAAACCCAAAGTCAGGTAAATTTGCCTTTGGATGCCATTACATGTGTGGTTAGATTCTTTCTTGAGAGAGGATTCTCATGATGTCTGCTGTAAGGAATTTGAAAATTAGAAGAAAAAAAGTGCCCCTCCCATTTCATCCTCTTACCCTTTGTAAGACTCACCTAGCTCAGGGATTTGGTAGGACTAACCGTCTTTTGCATCAGGACAAAATGAGCAAGCCTTCTCTTTGAAAGCTTAGGTGCAAAGGCCTGATTACCTGAGAAGGAAGGGCTTCCATTGCTCTGTAGAAAAAGGAGGTCCACTCTATGGAGGGGTTGGGAGGAGGTTCACTCTGTGAACAGCAGAGACTTCAGCCCCCTTCCCATGTCCCACCAATATCCCAGGGTGTGGCGGGACCTCCTGGAGTCAAGTGCACAGATGCTTCGCACACTGAGCATGAGGACACTGGCTGAGACTGCAATAGTCGAGCAAGAAGAGACTGGGACTGTGAGTAATGAATCTTCTGACCTTCAAGGAGATAAAAGGCTATGAAGAACTCTGAGGACTGTTTGTGCTCCAAATATATTCTGAAAGAACTGTCAGTCTTAAAGTTGGGTGAGAAGACAGAACTGTCCATGAATTAGAGGGATGCAAGGTGGGCGGGGGGCCAGAACCTAGCCCCCCACTGCTGGGGGTGTTATCAGACAGGCGGGTGAGTGCAAGGGTATCAGGGCCCATGCAGACATGTTTGTTGAAAGTCACTTCTTCATCCAGGAAAAGTTAGTTCCACCATCATTATGCCCATTGACAGATTCAGTGGCATAAATATTTTCCAGCTTTACTGAGGAGTAATTGACAAATCAAATTGCATATATTTAAAGTATACAGCACAATGATTTGATATACATGGTGAAATGATCACCACAATCTAGTTAATGAATACATCTATAGCTTCACATAGTTAACCGTTTATGTGTGTGTGTGTGTGTGTGTGTATGCGTGTGCATGAGGCTTGACATACGCTCAGCGATTTTTCAAGTATGCAATACAGTATGGTTAACTAAACCTGCCATGCGTGTATATAGATCCCTGGAACTCGTTTATCATACAACTGAAAGTTTGTGCACTTCAACCTACATGTCCCTGTTTCCTCTACTCTTCCAGGCCCTGGCAACCACCATTCTATTTTGTTTCTAGAACACTAGAGCTTTATTCTTTCCTTTTGAATCCTTTTCTTTTCTTTTCTTTTTTAGAGTCCACATATAAACATACCATCATACAGGGTTTATCTTCATGTGTCACTTCATGTAACACCTTCCAGGTTCATCTGGGTCTTTACAAAGGACAAGATTTCCTTCTTTTCCTGCGGCTTAATAATGTTCCATTGTATACAAATACCACACCTTCCTTATCCATTCATCTATTGGTAAACATTTAGGTTGTTTCCACACCATTACTGTTGTAAATAATGCTGCAATAAACATGGGAGGGCAGACATGTTTTTAAGTTATGGATTTCATTTCAGAAGTGGGATCACCGAGTCATAAGGTAGTTCTATTTTTCATTGTTAGAGGAATCTCTATACTTTTTTCCGCAGTGGCTGTAACATTCAGGTATGAATCTTAAGAATAAGAGTTAAAATGCTAATTGCTATGGACTAAATGATGTGTCCCCTCAAAATTATATATGAATACCCTAATCTCCAATGTAATGGTATTTGGAGGGAGGGACTTTGGGAGACAAGTAGGTTTGGCTAAGGCCATAAGGGTTAGTGCCATCATTAAAAAAGGAATATACTAGAATCCTTTGTCTCTGTCTCTGTGTTATGCAAGGACACAGCAAGAAGTTGGCCTCTACAAACCAGGAAAAGGGCTCTCAACAAACAGCACATAGGCTGGCATCATGAACTTGAAATTCCCACCTTCCAGTGCTGTGAGAAATACATTTATGGTTTAAGCCACCTATTCAATGGATTTAGGTATAACACCCCAAGGTAACTAAGACACTAAGTAACTTATGGATGGTTGTTGATTCTTCTTAGGGTCCTTAAGTTTCCATCTCTATGGCTTAGATTACAGTTTACTTTTATACATACAGCAGGTAACATGGTTTACAATGAAATAATTTAAAAGTAAATGGCAGACTACAAAATATTAGGGTGTTGTTTTCTGTGCATTCTTTTCCAATAATTTTGAATATGTACAAAATTGATAAGTTTTAATGAGGATAAGGATGGGAAAACTGAAGCACAGTAAACTGTTTACTATTGTACTTTTGTGACCATTATAAGCCCCAAGTTTTTCGCTTGTATTATATGGTCATTGTGATAAATACATATGATAATGGATGTGAAGGTTTTTCTCAGTGCCAGACATTCATGAAGGAATCAACCAATTATTATTCTTACATTCCAAATGAAATACAACTTAATTCAAGAATGTTTAAGGCCTCACTTTAATATCTGAGAGTGTTGCCTCCAGATAGCAATGGAATTTTACCTTCAGATAAAAGTTTAAAGATAATTTAAGACCAAGTTTTCCAAGAAGCTGAAGCTTAAAGAAGTTTTTGACTTGCCTGAGATAGCATAGAAAATCTTATTATACCTAAAACCTGATGAGAGTCTAATAGCAACCAAAAGAATAGAACCAGCACATTTATGAATTAAATCCTCTTCATGTTTTAGTCAGCATAACTGTACTAATGTACCACATCCCAGAATGTTCCACCCCAGACACCTGTGATTCTCAGAAGCCATCTCGAGAGTCTTATTATGTCAGCTTATCCATATGTCCCAGGCTTTTTTCATTACCATCCTTTTGGTTATCTCTTTATGTCAAGAGATAAATGGCATCATTCTAGAGGGTAGCCTGGCTTATTTGGCCACTTTCAGTCCTGGCCCAATCCCAGGTTGGCCCACACTGATTCACCAGTTGGCAAGAAACTAAAATGTTACTAGCCCTGGGAGCTACAAAAAATAAAATAAAATTGCGGCGGCAGTTCAGGAACTCAAAGTCAAAGGCTCACTTTTAACCCTTGGCTGAAGACCCAATTTAGGAAAAGTATGTGCAGTAGAGATTGGGAACTTCACAGAGTATGCTGAGGAATTTTCGGTCTTCCCACCATTTCTGGCATGAATAATGCTTTAAAAGAATATCAAGTCATCAATAATTTTTTCCTATTTCTAAACCTCAAGAGTTTAAAACTCTTCTCCCTAAAGTCTTAGACTTCAAATGGATCTTAGAAGATCTAATTCAGTCTTCCAAACAACATCAACCTTTATTAATAGCACTCCCCTCATGCGGCAGAGTGAGATGCAGTGTTCGACAAGTCCAGTTATTTCAAAGTTCTTATTTACATTTAACTGACATCTGACTATGACTTTCAGGTGCAACTAAAAAAAAAAAAAAAAATCAATCCCAAACCAGAGCATTTCAAAACTGGCAAGAATCTCAAGGCCATTCTGCTCTCTAAAACTGCTGCATATAAATTAAATCTCCTTTTCATCTTAGAGCCCATGTTAGCTACCATTGGCTGGAGAACAAATCCTACCAACGATCATAAATAACAAGTGTTTACCATTTTGAATAAGTTTGTGGGTCAGCTGGTTGGCTCTTGGAGGATTGGATGATCTAGAATGGTCTAACCTGTATGTCTGGCAGTTGTTTGGCTGGGGATTCATCTGGGGCAGTTTGTCTTTGGTCCACATGTTTGTCTTTGGTCTAAACCTCCAGTTAGCCAGCCTGAGCTTCTTCACATGGTGGTCTCAGGGTACCAGAGTAGTGCTTCTTCCAGCCTCTGATCTTTGCTAATGTCCTTTTGGTCACAGCAAATCACATAGGTGGACTAGGTTAGACAGTGCTCCTTACTTCCACAATTTCAAGTCCTTCTCAGAACCCATAATGTGGCCTTATTTGGAAATAGGGTTATTGAAGAGGTAATTATTTGTTCAAGTGAGGTCATAATGGAGTAAGGTGGCCTTGAATCCAATATGACTTTTTTCTTTATAAGAAGAAAAACAAAGTAACACAAACATGAAAAAGGAGAATGCCATGTGATGACTGAACACCAAGGATTTCCAGCAACAGCACAAGCTAAGGAAAAGGCATAGAACAGGTTTTCCCTATGAAACTTGAAAAAGAGAACAGCCTGGCTTTTTTTTTTTTTTTTTTTTTTTTTGAGAGAAAGGGAGAGTGGGAGAGAGAGATTTAAGAAAGAAACTTTGATTGGTTGCCTTCTCATACACACCCCAACTGTGGATTGAACCTACAACCTGGGTGTGGCCCTGACTAGGGATCAAACGCATGACCCTTTGCTCTATGGGATGATGCTTCAACCAACTGAGCCACAACCAAACAGGGAAGGCCCCACCAACAACTTATTTTTGAACTTTAGTATCCAGAACTATGAGAGAAAACTTTTCTATTGTTTTAAGCCACCCAGTTTTTGGTAGTCTCATGGCAGCCCTAGGAAACTACTACAGATGGTCAAGCAGATATTTGCGGGATGGAGGAAAATACTTCACCACTAAGTAAGAGGAAGTGAAACACCACATTGTGAAGTGATGTGCACACAGGAGTGGGAAGAATTTGTGGCCATATTTTTAATTTACCAGAGGGCTCTTCAAGTATATGACACTTGTTACAATAATACCCCTTCATCATTCTTTCCAGAATAATTCTTCCTGGTTTCTGTAATGAGGTCTCAAAACCCTTACATGTAGGCTGCTATCTCATTGTATTACAATTTGTCCAAATCCCCAGAAAAAAACAGGATAGGGATTTTATTACACACTCCAGATGTTTTCTCTAGAGTAGCGCTATTGCATACTGTGTTGGTCAGGCTGTGTCTGGCTGCAAGTAATGGAAAACCCAACTAACAGAGGCTTGAAATATGAGACAATTTATTGCTTTGCTTAACAAGAAGTCTGGAGATGGTCAAAGTTTGGCAGCTCCACAATGCCAGGTGTGTCGTCAAAATCTCTGCAATTCTCTGAGCTCCCCCTGTGTGGTTGCAAGAGGTCTTCCCTAGTTCTGGACATTATATTTTTATGTGGCCATGTCCCAAGTGAAAAAGGGGGAGACAGAGAAGGGAGAGAAGAGCTTCCTACCATACTTTTCTCATGTCATTAAAAGAAAAGACATTTCCCCAGAAATCCCTCAGAAAATCTTTCCACAGTCTCTTGGGCTAGAACTGAGCTATATATATATATATATATATATAGAACTCCTCATTCAGCAGGGACTATAAAGGCATGTGTGTGTGCTATCAGTTCTATTATGGGCACCAGGAAGGAAAATGGGAGACAGGAATTGCCTGTTGGGCATAGTTCTTGGGCCCTCAGCTAAAAGGGTCAGGCATACCTTCCTCAGAGACACGTAACTTTTTGAGGCAGATGTACTGATGTGGTCACTTTGATCTAAGGGATTTTAGAGATGACTAAGAAATTTGAACCAATGCTTTAATTTAGCAAGGAATATGTTCATCATATTTGATAGAGAATAGTGATTAATGCCATGGGCTCTAATGATAGGCAGTGTGGGTTCACATTTCAGCTTATAATTTAGCAGGTGAGTGACCACAAGTAAATTACCTACTCGTAGGGTGGCAAATATTAAACATATTGTACTTATGACAAAGTCTGCATGTGGCAAATATTCAATAAATATTGCTATTATCCCAGTGCCCACTCCCACTATGGAACAAGATAAGGGCCAAAGATGAGAACCATGATGTTATTGCCCGTATGTTTACATAAAAGACCCTCAAGAACACATAAGAATCTACTCAAAGTTACTACCTATGATAGGGAGACAGAGACATTTCTAGTCCCTATTATGTATTTAAGTCAACTAGATTCATGATTTCACAAAATTCTAAGGCAAAACATTTTCCAAATGTTAACAGTAGTTACCTTTGGGTAATTGAGTTAAGGATGTTTACTTACATTTTTCACTTTTTTTTGGAACTCTTCTGTGGTAGCCAACATAATGTTCTCCCAAAGATGTCCGTGTCCTAATATATGGAATTCATGTTAGTTGCATGGCAAAGAATAACTATAATTGCAGATGAAATCAAAGTTCACAACAGCATGGATAGAACTAGAGAGCGTTATGCTAAGTGAAATAAGCCAGGCAGTGAAAGACAAATACCATACAATCTCACCTATAAGCAGAAGTTAATGAACAACAACCAACAAACAAACAAACAAAACAGAATGAGTAACATGGAAAAAAGAAACTAACAGTGACCAGAGTGGGGAGAGGGAGAAGAGGGAAAGAAGGGAAAGGGTCTAATTAAGAAATACGTATAAAGGACCCATGGACATGAACACCGGGTTGGGGAGGGAGGTGACTGTGGAAGCTGGAGGTGGGAGGAACAATGTGGGGAAACTGGGACAACGGTAATTGAACAAGAACAATAAAAAAAAAAAAAAGTGGCTCATAGTAGACTTTAATAGGGAGATTCTCCTGAACTTTCAGTAGACCGAATGTAATCCCAAGAGTCCTTAAATGTGGAACAGGGAAGCAGAAGAGTCAGTGTGGTGCCATGTGAGAAAGACTCAGCTGGCTGCTGCCGGCTGGGGAAGGTGGGAAGGGAAATGCGCCAAGGAATACAGCCAGCCTGGAGGCTGGAAAAGGCAAGAAAATGATTGTGCCCTAGGGCCTCCAGGAAGGAACTAGCTCTGCCCATTCTCTGAGCGTAGCCCTGTGGGCCCCATTTGGGACCTCTGGTCTCCAGAATTTAAGGCAGTAAGTCTGTGTTAAGTCACTAAGTTTATGGTAATTTGTTATAGCAGCAATAGAAAATTAATATATTCCCTGTGTTTTAAAGAATGAGACTATATAATTTTAACAATCAGAAAAAAATAAGATTTAAAACATTTTGTACATATAAATTTTATACGAAACACAAGCACACACACACAAACTGGAAATGTAACCAGAGTACTAAGTTGCACTTGCTTAATGTTTGTATGAAATGTTATACACCATTAGCTTGGAATTATTCCAAGACATGGCCCCAAGGCACCTGAGCAATCTTCCAAAGGCACAAAGAGGCCAAGTGTGCTCCCATCCTTCTGGTATTGATGTTTTTCATCCTACTCACTCCCCAGCCCTTCATCTGCTGCTCTGCAGGCAGCAGGCATATCATATAGAGTAGTTCCCCATTATCTGTGGGGTGTATGTTCCAAGACCCCTCCCTAGTGTCTGCCTAAAACTACAGGTAGAAGTAAACCTTATATGTACTATATTTTTCCTACACATACACACCTATGATAAAGTTTACTGAAGCACAGTAAGAGACTAACAATAATAACTAATAGTAAGACAGACTAGAATAAAATAATGTCGTAAGTTATATAATAAAAGTTATATAAATGACATCATATCTCCCACTCTCTAGCTCTAACTCTATCTTTATCTTTATCTCTTTCTCTATCTCTGTCTCTCTCTATCTCTCTCCTTCTCTGATAAACAACCTGATTATCAGGAAGGCTTAGACTAAGTGACAAACGTAGCATGTACAGTGTGGAGATGCTAGACAAAGGGGTGATTCATGTCCCGGGCAGGATGGAGCTGGGTAGCATAGATTTATCACCCTACTCAGAGTAACATTTAAAACTTAGGAGTTGTTTATTTCTGGAATTTTCCAATTAATATTTTCAGACCACAGTTGACCACAGGTAACTGACACTGTGTGGAAAGCAAGGGGGCACAGATAAGGGGGTACCACTATATCTAGCCTTCCGCAGAAATGCAGATTTTATGAGAAAGAAGAAAATCAAACTGTAAGAAAAAGAAAGACACATTTTAACAAGATATGTGCCTATACAACACCATTATCCGAAGTGCACGAAATGTTCTGAGACACTGCACAGGACTTTCTTTCTTATGTGATGTACCTAGTTTTCCAGAGAACAAAAAATTGCCCATTGAAAATGCACTGCCATGATGAAAATCGGAAAAGGAACAAAAATTGTAGTAAATTCCTTCATATTTCATTATACCTTTGAAACCTAGAGGCCTAAAAACAGCTTTACATTGTAGTAGCTTCCTGTTTTCTAAAGATAAAAGCAAATAGAAAAATCATCTAAGTAGTTCTTATAAGAAAAGTATCTAACTAATTTTATTTAAAATGTTGATTTTTTCCTGATTATAAATTACAGTACATACCTATCATAGAAAATTTACAGAATGCAGAAAAGTAAATAGAAGAAATATTTTTATTTTGAAGATTTTATTTATTATTTCCAGAGAGAGAACAAGGCAGAGAGGCAAAGAGGGAGAGAAACATCAATATATGGTTGCCTTTCACCTGCCTCCAGCTAGGGACCTGGCTGGAGACCTGGCTTGAAACCTGGTTATGTGCCCTGGCTGGAAATTGAACCAGTGACCTTAGGGTTACCAGGCCAGCACCTTATCCAATGTGCCACCAGCCAGGGCCAGAAAATATTAATTATTCATATACAGAAAAAAAAACATTGCTAAAATCTTTGATATATTTCCTTCCATTTCAAGCTTTTTCCATAATAAAGATAATTATAGCGTATACAATTTTAATATTATTTCTTTCTATTAACATTAAAATAATAGACTTTAATTTGGAATGCAAAATTATATCAACATAATTTTATATTGCATAATTTTCATATTTGCCTCCACTATGTGAATGTTTCTAAAACATATTTACGTTTTCCCTAGTGTTGAATAATCAGGTTGCTTCTAATTGTTCACTATTTATAAGTAATACTTCAGCAAACAGCATTATACATAAATATTTTTCTAATTAAGGGTCAATAGAAGTGAAACAGAATCACTTAGAAATAGAATAGCTCAGCTAAAATGTAAGAATATTTGTAAGAATTTAATACAGATTGCTAAAATTGTTCCTAAACATGCATGTTTTTATCTTCAATCAATACTGGAAACCATCGACATTACCAATGCTCTGGAGCACTGAATATTATCACTTTAAAATTTTTGTTAATTTGATAAACAGAAAATAGTATTTCCTTGTATTTTTTAAAATTTATTTTTAGCTAGATTAAACATTCAGTTGACTCTCTATTGATATGTCCTCTTTCATAAATATTCTAGTCACATCACTTGTCAGTTTGTTTTTTAGGGTTTATTTATTGGAGTTGACAGCAGCAGGACAGAGATACAGAGCAAATAACTAAAGCAAACAGTTCATTACAGGGTTCGTTTCAGATCAGGTCAAAGAGCACCTCCTATGATGAGCAAGGAACGGAAGCCACATGCTGTCAGGAGCCTGCTCTCCGCTTTCAGAAAACTCCCATCCAAGCATCCTTGCAACCTGTGTTTGTACTCCTAACAAATGCCTAGCAAACAGCACAAAATAAATCACTTGCCAGCACTTCCCTAAAACTCTTACTTTCTGGAGCACATTGCTCACTCTGAGGAAGTCCAAACATGCTTTATCTAGGTGGTCGCTAGTAGAAAAAAGTGAAGGTGGCAGAAAAGAACCAAGAACACTTGTAAAAATGAGAGGGTCCCCCAGCTCTTGGATGTCTAGGGGGATGATTCTCTTTAATGAGAAGGGAGAGGGTCCTAAGAGCTACCATTGTGGGAGGAAGAGCTGATCATGGAGCTTCACCACTTGTCAAGAATGCAAATCACAATGGATTTGCACTGATGATATTTTTAGAATGACTTTGTATAATATTCACTGAACATTTTGTATAAATGACTCTTTACCCTGTTAACAGCTTAGTTTGACTTATGAACAATCTAACAAGCACCCTGGGTTTTAGGGGCTTGGGTTTGTTGTTGTGTTGTTTTGTTTTGTTTTTTGCTTAGCAGTTCTACATATCTATTCCCTGAGATTCTGCCAGACTGCTTAAAATGATATATATGCAGCAAAATACTACTCCTCTTTAGAACACTTTCTGAAAAGCAAATATTTGTGTAAGACAGAGACCATTTTTATTATTTTGGATTACTGTGGTTTCAAATAAAACAGAACTCCACTAAAAATGGCTTTAAAAATAAGAGTATTACTATCTCAAACAAACAAACAAAAAAGATCAAATTAAGCTGGTACAAAGTGGTAAATTCAATGAGCTAACAGTGACTGGACTCTGGCTGATCTTTGGAGCTGCTCTCTTAGGTTTTCAGGTGGCTGCCATAACTCCAAATATAGTGTCCTTAAGCAGCAATGCCCAATAGGACATGTTGTCAAAGAAGAATATTTCCCAGAAGCCCATAGCAAAACCCACCTTACCATGAATTAGTCAGAAATGGCCGCAAACCCCACCTTAAACCATTAGCAATGAGGAGCAGAATTACTACCATTTATCTTAAGCCAATAATGACTTGCTCCCATATGGGACTTATTGCTCTCCAACACCTGGATAAAATCTTGGCTCTGTTGGCAAGGAAAGCATGCAGGAAT
Source organism: Noctilio leporinus (assembly GCA_004026585.1). Lineage (NCBI taxonomy): Eukaryota > Metazoa > Chordata > Mammalia > Chiroptera > Noctilionidae > Noctilio > Noctilio leporinus. The sequence goes on from PVIW01002604.1 coordinate 93,021, forward strand.
GGGTAAGATGTTAGCAGCCAAGTGTCTTACTTAATTTACATTTTTCCAGAGTCAAGTGAAATACAAAGCACATATTCACAGACAAATAAATGAAAGTAAATATTGCAATACCTTTGTAAAATATCACTGCCACAGTACTTGCACCAAGATTATTCAAGAATTAATACAAGGAATAGGCCTTCAGTGGTCAGGGGAACGGGGTAGGGGGGAGGGAGAGGTAGAGGCAAAGATGGGGAGCAGCTTAGACAAGAACCTAGTGTAAAGGAACCATGGACATGGACAACAGGTGGGATTGACTTTGGGGGGAATGGGTGGGTGGGCGGGGGGACAGAGGGGAGAAAAAAAGGGATGAATGTAACACAACAACAATAAAATTTAAAAAAAATACTAAAAAAAAAAAAAGATTATTCAAGAATTATGAAATGTCTTATGTTGTCGAATTCTAAAAGGTAATATTCAATGAAATAAATTTATAATTATTTCCTTGAATGAAGAAATGTGCTATATTTGATAGCAAAAAAATTCTCTGAAATTAAAATAAAAAACAATAAATACAAATACACTGTGTTGGTTTGATGAATTTGGGGAGATAAAGTTGGAGAAAACATTTACACAAAGGAAAATATGCAGAACTGGGCCAGGCAACTTTTACCAATCACCTCCATACCAGCATCACCATTGATGCTGCTTTTCTATTTCCATACAATTAAGCTACCCAAATAGCACCTAATTAATGAAGGGAAGATTATTATGTTCTCTACATATTTGATTTGTTCCCCTCTCTATGTTCTTATGGTACTGTGATCATAATTGTATTGGAACATTTATCACATGATACTGTAATTTATACTATAAATTTGCCTCCTTCCCTCCTCCTGAGGGCAGAGACAAGTCCTATTCAGCTCTATACTTAAGAGATAGGGATCGAGCAAAAAGGAAAAAGGACTCATGGACATGGACACCAGTGTCATGATTGCTGGGAGGGGGAGGTATAAGGGGACTAAATGGTAATGGAAAAAATACAATAAAAATAAATTAAAAATAGAGTAAGAAAGAGGATCTAAGGATAGGCCCATTGCCCCTTATACATATGCTCAAACAATCCTATTTTCATATATTCAGTTCTACCTCATTCCTGCAGATATACCTGCCTGGTGCATCCAATTCCTGGGTCTTTCAGAAATTAAATATAACGATTTTTTTTTTTTTTAAATAAAAGAGAGAGAAAGAGAGACTATAAAGTATTTGCCCCAAACCTAGCCATCAAAATCTACTAAAGAGTTGGTCCTGTGTTTCACAATATTTACGTCCAAGTTTTTAAGCAACTCTCTCTTACTAAGTGACCCACTCTTCCCACATCCTGCTCCCTGGAACTCGTCAGCTTTCTCCTGTTGGCCTCTTCATGGCTGCAGGAGGAAGAAGAGTCTGCTCTTTCCTATTTGCTTCCCATTCCGGTGAGCAGTGCCCAGCAATGTTTCTTCACCTCAGGCCAGTAGTTCTTTCTTGTAGCAGCTGCTGAACCCAGCTGACAGTTTTTCTAACACCTGAAGAACCAGCTGCAAGTTCCACCCCATTCTGAGACTCCAGCACCAGCCCCGCCCCACCCCTTGGTCAGGTCCTTCCTTGGGTCTCAGAGACACCAGGACCAGCATAGCAGCAACCCCTCCTCGGACGTCTGGGTTTCAGTTCTGTGTCTTCCAGGATCTAAATTTTATTAATTGCAGCCTTATCCCCTTGTTCCCTTGGCCCTAGCTGCTTCCTGCAATTGCTACCTCCAGGACACCTTGGAACTCTCTTTTGGCTCTTTTAGTAACCTAGTTGACAAGTTTATGTACCCAGTTAACACTTTTTTTATATTGAATTTTTCCATTCCCATCACATGGAACCTGGCTGATATAATGTACAAGTTCTCCCAAGTGACTAATCCAAAGCAGCACCCTCAGAATTCTCTGGAGAGCAAATGCAATCCAAGGCTTTCATTTCTCTAATTATTTTGGGTTTGAACACTGAATAGTTGCGAGCGTGAAATGTTTTCATGAAATGGGAGCGCTAAATAAGTGTGAATATGAAATGTCTTTCAGAAAACCTTGTTCAGCAACAATATAAGAGTGGACTTTTAAATTAGACCCACACGATTTGGCTTTAACTAGCTAGCTTCTTAGGGAGTTTACAACAGACAACCTTAGGAGACTGACATACAGAATTAGACAAATATAACAGTTGTGCAAGGCAGTAACAGAAAACAAGTGCAATAGATTCCATGATGGAGACCTCCCTGAGCACCACCACAACAAAAAACAACAGAGATTCGGGCAAAAAGCTACTGCTGTCAGGAAGAAGTCTGGAAATCCATTATCTAGGATATTGCAGAGGATGGTTGCCAGAATTTTTAGGGTGTCTAATAGTATATTGATTTTTTAACTCAATTTATTTTTGTAGACAGTGTCTCTACACTAATCACACTGTCTCAAAGAACATTTTGATCATCACAGTCCAAAGACTGTAGAGTGGTGTAAAACAGAAGTATACATGCGTATACATGCATGTTTGCCCCTGCAGGTGCCTGCAGGCCCATGGATCTATCCCCCTACTTCTTGTCAAGTGTTTGGCCGCCTGCTAAGGTCAGCTAATGAAAGGCACTGGAAAGAGGTCAGAAATCAGAGAGCTGGAGGAAGGAGGTAACTTGGAGGATCTCACTGGGCCAGGCAGGCAGAACCCAGCCTCCTCCATTCCTCTGGAGTCAGCCGCCCTCAGTCAGAGTGGGAGTATTTACAGCGTGGGAATTAGCAAAAGTTCCAACCTAGTGGTGTTTTTCCCCTGCAGAGCCTATTGCTAAATGTTTACCAGCACAACACTTGATAGTTAAAAGTTGACAGATATATAGATAAATGCATACATGTATTCATACCTGCATATCTACAGTCGATATGTACAGAGACCACACTATTTTCCTTGGAGAAATACTCCTGTATATTTTTAACAAAAATGTTTGTGAATTTCAGCTAACCTGCTGCATGATGTATGTATTCCCTATTGGAACAGAGCACATGGTTTCCCACAGGGCATGAACATGAAAACCCAGACAGATCATCCACTAAACCTCCTTTCACACAGACAGCAAAGGGGAAGAGAACTGGCAGAAAAGTTGCCAACTCTGAAGAATTGGGGGAAAGTGCGGAGGTGGTCCAACACCCAGGGAGCACATTTATGTTACAGATAATAGGTGGTCAACAGAAACGTTCTCCAGTGGTGGGGTGCACTTAGAAACTTCCTCCCTAGACAAGGAAGAGGATATTTTAAATTGCTACGGAGGGTAACCGATGTCTGCGTAGGGAAGACCAAGGAAACTGGCAAAACTCGGCAGCTAGAGGACTGGAGGCTGATTTTGCTGGCAGTCTTCTCCCAGGCCAACTGAAGCAGGCAGATCAGTTTTTTAAAAATGTAACCACACCGCTTATCTCTTGGTTTTCTTATCACACTAATGACAATATACAGTAGCATCTGCCGCTCCAGGCCCCAAAGAGCAAAGGCAACACCCCCTGATGTTCCACAGGAGTATCTGCAAACACGAAATACCTCTTCATACAGAACTTGCAAGCGTTGCATGCCCTAGGATTGTAGTTACAAATGTTAAAATAAACATAAGGTCAAACCCATTCCATTCAAATATTTACAAAGTTCAACTCACAGTTCTCATCACCAGCGAGATAGAAAGATCATTCCAAAAGAGCCTCACTTTGTAGATAGGATCGTTGCAGGGATGCAGCTAAGTGTAATCTGGTTGACCTGCCTAGCCAGCCTGCAATACAAATATGATCACGCATTTAATAGTCCAATCACCCATGCCTGAATTATCTACGCTCTTTCTCCAGCAAACAGCTGAGAGGGAGAGGTGCTTACCCTGTTCAAGGACCATTGGTAGTTGATAGGATAAAGCTGAAAAGTGTGATCAGGGCACCGTGAGTCTCAGTTTCTAATGGTCATTATTTCTGTTGTTACCACCTGGTGTTACTGTTGGAAATGGGTCCTTGCCATTGACTGTTCAGTCATCCCTGTGGGATCAGATCCTTGCAGAGGCTACAGTGCACCTCATGTTTAGACTCCCAGACTGTTATCTTTGTTAGCACACTCAAGCCCACTGCACCAGCGTGCCAGGTGAAATCTGAGTCACTAGTCAGATCCACCCGCCTTCACCATGAGCTCCCCTTCCCATTGTTCATGAGCTTCAGTGGCAGGTGCATGCCGGGGCCTTCTCAGGCCCTCAGAAAAGTTTCACCATTAAAGTTCAGAAGGAAGGAGGATGGCCCCTCATCATGTCTCCTCATATTCCTTGGTCTTTCTGAAAACATACCTGAATCTTCCCCAGGGATTAGTTCCACATGTTGAGGGATAGACCCTAAATGTGGCGGGGGTAGGGGATTGGGGGTTGGATACTGTCCATGTTGCAGGTACAGTTTCCCATTTCAGTTACACCACTAGGAGAGAATGGTTAAGTTATTCTCCCAGAACTAAGAAAATGCTACGAGGTCATACTCCGTGTCTGCAAAGACAGATGGCCACTTTGGTCCCCTTAAACTGTAGTTTTATCAGATACACTTCATCTTAAATAATTTAGAAAGTAATCTGGGCTGTGATGAATGTGGGCAAAAATTCTGTAAGAGCACAGAGTATAGGGTAATTACGTTTGGCCAAATAGAAAAGGAGAGCTTTCCATCTTGATATGTCATCTGGAACTTCGAGTATGGATTACAAAAACAGAAAGATGTTCATGGGCAAAATAGCCCACAGGAAGTAAGCCCTGGCTGGTGGCTCAGTGGATAGGCGCTGACTTGCAAACCCAAAGGTCACTAGTTCGATTCCCCAGTCAGGGCACATAACCAGGTTGCAAGCCAGAGTTCCAGCCAGGCCTGTAGCTTGAGGCAGGTGAAAGGCAACCATACATTGATGTTTCTCTCCCTCTCTTACTCTCTCTCTTTCTCTCTTTCTGGGAGTAATAAATAAAAATCTTTTTAAAAAATATGAAAATAAAGGTGAGCCATTTACCTGGATGTCAAAACCCAGGATTCCAGGGTGGCCAGGAATGAAAGGAATAGAAAATAGGACTATGAGATGGAGACCCATCTTTTGTTCAGGTTTCAGTATCATGTTAATGACCTTGAACTCTATTCTGAAGACAATGGGAAGCCACCTAAGCATTAAAAGCAGAAGTGAAATGTTTGGATCTGTAATTTAGAGACATAATTGATACCTAAACAGAGAGTGGACAAGTAGAAGAATGGTAGGAAGAACCTAAGCAGTTCTCCATGTCCAGTGAGAGTACAGTCATGTCTTCTCCGCTAAAGGGAGAGAATTGATTCTAGTAATATTTCAGGACAGAATGAGAACATTCTAGGTAATAGCTTGCACTGGGGCTGAAATGTAGAGGAAAAAGTCAGAAATGCCGCTGAGGTTTGCATTAGGGAGACAGGACGCAATCTAAGCCATTAATTACACTGGGAAACATTAGAAGTGGATAGTTGTAATGAAGCTGCAAATAATGGGTTTCTTTTGGATATACTAAGCGTGAAAGGCCTGCAGGATATTCATGGAGAAATGCCTTTTCTTCTAAATTTACATTTTCTAAAAGATGTTTTTATTTGTCTCTAGGCTCAAAATGGTAATGACTGCACTATAAGAACATCCATTTTCTAAAACAAAATTTCTCACCACATACAAATAGCCTCCTACAAAAACATGTCTGGCACCAATAAGACAGAATAGATAGGCTGAAAATACACATTCTTTTTGTTTTTTCATTTATATAATAAATGGGACACTACAGGTTAATACAAAAAGAAAGTTTTTTTATTGATTTGTTATTAAAATATTTTATTTATTACTCTTAGAGAGAGGGGGAGGGGGAGAGGCAGAGAGGGAGAAAGACATCAATGTATGGTTGCCTTTCACCTGCCTCCAGCTACTGACCTGGCTGGAGACCTGGCTTACAACCTGGTTATGTGCGCTGTCTGAGGAATTGAACCAGTGACCTTTGGATTCGCAGGTGGCACCTTAAGAAAAAGTTTATTTAAGAAATAGCAGGGATTCGCAGTTAGCTATTCGGAAAAAATATATACAGATTTAGAGCCTTACTTCATACCATAGACCCAATTAAATTAAAGAAAAAAAATAAGATAGAAGAAAATGAAGGTGAATATTTATGCAATTTCTAGATCTCAGAATGGGAAATAACTTGTATAGTTAAAAACAATGTAAAAAATCACAATGTTTGTAATTAATAAATTTGACTATGTAAGCATTTTATATCCTTTCTCCTTCCATAAGAAACACTAACTAGATTTCAAAGAGGACAGAAAAATAGTATCATATATATATATTGAATATGATTTCTTAAGAAAATCATTAGGAAAACAACATGGAAAAAGTTAGAGATAGATAATAAAATGTTATCTTCACTTAGAATGGAAAACATGTATATATTTTTAAAACTTAATGAAAAAACCTAATGCTAGCAAATTTGTAATAAATAGACACTCAATAAGCTGGTTAGAGTGTAAATTTTTAATTTTTTGAAAAAGCAAATTAGAAATATTTATCAAGTCTCTGTCCAAATCCTGATAACGCAATCTAAACAATTAAAGCACAAACACCAAGCCCCAGCTGGTGGCTCAGTGGATAGGAACCCAAAGGTTGCTGGTTCGATTCCCAGTCAGGGCACATAGCCAGGTTGCAAGCCAGGTCTTTAGTGGGAGGCAGGTGAAAGGCAACCACAAATTGACATTTCTCTCCCTTTCTTCCTCCCTTCTTGCTCTCCTCTCTGAAAATTGTAAATAAAAGCTTTAATAAATAAAAAATAAATAAAATGCAAACAACAGTTTATACTGTTAAATACTTAAATATTTACCTTTAGATGCACTTAAAATATTTATCCATTTCAAAATGTATATGCTGCTGTTTATCATAAAAACAGCACACCTAATAGTCTGAGGGACTGCTTTTGATGTAACCATATTAGATGTAATCAACATAAAAGTCTGAGTATGAAAGATGATTCTATTTTAAAAAAAAGAAAAGATCCACCTGTGTAACGTGTGTGAATTCCAGCTTTTCTCCCCTTCCTGCGGACTAGAATGTGCGAGCGGTCATGGAAGATGGAAATCCCACATTGATAATAGCAAATCCCCAGGATAGCAGCTGGATCCCCAACCCACAGGCCTCCCCATAGGGCCACTGACTTCATCTCATGCAGGTGGACCTGCTGTATGTAGCCTCTAGGGGACTACTTAGTTCAGTGTTTTAAATAACACTGCATAACTATATGCATAATGAGCTACATAAATTAATACATTTTGCTCACTAATCGAAATTTGGCAAAACACCTGTGAAGATTTGGGTACATCTGTGTATCAGAACAAATGAATGAGAAACAGCATACAGTCCTGTGCCCATATTTCTCCTACCGTTTGAGGAAGATCAGAGTTTCCCCTTCTTACCATTTAAAAGTGTCATTAGCAAAAGGTACTGGACTATTCCAGAAAACAGATTAAGTTCTAAAGGAGAATTTGTTAACTGTTAGAACAATGTACAGGTTGATGATGGCCCCCTAGAAAATATTGATAACTACAGCCCCTAGAGCAAACTATTAAAAGATTAAGGCAGAGAGTGCTAACAGTACCCAATACTCATCTCCTACCAACTTCTTTAATAATAGAATCACCAGCTTTTAGCTGAGAACAGAGTGGCCTGTGCAAACTCCAGGGCATGTCCTTCTTTGAAGGATGGGGTTTACCCTTCCTCCTCATGCTGGCTGAGAGCTGAAGCAAGGCTGGAGCAGCCATCTTGCACTTGATTTGGAAACTATGTGTCAAGATCACAGTGAGACACTTGATAGAAGGAACCTCAGCCCCTCACAATTGAAGTTTCCTATAAGTTATGGATTGCCTATTTATGAGACAGAGAAATAAATCTGTGCCTTCTTTAGGCCACTCTTATTTTGCTGTTCCTGTCACACATATTACAAAAATCAAAAGCATATCAATGTTCTATGTTTTCAAAAGTATCAGAGCTGTAGGTAGTATGAAACCTACTACGATGGAAAAAAAGCGTATGATTGGAGGACTCTAGGAAACGAGTCAGTATCACAGATCAACAACATTCACAACCCCTTAGGAATAGGTTAGTTGTTTCTTTCTCTCCTCCTGGAGTTCTCCAAATTGTGAATCCTGTGATCCATGTAAGTTTCCCAGTCATGGGCTCTCTGCTGACTCATTACAGAGGCAGTGAAACCACTGCTTTGTTACTTTACAGTGTACTTTGGAGAATTAACTTAGCCTCCACTGTTATAGGAGAAAAATTGAAAATATACCACTTTCAAAAATCAATTGTAAAGCGTTACAGTACGGTAACAAATCTGGCAATTGGCCCAGATGCAATGTATTGAATATTTCACTCTAACCAGAAAAACATGCCTCAGCTGGACAGAGTGAGAAGAGGAGCTTTGTATACATTTCCTAGAACACCTGTATTTGCGAACTAGAGAGAAACTGCCTCATGAAAAACTAATTTCAAAATGGTTATTATGAGTTGCTCTAACACTTGTCTCAGGTGTATGAGCCACTGAAAACTACAACCAATGGCAGAAAGGGGGCACAGTTCCAGGCAGCCTGTTGGAACCGGAGGAGACAGGCCACCCGGCCCAGCTGGGACAGTAATGAGGCATCAGGGGGAGCTGAGTGTGGAAATAGAACACACAGGGCTCTGGGAGAGCACAAAGGCTTCAGGTAGTTAAAGTTAGCTACGAATGAACTGTACCTAAAAATATTGGGACTCAAAAGAAATTGCTACTGAACAAAACATAGGGTGCAGCTTCCTGCCACCTCCAGAAGGCAAACTCTAGAGTCAGAGGCTGTGACAAAGGAAAGAAAAGGGGGTTTATGCAAATGCTGAACAATCTGGAAGAGGGGGAAGTCGCCTCTCAAATCTCATGGCTTCTGCAAAGCCCAGACAAAACCCAGCAGTCCTCAGCAAGATCAAAATAGAAGGCAGTGCCCAGAGTTCCCACCCCACTTTCAAGTCCCATCCTTTGGAGGCTGGGCGGCTGCTAGTGCACATCCAGGTAGCCTAGCTGGTTCCCAGCAGCTGTCCGGCTTCAGGCTTCCCCCGGAGGCCGCACCTGGAGCGTAGCTGCTACTGGTCATTGGACTTCTAGGGATGCAAGATCCCGCGCTCCTGGGCGGGAGAGGCCAAGAAACACTGCCAGTGCTCCACCTGCTTGGCAAGAGAGAGACTCCATCCTGGATGCCATGGGCTACATGACTGCCAGGTCTTATGGCCCATGGAGAAGATAGGTCAGTACACTATCCGAGTGGAGATCAAGTGGATGACCAAGCATCGAGTGGTCAGCAAACAAGAGTTTCTTGGTTTCCCTGGGTTTATATGAGTTTCCAGTGTGGGATGAACCAGGTACTTTCTCAGAATGACAAAATAATTCCTAAACTTAAGGGCACTTTGGATGGGTCAACCTCCCAAACCATCTCTTCTTTCCCCGAGCTGGACAGACAGGCCTTTTTGGTCCAGCATCTCCCTCTGCTACCATTTTAACTTCTATTGGGCATGCACCTGCCTTCCCCTAGTTCCACCCGCAACGTGGTACCAGAAGTGGGTAGGAGGGCTTTTTCCCTCTTATCCAATTATCCTGCTAGCCTTGCACACGTGCTCAGTGGAAGAACTTCCTCCTGCCACCATCCTGCCCAGGGACAGGGAGGCTCCCTTGTGGTTCCATCAACTCTGTGTCCCACCCCCACCCCCACGCCCTAGTCTCTATATGAAGTGAGCTGCCCTCATTCAAGGCTCACTGGCAGAATGCAACTGAACCAAAAGCTCACACAGCCTCTCAGGCAGCTCTAGAGGCAGCCTCAGTGGGAGGGGTCGGGGGTCTGCAGGTAGGAGTGTCCGCAAGGCCCAGCTAGGTTCAACTGGCCTCACATCCTGAGGAGATGTTGCAAAAGTCAGGATCCTGGCCATGGCCCCCAGGGTTGGGTGGTTCATGAAGGTCAGTCTGGCTGCACCCCCAGCCCTCAGTGCCCCAAGGAGGTTGGCTTAGTACAGAAGAGGCTCCCAGGTCCCATTCACATGGCCTACCCCAGTCTCCCCAGGTAGCCCCTCCTCAGTTCACTCCCAGCGGTCTGGACAGACTGTCTATGAGTAAAAGAATGACTATTTTCAATGAGTCACCATCATTTCTAGCATTTTTCCTTAAGAGCTATAAAGACACTTAACTTCAGTACAACAATAGAGATGTTCAGCAATCACTCTAAGCAGAACAATAATAATAATATAGTTACATAAAATTGCTTTATTATTTAAATATTAAAGTCTGATAAAGAAATAGACTAGTTAACTATTGCCTTGCCAAAGGGAATAGTTTTTAAAAGCCCTCAGCAAAAATTTAAAAGTAACAGAATTAGCCACATTAATGACAGTTATCGATTGAATGAGAAACTGTAGAAATAAATATCACTGTTGAGATCTGTTTATTTGATCCTGTAAACTTTTTTGGTTAAGTTTTTATGGTCCCATAAAAACTGTTATTACAAGATAACATAATTTTAGGGACTAAATATAAAGAATAAGAAATATTAAAATGGTTAAAATATAGTTGATACTTTTCTTTTGAAATTCTAATGTTTAAGAACCAAAAATCAGAGTAGAAATTTCCCAAAGATTCCCTTGATAATGTGTTCCTCGCTTTGAACACTAGAAATATTTCTTTAAACATCAGTGCTGTTTTTCATTGCAAAGGAATTTGAAAGATCATTTTCCCCTGCTGGAGGGATCAGAGAAGATTTAAAATTTATCAATATCTATCATTTTCATCAAGAAGTGTAGCCTTCATACTTTCACCTGTCCCTTCCCATCTCTCTTCTTGACTCAGCACTGAAAGAATATTTCCACAGTTCTGTAGCGCTGTGGCCAGGGCTAACCTGGCCCGTATGTGGCCTTTGTGCAGATTACAGAAAGGCACCCTTTCTTCTGGAGTAGAGCCTTCTGATCCTTGCCACACTGCACAGCTCAGCAATCTGAGCCTGGCCCCCATTTTTCCCTTGGCCAGGAGTCATGGTTCAGGAGACAACCTGTCCAACAGTCTGTGGCCACCCTGCCTGCCCCTAAAAGAGCAAGATGGTTGCTTCAAATTATTCTGAAAGAAAAGCTCTGAGGAATATCTTCCTCTAAGCAAGCTATACAGGACAAGTTACCCTGTTCATAGACACCCTTTAATGGAAGAATTGGAAAGGAAGTAGAAGAAATAAATTCCTGGAAGTTTTATTTAAAGAGACAGATTTGTTTTAAAGTTTTTGCAAATGCATTTCTAATATCTAAACCACTTATCCAATACTGGCTAGAACTTTCTCTGAGCTTTCTCAGCAATAAGCATGAGATATGTTAGATTTTTAAAAGGTTATAGTGATGACAAAGAGGATAATAACAGATAGAGGAAGGACAAAGAAGAAAAGCATCCTATTGGTGAACATTTTTGGTGATTCCCTGACCAGCTCCTGCCCTATATTTATTCCTCTTATTTAAACTTCCACCATGCCTCATGGCCTAGCAATAGGGCTTTTTGAAAACTAAATTTTAAAATCCTTCTAACGAGTTAAGATCTTGTATCTTAGATCTGTGAATGGGCATTCTGTTCTTCCAATGGTAAAAAGGCCTTTTAAAGAGTACTGGGGACAATTAGTGTGCTTCATGGAATTTCTTCATGGTAGAGAGGGTCCCATGGACCCTCCCTTTAAGTCCAGCCATGGATCTGGAGGTTGGCAACATTGCCCCCTAGAAAGCTGGACCACATGGAGCTCTAGTTTGTAATTCCATGAGATGGGATCCTTAGTGAGAGACAATATGCAATAGAAGAAAGAACAGACTAGAAGTTAGGTGTCCTCATCAACAACAAGTAGTTGTATGACCTTGGACATTATTTTGGAGACCTCACTTTGCTCATGTATAAGATATACACCGATTGTAGCCTCTCTTCAATATTGCATACATTATGGTTATCTCTGTTCTAAATTTGGTCCCGGATTAGTCTTCCGGTTTGGAAGAATCATATGTTTGGCATATAGGATTGTCGACTTCACAGTTGAATTCATGAAATTCCTGATGTTCACCCAGTAGCTGGTATCAAGAACTATGTCATCATATTGAACCACCGTGAAAAAAGGACAGGAGAAATTAATACTGCATTAAAGTAGTATGGAGTCAAAAATCTCACAAATATATACTATTATACTGACACCATTTATACTGACATTTCTATAGCTCCACTTAGGCCCTAAAGAACAAAAATAAATGCTTTCAACTTTTAAAAGAGCTGTAATCAGGCAACCAAACAGGTTGCACAGCATGATTTGATTTTGAAAGAACATACATGGAGTGGTGCATGCCAAGGTAATAATGGTGTTTATTTCTCAGTGACAGTGCATATTTAAATATTTTTCTTTCCTTTATTCATATTTTTTTCTAAGTATCAACCTTATGTATGTATTGCTTTGTAATAATAAATAAAACAATATTCTGAATTCTGTTTCTCTCTCTGTCTTGCCATTTTTCACAGCTTCTCTGCCTGAAAAGTATTTCAGAATGCTACACATCTATTCTTTTTATGGGTAAGGAGAGGAAGACCCATTCCAGTTCCTTAACTTGTCTTCCAAGCAGAACATTTTTTCCCATCAACTATCCCAGTCTTTAAAAACTCCCTTAATGAGATATCTTTAAGCTACTATTGTTAATTGTGTCTATTTCTCCTAAAGAAGCAAATAGGGTCAGTCTGGCATTAAAAAGGTTGAGATTTCAGAGCTCAGATTCACCCAGTCCTCCCAAGACCAACTGTGGAGGTTTTCACAGTCTCCCTAATAGCAGGAGAGCAGGTGACGCCAATGGGTTCGAAGCCTTTTCTATTTTAAATCATGACTCGTGACTCTTTTCTCAGGTTGTTCAGCCTTGAGCCCTGCACTCAACTTCTCATTGTACCTCAGTTTTCTCATCTGCAAAATGATTGTACAATGTTTCAAGGCTTAAATGAGATCCTACTTGTCAAGGGTCACAGTTAAATGCATGGAAAATAATTGCTGTTAGAGCATCTGCTGGTTCAATAAATTTAACTGTAATTAGTTCTAAAATAAAATTTGAGCCTATTCTCAAATAATTTCAGAATCTTGCTTTGTTAGTCCAGTACAAAATCCTACCTCATCCTTATCAGCCTTCTCCTATTCTGAAAGAAATAAGTATAATTGAAGAATATTTTAGGTACTTGTTCTGCTGAGATTTTATATCAAAACTCTACCTACACAGTTGCTCAATTTGAACATATTTTAAATGCTCAAATGAGCAATTTCTATTTCTTAATAAAAAGATTATTATTTCTCAAAGTAGAATTATCTTCTAATCAATCTAATGCACAAACACAGAAATATTTGATTTGGAAGGCAATGTAGAAGTAGCAATGTCTTTCCTATTCAGACAGATGCCTTTTAATATAAACTCATGTTTACAAATTCCGAAAATGTGTAAATTTCTAACACTGAAACAAAAAGAAAGACTGTTGCCCTGGCTGGTGGCACAGTGGATAAGGTGCCTGGCATGCAAACCCAAAGGTTCGATTCCCCAGCCAAGGTACATAACCAGGTTGCAAGCCAGGTCTGCAGCCAGGTCCGTAGCTGGAGGCAGGTGAAAGGCAACCATACATTGATGTTTCTCTCCCTCTCTGCTTCCCTCCCTTCCCCTCTCTCTGAAAAGTAATAAATAAAATCTTTTTAAAAAAAAGAAATACTGTTAAATGTTATATTCAAAAGGATCACTTAGCACATACGATTACTCATTCTGAAGTTAATTATACTTTGATAGCAACTAAGTAGGGCAGTTCACTATAAAATGAAAGTGGACAGATGTTAAAAGGACCTTTTCCATTACCTTCAATGTTTCATTGATTTACTTCATAATTTGTTGTTCTCAGTAAACGATTCTAATCTTGCTAGCAGTACTAGCTCTGCTATGTGAATAGGGAAAGTACTTAGCCCACCTTTAAATATGGTTTATTATAAAAACCTACTTCATATAGACATTGTGAGAACTAGATGAGAAAATACACAAATCATTTAGCAGAATCTGAATATAATATCTGCTTTATTACATTTTATACAACATTGTTATCACTATTTTTTAATTCACGAGAAAACGTGAGCACTGGAGAAGTTCATCTTCTCTTTAAAGAAGATTCTATCAGGATAGATAGTGTTCCCATGAGAACATCAATATATTCTGGTCTGATTTTCTAAATTCATTCCTTGACACATTAATTCCTTTTGCTACTCCCTTGGCAGGGCACAATCTCCCACCAGAGCAGGAGACCCCAGAACCCCTCACTGTTGCCTTGTTCTCCTGCATATAGTCTATACATGCTGTAAATGTTGATTGTTAGCATAGCAAACAGATAGAAGTATATGTCTATCCATTTTACTTTTATTCCAATCCAGAGACTTTTGCTTTCTCCCACCTCCCTAATCTACCGTCCATGCGTTTTATTAAACCCTCCTTACACCACCTTTTTTGCTTCCGATGTATAAAATCAATTGTAAAACTGTTACCCCATCAGGGGGCCTCCCTCCCCTGCCTTGGTTCTTATCTCACTCCCAAGACATCAATGCAAGCAAGCGGCAAACAGGTACAGTGGAAACGAGACAGCAAGTTTACTTGTGAAACACACAAGTACAAAGCTGCAAGCAGGCAATCAGGCTAACTGCTCCACTTGTAGAGGAAATAAAGTTGTTAGCTTGTTAGTAAGTTAGTGAGTTTGTTCTATACACGAGCCATGGTGACAAGTGGTGACCTCGCTAATCTAACTATTGGGGTTCAGAGGTTATATACCTTAGTCAGCTTCTAGGTCTCCCCTCCTTCTTCCCAGTGGGAATAACACACAGCTACAAAGGCTTTCTTTCTCAATTAGTAAAGATTCTTTTTCTTACCGAGTGAACTTGCTACAGAGATCCCCCTTTCTCAGCCCAGTCTCTGGGACTCCCCTCCTTCTGTGCTATTTCCCTTGTGATGCTCAAGACACTTGGCAATCTTATTAAATTGAGCTCAGGACCACTGAGTTCATTGGTGAGACGCATCTTCTTTTTGCTTCTAGCCTCCTGCAGTTAGTTCTTTGTTGGCCAGCAATGGTGAGGGCCCTGCCTTTAATTCCGTCTGGCAATAAATAACAAAATTGCCATTTCTAGAGCATTTTTTCAATCCATTGAGATTTTGCTCCCTGGTAATTGTCATCAGTTAGGCTCAAATAAACTCATTAAAATTCTCTACAGGTATGGGCATTTCTTACATTGGTAATACGTATTTTCACATCTGCTGGAATTATTTGTCAATCCAGTCATTTGCCAGTAATCTCGTAATATCATTTGCTGGAATAAGTCTTTGTAATGTCAGGTGAAAGAGCAAATGAATTACAATTCAACCTTTCATGAAGAACACTTTCTTAAATAAAAAAGGCAAAATTAATGAATGAAGGTGATAAATGAACATTTGAAAGTGTAATAAACAAAAAATCGTGTTCTTGTGAAGTAGCCAGAAGTAAACCTACACACACACACACACACACACACACACACACAAAATCTTAATTCAACTCCTGCTTTGAAGTTCAGGGTCAACTGTATTATAATCTTTCCTTAATTAACCACAAAAACTGCACTTTCCTCTTTGTATCTTCCAGAAGTACAATATGAATATGTAAAGCCCTCCCAGAAATTAATAAATATTACCTGCTGAGATCTAATATTCTAGTTGGCTGGCAAATCAAGATTAGTTTAATAATTTGTACATCAATTGAAAATAAATTATTGAGCTCTGAGTATGTGATTGCTTTTATGTAAAGAAAATCAAATCCAAGTCTGTCATGTTACAAATGTGCTTGCTATTAGGGCTTCATAAAAATAAAAACCACAGTGGTCCTTGGATAGGAATGCCAATATTGTTTTATATAAAGGAGTGTTAAACACAATAATAAACTATTACTCACTTTTGCTTACCAATATTGTGCTCATCTCCAGATCAAACTATAAAAATAATCCCTGATATGATAAATATAATTTTTAAGATGCAAAATTTGTGTTTTTTGTTGCTGTTTCTGTCATTTTTATTTGTTTTTTGTTGTTGTTTTCTTAAGATTTTATTTATTATTTTTAGAGAGAGGGGAAGGTAGAGAGGCAGAGAGGAAGAGAAACATCAATGTATGCTTGTCTTTCACTCCAGCTATGGACCAGACTAGAGAACTGGCTTGCAACCTGATTATGTGCCCTGGCTGGGGAATCGAACCAGCACCCTTTGTGTTTGCAGGTTAGCACCTTATCCACTGTGCCACCAGCTAGGGCTGTTTTTTAATTCTTGTCTATACTTTCTACCACTGAAAAATGAGAATACTCACCAGAGTAAACTATATCTTTATCATATGGGTCTAATCATTAGGATGTAGTCAGAGTAACCTTACCTATATTGATTAATTCAATTTCTGGACATCTGTGAAGGATTTTTGCATATATACTCATGAGAAACACTTAATTTTTTGTACTGCCTGGTACAGGGTAATATCAGTTTCATAAAATGAATTGAGAAATATTTCTTCTTTTTTCTAAAAGAGATGGTATTGCATTACTATTAATTCTGTAACTAGTTAGTAGAATTCTTCAGTGAAATCATTTGGGCTTGGAGATTTCTTTTAGGGGAAGTTTTTCAATACAAATTCAACTTATTTAATAGTCATAGGGCTATTCAAATTATTTCTTTCATATTGGATGAGCTGTAATTGGTGTTTTGAGGGGAATTGGTTTATTTCAACTAAGTTGTCAAATTTCTGTGTGTCAAGTTATCTGTAGAATTCCCTTATTATCATTTTTATGTCTGCATTGGTGTTAGTTATATCCCTCATTTTCTTCTGGATGTCCGCTACTTAGGTCCTCTCTCTTGTTTCCTGTGACAGTTTTCCTAGAAGGTTGCCAATTTTATGTGGATATTTAATTGTCCACACAGTGTTTATTTATCCTTCATCCACTGATCTGTTATGTTACCTTTTAAAATAAAATTTTCTACTTATATTGTGTCTCCTTTATAATTTATGGAATTATTTTTATAATTCCATTGGCTTTTTTTGCTTATTTCTGGCCAATAAGCACACTGTTTTAATTAATACAGTTTTATAATGAATGCTGAATCCTAGTAAGACGCTTCCTCCAATCTTGTTCTTTGTCTTGGTTATTATTATATCTTAACTCTTCCATGAATTTTGGATCAGCTCATCAAATTTCATGGCAAATAAAAAAGCTCTAATTGGTGTTTTATCTGGAAATTAGTTTATTTATAATTTAATTTTGGGAATTTTCTATCTATGAACATAACATCTCTCCACTTCAGATTTTATATTTAACATTGGATGTTTAACACATATAAAATATTTTAATACTTCATAATTTTCTCCATTAAGATCTTTTTTTTTTTTAATTTAAAAAATGTATTTATTTTTTTTGGAAGAGAAAGAGGGAAATGTCAATTTCTTGTTCCACTTATTCATGCATTCATTGGTTGATTCTTGTATGTGCCCTGACCAAGGATCAAACCTACAACCATGGAGCATTGGGGTGATACCTCAAGCAATTGAGCTACCCAGCCAGGGCCTCCACTAAAATCTTTAGCAGACTCCAGCCATCTTTTAGCTTTTGCCAGTATTAAGAATCACATTGTTTTTTACTTTTTCTCTATAATTTTGGAATAATGCAGGCTAATGCTTATCGAGTACTTAATTGGCCACTATTCTAAGGACTGTACTTATGTTAACTAATTTAATCCTCGTAACAACTCTAAGAGATAAGTTCTATTAGCAGCTCCCATTTTATAGATGAGGAAATTGCAACACAGAGAAACTAAATATCTTAACATTAATCACACATCTACCAAGTGGCAGAGCTTGAAGCTGACCCCAGGATATGGTTATAGATAGAAACTAAATTAGATTAGAGAAAAGTATGGTGTCCTGGCATTAATTGCTATAGCACAGGTTATGGTGTTCCAGCATTAGATCGGATTAGGAGAGAATTATAATGCTCTGGCATTAGGTTTCAAGGCAGCAGGAGGCCTGGTAAGTCTTAAGTAGAACTGGATATTTAGAGTAACCGTGGCTATCAATAGGGCAAATGAGAGGTTCTTGCCCAAATATTCCATGATGAAGTCCAGTTTGATTTGCTTTTTCTGTGCTATTGATTAATATTATAAAATTATATTAAAATTAAAAAATAAGATTATTAAATGTAAAGCAATACAAAGGTAAATATTGCTTTAAGAGTTGTATGGCTCTAGAGCATTAAAGCATTTTGTAGCTGCCTGACTATCCAGCAAGAGTTGATGTATTAAAAAATGATTTTTTTTAAAAGGGCAAAATTCCATAGGTATATACTAAGAAAGGGCACATCTCATGTTAAGTATGACAATGCAGATCTTTAAGGATGTTATACAGACAGCTGCCATGAACAACTGCCAATGAGGGAAATCATCCTGAGGAAGCAAAAGATAATTATTGTTAATTCTGCCTTGAGTGAGAGCTGTACTCTGTTTGTCAGTCTTTTCAAGTTGATGTCTCCAAAATAAACATACATAATTTATTGTCTGTCTCATAATTTTGCTCAGAGAGGGCCATCTGATTCTTTCCTGCTATATTTCCATAGTTCTCCTCATTTATAAATATTAAAAATTATCTTCTAATCACAAAACCCCAGGGTCTTTTTTTAAAGATTCTATTTATTATTTTTTAGAGAGAGAGGGGCAGGGAGAGAAGCAGAGAGGGAGACAGACATCCATGTATGGTTTCCTTTCACCCACCTCCAGCCTCAAATCTGGCTGGAGACCTGGCTTGCAACCTGGTTATGTGCCCTGGCTGGGGAATCAAACCAACAACCCCTGGGTTCACAGGCTGGCACCTTATCCACTGTATCACCAGACAGGGCTCCTTCTTCATATTCTTTTCCACTGGCCCTGATGTGTCTGAGGAAGCCAGGCTCCTCAGGCATGATTAGGAGCCATCAAAGCTCAGGAGCTCCAGCTGGAACCAATCTAATGACTGAGATCACATTTCCCAGCTAGGCTCTGCAAAACTTAGTTAAGAACCACCTTAAACCTTCACCTCAAAATTAAACAATTGCTAGGAGGTCACACCATCTCATTTTCTTCTCATTCCTTATAGCCTCTCATCTTTCAGATATTTGTATGAATGTACCTTCCCTATCATGATTTATTCTCCAAAATGCTAAGGTTATTCAAAAGGTAAAGTAAAAGCATGTCTTCAGAATAAGCTGTTTGATAGCATATCTTTAATGATTATTTTAAATTATTTTTTACGATTAGTCAAGTTTGTGTGGGGACAAGGTGTCCTAACCACTGAGCAGTGTGGTGAGGTGACCAAGAACACAGGCTCTGAAGTCACACAGCCCTTGAATCTGCATCTCAAATGCATCTACTTCCAGCTGCATGAAGTTGGGCAAGCACTTCAATCCTTTAAACCTATTTACAAGTATACCTACCTCAGAAGTTCATTGCGGGGATTACCAACAAATTCATGAAACCTGCCCAATGTACAATATCACGATGACAGTGGAACCTCGGTTCTCAAACTTAATTCGTTCTAGAAAGCTGTTCAAAAAACGATTTTTAAAAAAATCAAATCACTTTTTTCTATTAGAAATACTGTATCGGCATGAAAGGGCTGTGAGGTCAAGAACTGAAATTTTGTTCACCAACCATGACATTTTTTTTTTTCCATGGAAAAAAAAATTGGGTGGAGAACCGAATTGTTCAAGAATCAGCGTTTGACTATTTCATCATAAACATCTTCATAGCACTGTCTGAAGCCACAATTATATTTTTCTCTGTGTGTGAAGGCACTGAATACTCAATGTTCAATGTAATCCATAAAATAGGAAATGTTTTATAGCAAGATTTGTATAATGTTGGTTACATTAATAAGAAAAATAACTCTCCTATGCCTCAATATATTTGCCATTGTTCTAAATCCTTTACATAATTTGTATATTTACAAATGAGGAAACTGAGGCAAGAGAGGTTAAGTATAGTGCCAAAGTTACAAAGCTGTAAAGTGGTAGAGTCAGAATCAAAATATAGACGATTCGTCTCAAAGTTTGCATACTTAACCACTATGCTATACACATTTTGATGTTTAAGGCAGAAGTTTCAGCTACACTTACGTGAAATATCTCATTCTCCAAGGGACCAGGAAAATGCAATATCCTATCTTTACTTCTGCTACCTGCTCTGTAATTATCTCTCCAGCATACGTTAAACGCACCCAACTGATTCTGTTGACAAGCTGGAAGCCTGAAGAGTGGATTGGCTGTTCCCTGTAAAATGGGAGGAAGAAATATATTCAAGAGAAATGCACACAGTGGGAAAAATCCATTGAGTTCCCCAGCGTCTCGTTTTTGGAGTACAAGGGCTTTCCAGGATAATAGAACAAACCATTATCCTCCTGCAGCAACAGTGTGAGTCACATGCTCAGAGAGCGGCATGTACTACAAGGAAATGAGAGAATGGCGCTCAAGAGGAACAGGCTGCATAGCTCCAAGTTGCACTCCAACTACCTGAGCAAGTCGCCTGGCTGCCTCCGTCCCAACAGGTGGAAGCATGTCCCTTGACCTTGCTTGATAGATTTTATTGGGTTCCAGTCAGGACTTTCATTAGAAATACTGTATCAGTATAAAAGGGCTTTCAAAACATCTCTGTGTTTAAAACAAGAAAATGCAGACTCCCAAGCTTCTACAAAAGGAGGCAGCCTTTTGGACGGAAAGCTTCAAGACAGACCAGTGTTACCCCTAACTTGTTCGGTCTGTGTGTATGAATGGCTGCCAAGTTTTTTCGGTTTCTTCAAGGTGACCAATCCCAATAACTCACCTAGTTTCAGCGTTCTCAGTGTCAGTTCCCTTATGGGGCATACTACGTTGCGATGAGAAAATAATAAGAACAAATCTCCCTATTCACTTCCTAATGTCCGAAAACAAGCTAAAATGAAATTGAGAAAATGTAAAATGTAAGATTCTCAATTTCATTTTAGCTTGTTTTCGGACATTAGGAAGTGAATAGGGAGATTTGTTCTTATTTTCTCATCGCAATCTCACCTACAGTACAAATTGGCCTCCATGCCTTTTCTAACAAAGGTATTAGGTAAATTATATTATTCAGCATTAAAAGCTTCTTTAAGTATCATAAATTGAAAAAAAGAAACATACTCTAAATCTCCATTCCTTTCAGTAACCCTAAAACAATCAGTGAAGTACATTGCAGGTAGTCTTTACAGCTGTGTCCTGGGAATTGGAGAGACTGGGAAATCAGTAGTAAGGATTGTGGGTCCTCTCTGCACTGCTAAGGCCAGTGTGAACAGGTCTAGATCAGAGACAGGAAGGGTGAGTGTCAGTGGCAGAGCTGAGAGTAGGCAAGTGGAAGAGTAAGGAGTAAATCTGGAGAAAAATCAGGAAAAGAAACAAAACTTCCTTTCCAAATACACAAACTAGTCTCCCCATACTATTTATGAAATACTACTAATTGCAAAAGGGAAACCTGACAGTCACCACCTTAACTAAGTGATCCAACTGTAATTGGGTATCCACTTCTTGTCACTCTGGTAGGATGCAGTGGGACGAACACAATGTCACTTCTGTAGTATTCCTGTCCAAAACATGAGAAGACACCCAGCAAAGCTAGACTAAGGGACACTCTGCAAAACAAGGGGCCTGTACACCTCTGAAATGTCAGTGTCATGAAATACAAAGAAAGACTGAAGAGCTGGTCCAGACTAAAGACTAAAGGGATGTGACAGCTAACTGCCACGTATGACATGGAGCACATTATTAGGATAAATGATAAACTCTGAATAAGGTCTGCAGATTAGATACTAGTATGATTTTCACATTAGATTCTTGATTTGAATCATTGTGTTGTGCTTGTCATAATAAAATACACATGGAAGTACTTAGGAGCAACCCACTCAAATGGCTTGGAAGAAAACATTGAGGCAAAGAGAATGATAAAGCATCTGAAGTAAAATGCTCTGATTTTCTGCAAGTCTGAAATAGGTCAGTTTAAAACAATTTTTTACTGTAAAACTTAATGTAAACATAAGGTTCCCATAGGCCAAGAGGAAAGGGGGGAAAAGTAGGCTTCTCCCCTCATGAGGAGTCTCCTTTAGGGCAAACTCGGCGTCCTTGAATGATTCCATTGTGCTGTCCATTGTCCTTTTTCCCCTAAAAATGCTTAAACCTCCAATGCCAACATTTCTACTTAAGGAAACATTCATCCTCTTGAAACCGGTGTAATGTATTGGACTCAGTTGTGCACTGCCTACATAGCAGTACTACTTCAAGGCCTGGCTGGCATGACGTCCTTCCATTGGTGGGAGGCAACACCATGCCTCCTCATTCTTCCTGCTCAATTAAAAAATAACAACTGGCCCTCACTGGTAGCACAATGGGTAAGGTGCTGGCCTGCGAACCCAAAGGTCGATGGTTCGATTCCCAGCCAGGGCACATAACCAGGTTGCAGGCCAGGTCTCTAGCCAGGTCTGTAGTGGGAGACAGGTGAAAGGCAACCATACATTGATGTCTCTCTCCCTCTTTGCCTCTCTCCCTTCCCTTTTCTGAAAAATAATAAGTAAAATCTTTTTTAAAAATTAAAAATAAATGAATAAATAAAAAATAACAACTGTATCAAACTTGCACACCTGACTCTTTTTATAGCACATACACACTAAGAACAAGGATGGTTTTCAAAGACAATACACAATAGATTCATACTAATGAATGATCCTCACACAGCCCCTCTTTCGGCAACGAGACAGTACTTTTTATAATCAAAGTGCATTCCAGCTACTATGATCAAATTCATCCTCCAGTTTCAAAACACAGGGAGCAGCTTGTTGGTGAGTGAACAAAAGTTAATCTTTTCAAACAGCAGACCTATCTGTCCTTGGGTGCCAAATTCTGGCCACCCAAAGACCCAAGGGAAGCCCTGAAATGGCAACTTTTTATACCTCAGTCTAGATAAATATTTTATCTGGCATGTTCCTGTAAGGGTCAATAGGAGAGCATAATACCATCTACCCATGAGATGGGCTGGGGAGTTGGGGAAGCGAGGGACATGGAGTGAGGATTTGGTACCTTAAGTTCCCCTCTCTAGTCTCAGTGTATTTCAGAGAATTTTACCTACTACAAAAAAAGTTTTCCATCCTTGTGATTCCAAATTAAGTTGACAGGACTAGAAAATTGATTAATATCAAAGATTTTATTGTAGAAATCTATCAGTATTAGAAAATTTAAGAAAGCTTTAAGTTAAATTTATCCTTTTATAATGGTTAAAATATTTGGAAGCCTCTTTCAAATGACTAAAGGACTTTAAACATTTTATCGACTTCAGAAGTGTAGTTGAAAATGTTATAGGGTGATTCAGTTTATGAGCGGACTCAAACATTAATCAACTACCTGCTTAAAAGGAATTCTTCAAATATGGTAAATTTTTAAGTAGAAAAAAATTAATTTCAATGCTTAGGGAAGAAATATGCTTTAGCATATAAATGTAATAAATTGAATATTAAATTTTTTCAAGATTTTTATTAATTTGAGAAAGAGAGAGAAACATCAATGTATAGGTTCCTTTCACCTGCCTCCAGCTACGGACCTGGCTGGAGACCTGGCCTGAATAATAATTTTTAAAAATGAAGTTGGCTTTGGACAATGTTCTCAGGCACTAAAAGCTATCCTCAAAAACACAGAAAACTCCCTTTGACAAGATAGCCACAGCAGCTTTGTAACGTGGTGCAATCCTTTTCCCTCACAGTAGTCTACACACAGCTGGGAGACTGATGTTCCCAAAATTCTATTACTCAAAAAGCTCTAATTCTTTTTCCCATTTTTCTGATTTAAGCAGAGAAAAACATTGCAGTAGAAGATCTATGTTTTTAGTTCATCTATTGCTTTGTGAGTCTTATTCACCCCTAAGAGTCTATTTGTGTTAATCAGGAAGCCACCTTAATAACTAAATTACTACCTCGTTAAATTCATTTCCCTCTCTATTTTCTACCGTGCACAATGAAATATCATATTCCATGGGCATTTAATAAGTTCTTTGCTAACTCCCAGCCAACTAAAATCTGTTTCATCAGGCCTACTTCTTAGATAAGAAAAGGCTTAGAAGAAAAGGCTCTTCCTTTTTTTCTCATAAATATTTAAAAACACAATTTGAACCAAATGCACTTTCATGGAGTACGTCCATGAAGAACTTCAGCATTTCAATAATTTGGCCTTGAGGGTGATTTCTGAGATGTGTGGAAATTGTGGCAGAGAATCCTGGCTGCCTGCTACCCTCACATCCATTCTTTCCTTTCTCACGGGTGTCAGAAACCCACATTTTTATCTAGGTACGTTGCCAGCTGAACCAAAAACTAAATTGATCAGCCTCCCTTTCAGCCAATAAGATACGAGCCTAACTTTTACATGAGACTTGAGAAGAGATGCTTGAAGAGATCTGACTCAGCATGCTGGGGTCCCAGTCTATCCTATTTCCTTTTCCCATCTTCCCATGTGGCCGCTATGGCGGGTATACCAGAAGCCAGCTGGGACTATGAGCTTGACCTTGAGGAGGGAAGCCATGGCCAGTGTGGCAGAACAGAAGGGAATACTCTGGGTCTCTCATGACAGTTTGGAACCTATCTTCAGCCTTCCTCTATGTGACACAGAAGAAAATTCCACCCTGTTTAAACCACTGTTATTTTGGGATGATCCACTATATGCAGTTAAACCTTAATCTAAATAACATAGAGAGGCATATTTATTTTACTGTTTTAATACATACCACCACTGAGCATTCTTGGAACAAGTCTCTTGAAACCAATAAAAGGAATCTGCATTAGAATTACATAGCCAACATTTATGCCATTTGTCATGTAAATGATAAATTGCTGGTATTTGTATGAAGAAAAGCATTATTGAGGGAAAATGCCTTTAGTACCTAAAGTAATTTAATTCTATGTTACA
This sequence comes from Noctilio leporinus, assembly GCA_004026585.1. NCBI lineage: Eukaryota > Metazoa > Chordata > Mammalia > Chiroptera > Noctilionidae > Noctilio > Noctilio leporinus. Next base: position 118,148 of record PVIW01002604.1, read on the forward strand.
GAGTATAAAAACACACTGGGTGCAACAAGTATTAATAGCACCAATTTATACTGTAGTCCATTGTGGTCAATTCTCATATACTTCTCACAATATTCCTTTAAAATAGGCATTATAATTATTCCTCACGTTACAGATGAGGCACAGAAAGGGAGGTCATTTGGCCAAAGGGTCACTAGGAAGGGATAGAACCTGGGTCTAGCTGTTTGATTGAAAAGCCTACATGTTAACTCATTAAGCTAATGTGAGTTTCAGAAAGGTTTTTAAGACCTTCTCAAGACCAAATCACTAGAAAGGGCCAGGATTGAGACAGTCTTCTGATTCCAGTTTTATTCATTTAATAGGATTGATACCAATGAGGTTTCTAAATTAATCCTGCATATTTTCAGACTATTAAAAGCTCTACTATCACGAAAAGATAAAATATTTTCAATAATTCATTATATGCTCAAATATAACATAAATTTAGCATCTTCCAAAGGAAGAACCAAAGGTAATCTCTCCTCTTAGAATATCAGAATTTCCAATTCAATAAGAAATTGATCCAACATCTACAAAACTCAAATATAACTGTATCTATATCTATACTTACATCTATAATTACACAAAGATTATCTATATTTTTCCAGGTGAACCAACTATTGCTTGTTATTCTCCAGAGGTTCATAAGTATTACAAACATTGTCTCATATTACATTCAAGCTTAATTTAAAAAAATATATCACCATTTCCTCTGTTAAGTAAACAGATCTTCGCCATCTCCAACTTGGTCTCTAATTCATGCTTCTTATTCTGTTACCACCCCAGAATCTCTTTAAAACACAACTTATCCTGTGACCCCCTTTCACTTGTGTGTTAGCTCCATCACCTCTGCTGTTTTGCATGGCTTTTCCTAATTTGGTTACCATGTACTTATTCAAATTCATTTCTCAGACTTTCCCAGCCTACACATCTCTCTTTGCCTCCTGCACTGTCATTTTAAATCAATAACAAATTAGAAGGCAACAGGGGACAAAACTAGGCATAACGATGAAACCAATGGACACTGGAAACTTTGAGGAACTATGCAGGCAACACATTATCGTAGCTTCAATTATAGTATTTCACTTCTTTACAGTGTTTTTCCCCTTTGCTTCCTGTCTTTGGGGCAAATACTAAAATGTAATTGTGATTAAGTATTGATATTCTTTCTCTATTTCACAGATCTCCTCAAAGTTCAAAGCTGGAAAGAATCTACAGTGGTAAATGATTCCTTTTTGCAGCATATGCTGTTTCTGATTATTTGGGGGGAAATTTTTCCAATAAATCTGCTAAACACTGCAGTGAATTATGAGCCTGAGCAGACGGATACGTCATCCAAGAGGCTCAAACACAATTGGCAAGGGTTTCATATTTGAAAGCTGTAGCTTATTTTAATTAATCAGAAAACCATCTTATTTCAGTCTGGCCTTTATCTAAATTAAAAGGCATGGGATTACAAAATTGTATTTGATAATAATATTTATCTCATTGCTGCCATACTCAATTTTTAATAAAAATTCTGGGGTATTTGATCTAGTTCAATACCTTTTACCTCATTATTGTCACCTCTCCACCCTGAAATAGCACTTAATATGAGGTGGCAAGAAAAAATAAGCAAGATTTACTTGGAAGCTTCTTTTCATTTATAATATTAGCTTTCTGGTCAACACCACAGAAATGAGTTACAATAAAATTTCTTGTCTTCATTGGTTGTTCTTTTCCTATAACAAATAGTACACTCTTTGTAAGGTAACAGCTGTAATATCCACTGGAAACAAAATGTTAACGAACATTTCCAGATATATTACAAAGGTACATATCAGCAACTTGGAAGAGTTCCAGGTATAACTGTGAAAGCCCAGAAATACTTTGAAGGGCCATCCGTATCTACAGATGTAGACTATTTTTTCCTTTAGAGTATAACATACAGTTGTGATTTTATGTTTATTTACTTACATGATTATTTGGCGAATAATATCATAAGTACTATATGGAAGCAGAACCTCTTTATTTCAGCTGACTACTCAATCTCCAGTGCCCAGCTCAATGTCCAGAATATGCTAAGCACTCAATTAGTTGTGTTGAATGTATGTCCGAAAAGGCAACTGTAGTTACGCACAATGACCTTCCATGGGGAAAGAGGAAACATTTGGAAGTAATGGATATATTTATTATCTTCAATGTGGGAATGACATCATAGGTGTATACATTTGTCCAAACTTATCAAATTCTGCACTTCAAACATAGGAAGTTTATTGTATGTCAATTATATTTCAATAAACCTGCCTTTTAAAATGTCAACATTTAGGACAATACTATACTAAAATGTATCCATGAATTTCATTAAGTAGTTCACAATGTTTTGTAGAGGATCTGCATTAATGGAATGTTGTTTGTTCATTTTTGGAAAAAGAAACAGTACATCTTTTTAACTGTTCATTTTCACTTGTTGGCTCTAGTAGAAAGAAAAAATTAAAGTAAAAATCATACCTTATCATTAATTTTAAATAATAAATTTGAATTCAATATCTCAACACTAGGACTGTTTTTCATTGAATGTTCACCTACTTTTTGAATAAGATATTCAATAAATGTTTTCCTAAAAGATTGTGTATAAATTGAATGCATTTAAAATATGTTGAAATTCCCAGCCAGGGCACATAACCAGGTTGCAAGCCAGATCTCCAGCCAGGTCTGTAGCTGGAGGCAAGTAAAAGGCAACCATACATTGATGTCTCTCTCCTTCTCTGCCTCTGTCCCTTCCCCTCTCTCTAAAAATAATAAATAAAATCTTTAAAAATTTTTAAATTAAAAATAAATAAAATAAAATATGCTAGAGGGTATTTAAAATTTTAAGAGTTTTTTTCAAATAATGCAAATCCACATTTCAAAACTGTACTTTCATTTAAACAGTAGCAAACAATTTTCAAGTATAGTAAAGAAACAGTCACTGCATTTTTTTAAAATTAGATTTCCAGTATATGAAGATAATAATGTCTAAAGACATTACTTGGTATTCAAACCTTGTTAAGGCATTTAAACAGGGAATAATGATATACTCATGGAAAATAAATCACAGCATGATAAAAAATGTTGATTCTATCACTATGAATAAGAATATGAGCTTGGATTATTTACACAACAATGAGATTAGAGGTTTGGGTTGAAATCAGTTTGTTTTTAAAATGTGATCACTTCATTTTGGCCTAAGTCAATATGGTAGTCACAAGATTTTTCTGATCTGAAGTACTTCATAGCATATAGGTTGGAAATTATCTTATGTAAGTAATTCTGGCAAATTAATATAACATCCCTGTACACATGCTTTTGAAGGGTGCAAACTTATTATCCCTTCAAATAAAATGCTACCTATTTTTTCCAGTCTTCAACCTTAGGGAACAAGGTCATTTATAGCACACATTTTTCAGTTCATATAGTCAACAAATACTTATTGATCGTGTGCTATATGACAGACACTATTCTTAAAAGTAGACAAATTATAATGAGGTAAATAGAGCAAGACCTATTTATCTTAAACAGATAAACAAACAAATAGGAAAATTTCCAATAGGCCCCAGGCTCAGTGGATAGGCACCGGCCTGCAAACCCAAAGGTCACTGGTTCAATTCCCAGCCAGGGCACATAACCAGGTTGCAAGCCAAGTCTCCAGCCAGGTCTGTAGCTGGAGGCAGGTGAAAGGCAACCATACATTAATGCTTCTCTCCCTCTCTTCCTCCCTCCCTGCCCTTCTCTCTCTCTCTCTAAAAAAAAAAAAAAAAGGGGGGGGGATAAAATAAATAAATAAATAAAATACATTTTTAAAAAGAAGAAAACTTCCAATAGAGATAAGTGCCATGAAAAAATAAATAGAATAAGGCAATTGGGTGGTGGCTGGCATTGGGAGATATGGGGCATTATAAGCTGGGGTGGGCTGGAATAATCTGAGCCCAGTGACCAGTGACCAAATGACAGGGGAGAAGGTGAGCCTGAGAGGCAGTCAAGGAAGGACAGACCATAAAGAGCTTGGGTTTCATTCCAAGTGCTATGGGAAGCTGCTGAAGAGTCTTAAGAAATGACATAAACTGATTTTTTTTTTGTCTTAAAACAATAACTATGGCTTCTGTAAGATGAATGGCTGATGAAAATAAAAGCATGGAGTTTAGTTCAAAGGCCATTACAGGTGAGTGGTGACAGTTGGCTTGCACAAGAAGGGTAGAGGTGGCCCTGATGTGTACGTACGGCTCAGTTGGTTGGACATCATCCCACAAAGCAAAGCTGAAAAGCTGCCAGTTTGATTATTGGTTGGGGCACTTACCTGGGTTGCAGGTTCAGTCTCTGGTAGAAATGCCTACAAGAGACAACTGATTTGTGTTTCTCTCCCCCTTTCTACCTCCCTTCCCCTCTTTCAAATAAATAAATGTCTTTTGAAAAAAGAGGGGTAGAAGCAGAGATGAAGCGACGTAAACTATATTTTAGAAACTGACTCTAAAGAACTTGCTGGTGTCTTAAAAGGGGAACACATGTAAGGAATGGTGACAGAAAGGGAGCAATCCAGCTGGGGAATCTTAGGGAGAAAGCCTTGTAAGTCTCATAATGTGTCTTCGACACACTAATCCATTGAATTAATATATCACCAACTATGTGCAAAAGGTAATAAGTGTCTTTTTTTACTGTCACCAGGTAACACTGTGATTTGATACAACTTTGTTATACCTCCATCTCAATGTTAAACTAAAAATGTCATTATCTAAAAGTTAAAATGAATGTATCTAATTATTTTGTGCTTCTGCCAAAGATTGTAAACTACAGTGACTAGCACTGCTCAGCAGCTGTATTTTATAGCAGTGTGGTAATCACCTTTTCATGCCCCAGCCTCAATCAGAACAGCATTCTCAGGCACAGCTCCATTCCTTCAGCCTCAAGTTCCCAAAGGACTTCCATCTGTATTATAAGTTAGTAAATGAGTGAGCATGCCTCTCATCTATTTGGCTATGAATTCCTAACAAAGGGGACCAATTCCCTTGGTGGTCCCAAACAACAACCAACTCAGACAAATCCGTTAATTGTAAATCTAAGTGAAAATCCAGCAAGATAGGGATAGCCCTGACATCTATCTTTTACTTACTAGGCTTGATACTTTTGTGCCTGACACCTCTGGAGAAAATATTTTAACAGGTTTACCAGACAATGCACACAACATACAATTCACCTATGTAAAGTGTACAGACCACCAATGAAAACCTGTTTTGCGGTAAAATGGATCTGTTTGCCCCCACTCCATATATATTTGTCTAGCATTGCATTTACCTCCAATATTTGTTAAACACTTATTGTGTACTTACTGTATGCCAGCCATTCCTATCTGGAGCAATGGTTCATGCCTATAGCCTATAGCCTATAGTTCAAGATTAGCTCAACTACGTTGATCGCCCCAGTTCTTGAACTCTTCCCTTGTCTCAATGTCTATAGTTGTTGCTACTTGTCCATTTGGCATTAAGCATCAGCCATCTAGTTGCATTGCTGGTTGACTTCCAAGTGTGTTTTAAGTACCTTTGTAACCTAGCATTCTAGCTCATTCACCCAGATTATGCACTCAGGGTAAATTTTTTAGAGGATGATAAAACTGGCCCACGGAGAAGATTTCCTTGAATAACCCTCTTCCAAGTCCATCAGCAAGGAGTCACAAGACCTGGAAGTTTTTAAATGAGCTTGCTGACATCTGCGTTGTACTACAGATTCTGTGACAAGGTCATGTTGCTGGAACTGGAGTTCCCTGCCAGGGGCTGGTCCGCTGTGCTTACAACAATGGAAGATGAGATCTGAGAGGACTCTGAAATCAAATAGATGCAGATCAGTGCCATACTCAACTTCAATCAGTTTTCTGAGCCAATAAAAATGTGTGTGATTTCTAGCGATAGGGAAAGAGTGGCTTTTCAGAAATGAGTTAATTGGGACACTCTTACCATTATGAATACAGTGATAGGATAATCTGGGGGAAGAGACACAGCAAGCAATAGACTATTATCATGCAACGTTCTTCTCCGTGTGAAAGGTTGCTGTCATTTCTTGTATGAGTGGCACATGTTGTCACCTTTGCTGATGGATTGTCAATGGGACCCACACACAGGCAGGGATATATATAAAACAAATGGCTTTATAGAAAGGAGGAATAATCTCTGGACCTCCTTTAAAATAATTATTATTTGTAAATAAGTATTGAACTTCATTTGAGGGCTCATTAGGAATTACAAAGGTGATTGATCATAAATCAAACACTGACATGCTACTTCCTGTGCACTGACTTTGAACAAAAACTGGCTCCGGCTTTCTATACATTACACCTAAAATAGTAATCATAAAAGCACTGCATTTTCCCTGGCTTCTATTCACTGAATTGAATAGTAAAAGCTGATCTTTTACTATTTCTTGTTGTATTTAACCTTTTTTGTTTCAAACTCATGTTCACCAAGCCAGAGGAAGCCTGCTTGAAGGAATGAAAACAGCCAGTGAAGACAGCCCTGAAAAAGCTGTGTACTCATTTCTTACTTTCAGGACACACTTGCAAATCGTGACCATCAACCACTGAAACAAACACATTTATCTTAAGTCCTGCTCTACCCTGTGACGTTTCCTCAGTGCTGGAAGTGCATTTTTCTTTTTCTTTTTTGGTTCCAATCCCAGCCTCTGAATTAGGGCCAAGTGGAGTGGGTTTTTCATAAATATGCATTGACTGCTTGACTCAGTATGAATGTAGGGCAGGGCTCTGATTAGCAAATGCTACCTGCTGGAAGGAGGCAAAGGAAATACCACAAATGGAGCTGAGATGCTATTAGCAAATGTTGTTTTATTTTTTCTTGAGGCTTGGGGGTAATTACTTAGCTCTCTGGTCAAACCTCTCCAGATCTCTCCCTTCAGGGTCTGAAAGCAGTTCACCTAAAAACCCTCTTCTATCTGGTGCTGGGCCACATTATGAGGAACATTGCCGCTAATTTATTTCTGTTCTTGCCTTTTAAATAGTTCACCAGAATCTATGTAATCACATACCGTCCAATTTAAAAGATGAAATCAGCAATAGAATAAAAATACTGTACTTCGGATGATAACTGGTATACAAAATAAAAGGCAACGAGGATACGAGGATACAATGATATTTAGGATATTGGGCAAATTAAAACTGAATATATTACAGTCCTGGCTGGAAACGAGGTTACATTGACCTTTAGGATATGGGGCAAATTAAAATTTAATACACGTGTTTAGGGATTTTACACTAGGACTCCTCTCCTCCGTTCAGGTCAAGCTACTGCACCCAACTTCCTGCAGATTTCACCAACAGCAAAAACTCCTTTCTGAGCCACCCGGCCCAACAGTTAATTTCATTGCAATTCCGGAGCTTTGTCAGGCCGCAGAGCTCGCCCTAGGCGGGACCCGCAGGCCAGCCCCCAGAGCGCGCGAGCAAACGCGGGGGAGACCCGGAGGCCGGGCACTTGGGCCCCCGAGCCTGTTGCTCGTGGGCCAGGCCGGAAAGCAAATCCGACTCAGGCCGACAGGGCTGCTGTGAGTGCAAAGAAGCTAGAATCGCACCCGGACGGAAAACTTAGTCCCTTTCCACTTTAGGGGCTGGGACTTAAGGTTGGAATTGCAGTCCCTTTCCGCCCCTTCCCTGCCGGCTCAGACCCAGCCCCACTTTGCAGCCCACGAACGATTTTATTGTCCTTAAAAGCCAGAAGCTACGCGAGGGGCTATTCAAGGTTGCGGGAGTCACAGCACCCACTCTCTCCTGGTGAAGATGCAGAGTCAGAAAGGGGTTAAGGAAGCGTAGGACGGGCTGCCCCCGGGGCTGAGCGAAGACTGGGTCGAGAGGAGGCAGGTAGCTTATAACTTCCCCCGGAGGGTTGGTACAGTCCGAGTAGGGGCGGGGCGGAGGAGGTGCTCTGCAGTGTCACCCAGCCCCTTGCCAGCCCAGCTCGCCACCTTGCCGCGGGAGCGAATGAACGCGCGCTCGGGAGACCCCTCCCTGGCGTCGGCGCCCCAGCTCCGCCCCTCGCCGAGCCTCCCCCTCCTGGACCGCAGGGAGAGCTCGCCCAGCTCTGCGGAGGCCACCACCCTGGTCAGCTCTTCCTCCTGTTGCCGGCGTGCGGGGCTCTGCCCCTCGGCCACGCAGCCCTGGGTGGGCGACCGGCCCCGCGCGGCTGCTGAGCGCTCGGTGCGGCGCAGCCAGGTCTCCCACCGGAACGGCGCACTGACAGGTGCCTAGTCTGGACCGAAGACCCACCTGCAGCCTGCGCCGCGATGTCCACCATGCGGAGGACTGTGTCGGAGATCCGCTCTCGCGCGGAGGGTGAGTGGCCGCGGCAGCGGGGATTGTGTACGGAGCGCGCGGGGAGCGGCTCCGGGCCAGCCGGGGGTCGTGTGTGTGTGTGTGTGTGTGTGTGTACACGCGCGTGCACGCGCGCGCTCTCCTTTTGGGGGAAGACTTGCCTGCCCCACCTCTTGTCCCAGGCTGTCGCCCCTAGCGGGCCCTTCTTCCTGCGACACCTCCAGCGCACTTGCAGACCCCTTCCCAGCTCCAGAGCCGCGAGGCTGGCTTTACAAGCCCGGGGTTTTCGTTGGGTCGCTGTCACCTAGCGCTCTAGCCCAACCCACCTCCCTCCCACTAGCGCACAAACCTCCGCGTCTCCACTCGGCTTCCCCACCCTAGTGAACAGATTCCCAAACCGCCGCCCACCTTTCTGCACCCCACACATCACGGCTCCCCAAGAAGCAGGTTTGCCTTTGCCAGGCTGCAGGATCCTTTGATCTACAGCCCCTTGCCTCCCAGAACGAGAGGAGGGGGTGGGTGCGCCTCTGGTACTGTGCGTTCTAAGGCTCCAATTCCGCCTCTTGCAGCAGTCTCACCCAGCGCCCTAGGAGGGTTCGTTTTTGTTTTTCCTCTTGCCTGAAGCCCACACTCTGGCTAAATGAGCTGACTTTTGAGCAAGGTGGAAGCTGTTTTCTTTGCTCCATCCACGGCCAGCTGTTGAATGAATACACTTGTCAGCCAGGAGCAACAGATGCCCAAGGGCAAGTGAGTTTTGGAGGTCCAAGGCGCTCTCCATCTTGTCGTCGGAGCCCTCAGCACCCTGCCTAGCGTGTGGCCCCATGCTCCGTGAATATGCCTTGGTTTTCCTCCTGGCAAAGGCGAGATGATGCATATCTCAAGTTTTGTTTTCTTTTGGTTTTCTCTCCCATAAACCCATACTTGGATCCTGCAAAAGATGGAATAACATGTTTTTGAGAACTAGTCTATATTGCCATCATCGCTGATTCTAATCTTCGCCCACACCCCACCCTTTAATGTGAGGCAGGTGGTAAAGTGGTTTTAGGAAAAAAGAAAGAAGAAGTTAGGAGAATAGGATTCCAGGGCTTTAAGACTGACCATTGTATTATTTGTCCTCCTCTCAGAGTCCCCACGTTAAAAATGGGGGCACTGGGCCCTAATAGCTACAGTTTTCTGGTTACATTGTTTGGGAACTATTAATTGAAACTGCTCTGGAAGGGAAGACCCCAGGAGTCAAAACTGACCTGTGTCTTACATAGTAATTTAGTGCTCATTTATTGTTATTTGTAATATGATGAAAACATATATAGGAAATTATAGTTTTAGATGCACAGTGGAATGGATGATGATGTCATTAAAATGTGCATAGTAAAAATACATTCATTTTTTTCTTATACTTCTGAGTAAAATGAGTAAATTTTCCTAATCACCATTTGAGTGGGCCATATAGGTAATGAAAATATAGTTGTAACAGCTGGCATTGTTTTTTATTCAATAGTAACAATTGATGAATCATATTGTGGGAAATAAGGTTAAAAAAAAAAAAGACCAGAAAACAGTGTAAAACTGGTGGATTTTATTACTAGTGAAAAGCTACTGTATTGTTTTTAGTTCACAGATATATTTTGCAAAGCATTTCCATAAAAATTACCTTATAGGACTTTACAACACTCCTGGAGGTTGGTGAAGGTGATCTTATCTGATAGTTGAAGAAACTTGGCAGGTGGTTTAGATACCTGCTCAAGATCGAGTAGCTAGTGCAGTGACACATTGGAATTAAAAGGTCTGGGAAAACTAGAAGCACTTCTTATTTAATCTGTGTGTTCCCTGTGCTTCCAGCACATGTCAGGGGCATAGTGGCACTTGGTGAATGATCCTTCCCTGCCATATTGGTTGGTTTCTGTTTATTATGTGCTCAGCATTTTGCTCCAGACTGTGGTGAGGACAACATAAATAATGACTCTGTGGGCTGGCGATGTGGCTCATTGCCTGCTCTGCCCACACTTTTCTTTCCTAAGGCATAGTTCCCTCTGATGGCTCCCGCTGCCTTAAAGGGCCTTGTTCTGTACTGCAATCCATTGGCCCCAGCTGATTGGACCAGGGTAGGCTCCTGACCCAACATAGACAACCCATAGGTGGTTCAGACACTTGTAACCTTGTGGTTTGGCTCAAAAAGATTTGTTGTGGTGATTCTCTTATAAGTTAAATTAGAGACAGTGAAAATTGAAGCAGAATAGGACAGAGGTGAACAGGAGAGAGGGGAGAGCAGGAGAGAGGGGCTGGCTATAATAGGTCTTGTAAATGCTGCTGATGAGGAAGCAGAAACTATGAGTGCACAGAAAGATAGGAGAGAGAATGCCCTGGATGGAGAGAATGAGTCAGAGATACAGAGATGCTGAGAGGTTCTCCAGGGCCTGGCCACCTCCTCCCACCTTTCATCCCTCCATGAGTTTTCTAGTCTCTGGTTCCAAGTAGCGCTAGGACCAGCTGTTTTCTCCTTGAAGTAACTTGAATGACTTGAATGGGTTTCTGTTCTCTGCATCCAAATTGGCTAGAAGCATGACTGTCCTGTGCAACTTATTTACAACCAAACTGGGGAAAAAAGCCTTACATGAAATAAGGAATAATTAGTTGCTGAGGGGATGTTATTAATTGAATATTGTGCTTGCTATGAGTAACTTAGGTCCTGTGGAAGGGCAAGACGTAAGAGTATGAGGCCTGCTGAGTGAACACTTCCATGAGGAGGGGCCGGAGATGAGCACTCCTGAGGTGCTTCTCAAGCTTGGGGGTGCACGTGCATCACCCGAGATCTGGTCAGATGCAGCTCCTGAGTTGGTAGGTCTGCCCCAGGGCTGGAGTTGCTGCGTTTCTGACAAGCTCATGCTGGCGCACTGGTCACAATTTGTGTAGCAGGGTTCTAAAGGATGTTGCTGTCTTTTTTAATAGTCACCATTGAAAAATGGTGAAAGGAAGCACTGGCCTGCGAGCCCAAAGGTTCCATTGCAACATAACCAGGTTGCAAGCCAGGTCTCCAGCCAGGTCTTCAGCTGGAGGCAGGTGAAAGGCCAGCATACACTGATGTTTCTCTCCCTCTCTGCCTCCTTCCCTGCCCTTCTCTCTAAAAATAATGACTTTTTTTCAATGTTAAAAAAAGAAAAGAAAAGAAAAATGGTGAAAGGGAATATGGTTTATTTGAAAGTTCGTAAGGAAGCTGGCCAAGGGCAGAGGGAAACTTGGAAGGAGCGGCATGTAAATTTGGATAGGTGAGGTACTGCTAGAGTAAAGAGCAGTGCAGATGCCAAGGCAGGTCATTGAGATACAGCATCGACTATTTGAAGAGGATCTTAGAGCTTGTCTCACCCAATTTCTCATTCAGGCATGACACCAATGTATACCACATCTCTAAAAGGGCCACTTAGGAGCCAAATCGTGATAGGGAAGTGATGTCCCAAAGACATGCTTTTAGAAAGCCTAAGCCTGGAAGTATGTTAGATGGTTTGGAGAGAATGATAGTACAAATAGACTTTATTATTTTTTTTTAAAGTCAAAAAATGATTAAGTCCAGGGTTAGTATTGGAGTGGAGCACTGAAAGTGAAAAGAGAGGGAAGCAGAGATATTTCTGAGGAAATCATTCGCTCATTCAGCAGAAATCGATTGAACAGTTACCAGTACAGTTCCAATGAGCCGACTCCACAAAGCCTGGCCCTGGAGGCGCTCATGTTCTAGTGAGGCAAGAGGCAAAGGAAACACAATAAATCAGCAAATGATAAAACTTGTTATGTGGTCAATGCCAGGGAAGAAATACAGAGCAGGTGAGATGCTTACGGCTGGCAGATGGACTGCAGTTTAGAGTAGGTTGGGTAGGCTCGCCTTCATTGAGAAGTTGGAGGGGAGGAAGGGTTAACCTGGAGGGGACATGTGGGAAGGGTGTTTCAGGCAGGGGGAACAGACAGAGCAAAGGCCTCAAGACACCGGAGAGTCAGGAATGTTCCAGGAACTGTGAAGGTTAGAATAGCAGAGCAAGAAATGAAATCACAAAGCTCATGTTATAGGACACCAAGATACAGTGAATATAGGGCAGGAGGCAAATGAGTTAAAATAATAGGAGATTCTAGAACAAGCTCACAGGTATCTCATTAAAACTTTGGTTTACAGGGGTGGCTTATGAAGGTTCTGTCAGTAGTTTTTTTTTTTTTTTTTTTTTTTTGAGGAACTCAACACTCTTAAACCTGATTGAGAGAATGTATTTAAGGATAAGGAAATTGAGGAAGGTCAAAACCATAAAAGAAATAATTTAAAATTTTAAAGTATTGTGAGACATTCAGAGAGACATATTTGAAGCTACTTAGAAATTTGGAGGTTAGATACGGGGCTGGGGGAGGGGGGAATCAAACAGGAATTTTGAATTCAGAGGTAATAGTGGAAACCCTTAGAGCAGGTAAATTGGCCAGAAAGCAAGACTAGATAGAGCAGAGGGCTAAGAATTTTAGATCTCTTCACCTCCACCCCAACAATATCAAATGGGTCTCTGAATACAATTAGGAATGCTTGCAACAGGGACTGAAACAATAGAGGTTTACACAAAATAGTTGTTCTCACTCCTGTAAAACTAGTCAGGAGATCAGCAGTCCGGGTCAGGTGTGCCCACGACCACCAGTCATAAGAGACACAGTCTCAGTATGGGCTTTTGGCTCCACCATCCTGAGTGTGTGATTCCCAAAGTCTCCTGGCTGAGCCTCTAGCCCTGGTGTAGGATGTCCAAGTATGAAGAAATGGAAGGGCAAGAGACCACACAAAGAATGAAACAAAGACTCAGTGCTTATTTTGCATTGGCTCCCAAATGTAATGCTAAGATGTTAAGAAGTTCCTTTGATTATGTAAAACGTGTGCTAAGTAATAAAAGTAGGAGTTGTTTTAGGGCCTGTTCCCCTAAGCTGGTCTATATAAATGGAAACTTGGAAATGTTTGTAATGACATAGAATACTGCATTTCATTTACTGAGAAGATAAAAAATAAGTAACATTAACATAACTTCTGCAAGAATTGTTACAAGGGAAATTTTGAGAAGCTATTTCATTTATTTAGGTTAAAAAAAGGGACTAAGATTCTTTGTTCCTTTAACAGTCCTGGGTTTTGCACCTGTTGAGTGCTAACTAATTGGGTGATGGGACAAAAAGGTGTGGTGGATGAAGGAGATCCCAAAGGAATCATGGGATCAGCCATTAGAGAGAAAGGGTGTGTGAGTGTAGTGATGCATTTAATCAATAATCTGAACATCCCCAACACATGTCACTCTCCTTAGTGTAATTCTCAAGGTACTAAGTGTGGGAGAATTAAATTATTTTAGGTTTGCTAATCCGTAGTCCATCATTCATTTTTTCATATCTCGTTTCAAAAACAGAGAATTGAATCTTGTGCCACCTGTCAGTGATAGGAAAGTTTCCTTAGATCAGAGTATATACTTTTGAAGTTAGTGATATGTTTGCTGCTTGAGTTTCTCTTTGCATAGTTGCATTATTATCATTCAGGCAACAGTCTCGCTCTTCAGTCCTCTGTGGAGCCCACACCTTTCAATGCTCTTACCTCTGGATAGCAAACTCCCTAAAGGCAGGGATTTTTGTTCCCTTCAGTGGAATGTTGTTCTCAGGGGGGACATTGTCTGGCACATGGTAGGAGCTCAGACATTGGTTGAATGAACGATCTTTTGACCTAGAGAGGAGATGACCCAGTGATACCTATGATCAGACCTACTTCATATTCTCCCACCGGAACCTGAGCACTATAAAGGGAGCGATTTTCTGTGACCTGGTGCTCTGCTCTTACAGCTTTGTTGGCTACATGGTCACCTTCCTTATTTGCCATATAAATGGATAACTCTGAACCTAGTGTTTATTTATTTTTTAAAGATTTTATTTATTATTTTTAAAGAGAGAGGAAGGGAGGGAGGGAGGCAGACAGGGAGAGAAACATCAGTGTATGGTTACCTTTCACCTACCTCCAGCTATGGACCTAGTGTTGTATGAATATACAATGTTAAAAAAAAAAAATGGATGTTCAAGTTTATATTGCTTTGCTTATTATTAGTTGAATACATTTTGGTAGTTTAGTGATTTTTTTCTGACTTGTTTACTCAAGATCCTTTATGAAGTTTTTTTACTAAGATTTTATTCATTATTTTTAGAGAGAGAGGAAAGGAGGGAGGAAGGAAGGGAGAGAAACATCAGTGTATGTTGCTTTTCAGCTGCCTCCAATTAAGGACCTGGCTGGAGACCTGGCTTGCAACCTGTTTATGTGCCCTGGCTGGGAATTGAACCAGTGGCCCATGGGTTCACAGGCTGGTGCTGAATCCACTGAGCCACACCAGCCAGGCCTATGAAGTTTTTTATTTGAATTTTAAGAGTTCTCATGTTGAAGATATTCATTTTTCTCTATTCATAGTTTATAGTGTTTCCTCATGTATGTGAATTAATTTTTTAAAGTATAATGTTTTTTCTTAAAATGTTTTGCTTTGCCATATTTCTCATTTCAAAGTAATGATTATTTATTACTTATATTTTTCTTCTGGTATTTTCAGGTTTCATGTTAAACAGTTAATGTGTGATTTCTGTGGGGTTTATTTTGTTTCAAGATGTGAAATAGGAATTTTATTTTTTTTTGTATTATTATCCACTTGACATGATAACCATATATTTATTTATTTATTTATTTACTTATTTATTTTGATAACCATGTTTTTAATAGTTTATTCTTTCAATAGTGATTTGGGCACTTCTTGTATGTACCAAATTTACACACATAACTCATCATTTCTGGATTTGGTCTTTCCTCTTCCCTCTTTTTCTGCCTCCTGCCTCCCATATCCCCAGTTTTGGTCAGTCTTTTGGGGCTCTGTAGTATCAAATTCCTTTATTTCAATTAATAAAATATATCCTCATAGTAGTCCTACTCTAGGTGCTCTTTTCTCTAATTTTTTTCTGGCTATACTTTTGTTATAACCATTCAAAGTAAAGTGTGTTGGACTATTTATTGGGATTGCATTGTTTATACATTTATGCTAAGAGAATTGACATCTTTCATATACTGAGTCACTTAAGCTTCGTTTTCTATTTACCAGTATTCCTTTCATGTGCTTGGTAAAGGTTTCTTAAAAATAAATCCTGCCCTTTTTCTGATTTGTTCCTAGATGATATCTATTTTATGAAGATACTGTGAATGTGATCCTTTCTAAAATTGTATGTTCTTGTTTGTAACTGTTAGCAGAAGTAAAGTGGAAGCCATTGATTCAGTCTGAATTTTTTCATTATAAAGTTTTTCAGTTAATTTTCATCACCATAGATTTTAAAAATTTATATCATATAAGACAAAGTGGTTTTAAACAAGGTTTTTTAATTAATTAGACTTGACCAGGTATATATAGGTTATACTACTATTTCAGCAAGATTGGTTCATTTTTATCTGCTAAAGTATTGTAGACTCTGGTTCCAAATTATAAGGTATCACATAGTAGCATGCTAGGGGCAGAAATCAGAATTTAGTTAAGCTGGGAATTAATGTGATGGCTTTGTGGAATCTACATAGATCATACTGGCACTCATCTCTTTGATCAGCACTAAGAGAAATAAAATATAAGCCACAGATGCTAGAGTCATATGTAGCTTTAAATATTCTGATAGCCACATTTAAAAACATAAAAACAAGCCAGTGGAGTTATTTTAGTAATATTAACCTAATGTATCCAAGATACTAGTTCATCATGTTATTTATGTAAAAAATAACAATAAGATAGTTTGCATTTGCATTTGTTTTCTGTGCTAATTTTTCTAATATGCTATATATTTTATGTTTACAGTACAGTACAGTACAGCATCTCACTTTGGACTCGTCCCATTTCATGTGCCCAGTCACCACATGTGACTGCCATACATGTTAGGATTTACTAGAGTTTTCAGAATCTGAAATTTTATAATGCAGATCATTTCTTACTACAATGCATTTGTGGATATGCTCGTCTAAGTAGAAATTTGAGCCTTCCATTTCCTTCCTTACAACAGAAAGCAGTCACAAATGTCCTCGTAACACCTCACATAGTATGTTAGTGCCTGGTTAATAATGCTTTGACATGGCCCTTGTGGTATGTTAGAAGTTTTATGTAAGTATATCAGGTCATCTTTTGAAGCCTATTGTTTTGTTCCCATTAACAGCAACACCAACCAAAAAATTGCATATTAAATAAATTTGATCGGCAGAAGTCATCCTGCTTTACCTTCCTATTAGTTTCGTTAAATGTTAACACGAAGGGTATGTAAGTAGATAGTAACTTTCAAGTAGTATGCCTTTCTATACAGTGTTGTCATCACTTTGTTCATCCAAGGGGACTGTAGACCTTGGCTTCATGGGTCATTTCCACAGCTAAGTGGGTGAAGGACAGTGTTTTACTCACTGTTCATTATTTTGTGTGAGCCGTCTTTGAAGGTAACTGATCTGGAACCCTTTGGGACTGCCCTTAATGGGATGGTGTTAGTCAGGTGACAGTTTAAGCAGAGACTGTTACTAATGACACTGAAGCCAACAGAGGCTCCTTCCAGACCAGCACTTTAGTGGGCTGCACCTACCTATTCAGCCTGCGAGGTTTGCCTTCATGAGTGAAGCAAGCAAGCAGTGGTGTGCAAGGCTTAATCAGAGGCATGGACTGTTCTGACCCCAATCCGAAATCGTTGGGTTTCTGTAATTGGCTTAGGCCCTCATGGCAACTCTGGCCCTCAATTGAAGCCAACTTGGTAGAAAAGAGCCTGCAGCTCCTCTTTTCCCCTTGCCTCTCAGCCCCGGCCCCATGTAGAGTTAGCCCTGCCCCAATCCTAAAAACCTTAAAGGCAGGAGACATTTAAGGAGCTCTGATGTAGCACTCTAGGAATGTGTAATGATCACCCTGTCATCATTTCTTTGACCCCGAGTGCCTGTCACAGCAGCTCATAGAGCTCCAGGACTGGGGACTGTGTCTTGTTCTGGATGAGGAGACCCTGGTCCCTGCCCCAGCTGGAACGCACATGCTCTGCCCTTGTGAGTGGTGCTGAGGCCGGCCTGGCCTGCCAGGGGTCTGCATGTTGTTTGCTGTGCTTTCCCCACTGGGGGTGTTGGCCAGCTCGTCATGTTGGAAGGAAATCTTTGGTGACCGTTTTTCTGGCGCTGTCACTCTGCTACTATATTGTTATCCCGATGACTGAGATTAGTTGACTCTTTCCAGTTTCCTTCCAGTCCTTCTTCCTGTATTTTTTTTTTCTTTCTAAACTTGTGTTCCATCTCTGAGCAAAAACAAAAACAGAAACAAAAAACCCCAGATCTCTATATACTGTACCCAGATTTGATGTGCTGCTCTATAACCTTAAGTTTACTTTGGGTTCAGACCACCATCAGTAGCCAAATCGTTGTAATAAATGCCCGCAGGTGGATTTATTCAACTTCTGTAACTTTATTTTCACAGGGAAATGACATGAAGAAAAAATGACTCCTTCTGCCATCTTTCATGCAAAGTGTGTTCCATGTGGACAGGGCTGTGGGAGGCTTGTGTGATATGGGCTGTTTTTTAGCCACGGTTGTACCTTAGTGGCGCTCAGCCCTGGCTGTGCAGTGAGCCAAATAGGGAGCTTTGGGCAATGCTGATGCCCAGACCCGTCCTAGACCAGTGTGATCAGTCAGGCACATAGTCACTGAGCAGATGGACCGAGCCTATTTTTTATCTCCCAGGTAATTCTTAATGTATAGCAGTGTTAAAAACAAACAGACACACAAACAAAAACACTGGTGTACATCCTTGCATTTACCTGCTTGCAGAAAGTAGGGATGGATTGTTTATAAAGCCCTATAGGCTGTCAGCCAAAAAACCCAAGAACATATGGATATTTTTGGTCAAGTGTTGTTTTTTTTTTTTTTTTTTTCTGTTGCCCAATTACTTTGAGGAGTCTTGTTGTATTTATGTTTCTTAGTTCCCCTCCTCAGAAATTATAAAATTCGTAGGCAAATACTTGATTTGAAGACCTTCTTGAAAATTCTGAATTAAACATTCAATTCAGTACAATCAAAAGAAGAGTAAACACATTTAGTTTATTTTTAGTTGGTACTATGTCTACTCTGAATATGAGTGTTTCCATATCACTACTAGTTTATTGCTAACTTCTTCATTTTAGTATGTGGTAGTAATTCATTTCTTTAATCATCTTGTATTTGTAGCCCACATCTGTAGTCATTTACACCTGGAAGAAAGACTTTAGCAACTTTGAAAGAATCTCTGTAACATCTGTTGCAACTTTTTTTTCAAGAGGTTTATTTTCTTCAGTTTATGATTATTGATTTATTCCACCATGATGTTAAATAGTCTTTTATGGGTTAATATATAGAAATTCAAAATTCACCGGTCTCAATTTACCTGCCTTCCCTAGCTGCTGAGATGAAGTCATTTAAAAATAAAAGCAAAAAGGCTATTTATTGTTTCATTTTTTTTTTTTTTATTAGAGAGAGAGAAAGAGATTGATCTGTTGTTTCATGTATTTATGCATTCATTGGTTGAGTCTCATATGTGCCCTGACTAGGGATTGAACTCACAACCTTGGTGTATCAGAACAACATCCTAATCAACTGAGCTTCCTGCCAGGACTTTGAGATGAAATTATTTTTGAGACTCTTAACCAGTGTGGTTCTCTGGTTGCATAGATGGGTGCTGGCTGGCTGGCTTCAGGATGCAGTGAGGAATAGAAAGGAAGCTCCACAGTGCATTAGATGAAGTGCTTTGTGTTCAACTTTGTGTGTGTGTGTGTGTGTGTGTGTGTGTGTGTTTAATTTTATAGTTCTCTTCAATCCTGATTGTTTCTGCATTTAGTCAAGTTTTGCCTTTTTAGGTGATAATGTGACTTTTCCTCTCTAGATAGAATTCTTTTTAAAAAGCTAAAATTTGACAGAAGAGAGGAGGGAAAGTTCTGACTTAGCTCAATTAACCCCTACCCATGGCTACTTATTCTTGTCTCTTTGTCTCAAGTTCAATGGAAAAATCATTAACACAGGTTGGCCTTTTGTTGACTTCCAAGTAATAATAATTAGCAAGGAAGGAAAAAAAGCTCTTAATTTCCCCAGGTGCCAAATTGAAGGTTCCTTGCTCTTAATGACTTTCCCTGTGGGATTTTTCCTTTTTGGCAGTGAACTATGCTATACGTGTTCATTTTAACTAAGTCTGAATACCAGAGTCCTCAGTCTGAATTGAAAGTTTCTTTACATCAGACATCTTCCCATGTGTTCTGCCAGAATTGTCCTGTTTTTCTTTTAAATTCTTAAATTCTTTTGATGCAAACTAGAATCACCATCTTTACTGTAAATACTCCATGCATTTTTAGTCTAGTAGGTACCTACCTATCTGACCAAAAGTAGAGTGCTTTTGTTCCATGAGGCAACAGAACCTGAGACTGTGACTCACTTAGGGCTGTCCCCACTCTGTTCAACATCTAGTGCTCGTACCCCACATAACTGACTTGAGAGAAAATGAAATGAGGTACTTGGGTGTCCCAGTAGGTCTGGAGTGATATCCCTGGCTTCTGGTTATGGGCAAGTCACATAACCTCTCTGAGACTCCTGCTTTCTTTTGGCGAAATGGTAGTAACATGTACCAGTAACTTACATGCCTTTTGGGCAGAAGGTAGACAAAGTCCAGCCGCATATTGGAATCCCCTGAGGTTCCGGTGCTGATGCCTGGATCCCACCCCCAGAGAATCTGATTTCACCTCAGGGATAAGGATGGAAACCAGGAGGGATGATGGTGACTTGGACTACTAAGTATCAGTGGCAGTGGTGACGAGTGGTCAGATTCAGGATGCAGTTTGAATACATATCTGCCTAACAGATTCGTTGAGGAGTAGGATGTGGAACATTGAAGAGAAAACAGAGTTGAAAATGACTCAAGTTTTGGGCCCAGAGCCCAAAATGGTGGCACCTTAGAAAACAGTGTGAAGGTGTCAAAATATGTGTGTTTGTACTTTTTTTTTTTCTTTTTCTTTTTTTTAGAAAGTCTATTACATTTATCCTAAATTCAGGATTTCCATCCTCTGTTTTCCCAATGTTCTTTTCTCCAAATATTCTTTAGAACTTTAGTAAACATAACTCTTGGTGTCTTACCTGTTCCTCATTGCTATGGATTTTAGACATCTAGTAACTGTGTAATTCTAGAGACAGTGCTGTTTGCTCTTTGCTCATAATCCGAGATGAGAGTAGTCCTTCATGTCATCCTTTTGGTTCTGGAGGTGCTCCACACTGCAGGAACACTCCTTAGAGAAGTTGAATGAAAGCTCTCAAGTAGGTGCTAAGCAAATGTTCCTGGACTGTTGTGAATCTGGGAAGTGACTGGAATAAGATCAAGGTGTTCAAATTGTGGAAGGTAACCTTTTAGCATGCTGTGGTAAAAGCATGGACTTCATGAGAGCATGAAGTCTCATGGTATTTTCCTCTTATCCCATATAGGCCCATAGCACTTCACCCAACAGGGGTCACATCTAGGCTGCTGATTTCACCATTCTAACTGGTGCAGATGTGGGCAACAGTGTTCCACCAAGAGGCTCTTTCTGCACTAGGTAATGTTTACTTATGACATTAGAAGGTTTCTTAAATTTATCTGTTCAATCTCTGCTTTGATTGTTCTTGTCCTACCTGTGAATTGGGTAGAGCAAACAGCAGTTTCACTCACATGTAGGTGTCATGGCTTTAAGGCACCAGCATGTAAGTTTTTGCAGCCAGCCCACCACCAGCAGCCGTTCACACTTCCTAGCTTAATCGTTTTAGTGGAGGTTGGTCTTCTTTTTCAGCCACATCCTGACAAACTGAAAGATGCCAGCCAGTCATGTCTTGCTTTTGTGAAAGTGACTGCTAAGTCTCAGAGCCCATCCTGTCCAACCAGTTTCAGACAGGTTGGTTCTTTACTGCTGCCCACAGTGCTTAGGGCCGACCAGCCTGCCCCAGCCACACCCACTCCCAGGGCTATGCTGGGAGGTGGTGGGGTTCTTCAGTGCTCCTTGAGGAAGCGCCTGTGTTTCTCGCCTTGTTCAATGGGTGTGTTGGATATTTTACATGCCACATTGTGACCCTGATTGTCATCAATAGGTGGATGAGAGTGTTACCCCTTTTGTTATCTGGGATAGTGCCTGGTTCCACAGAGTAAAAGCTATCCTTGTTTGTGAGTAGTTTATATTGTGTATCTCTTCACTGCCATAATTGGCAGGTAGGCTTTCGTTTCTGCCCTGGGTGTTTTTGATGGTTGAGACTTTGTTATAATGTAAAGGTGAATTTTTGTTTCTCTCTTGCAGAGTCACAATGGTGATAAAAAGTAAGTGCCCATCAAATGCCACTGACTCACTCTGAGAAAAATGCAGCAGCAAAGTGATATTATTTGGGCATTTCTGCTTTTAATAAAATGAGGACAAATTTGTTGAACCAGTCCTGTACCTGCCTTTTTTTTATGTTGTAAAATGCATAAATAGCTCCAAAAATGAAAGTGGTAGCAATTCAGATAACCTTCATGGTTGTATTAGTATGTGTTGCAGTATGTTTTAAGGGCTGGCTTATTCAGAACTATAATTCAGTTATAGCTTCCAAATGTATTGCTACTGAAGTCAGCAGTTTTTTTAATGATGCTTTTTTCCATCTATTGTACAAAGTGATTAAATCTCACTTGTGCATTGACCCTGTATTAGCCGTTCTCTGATTACCTCATACTTGTCTTTTCTTTTTAATCTTTTTTAAAAGATGCATCCTGTAATTCTAGGATTGGAGGGAACTTAGTGATCGCATAGTGCAGCACAGCCCCTGATGCCACAAGTGCTTCTCTAGCTCCTGCTTGAGCCCCTCTCAGTGTTGAGAATCACACCTCCTTGTAAAACAGCCCATTTCATTCTCAGACAATTCTCATTCTTAGCCAGGTTCTCTTTTCCTGAAAAGTGATGAAAGCAATACAACGATTTATATTCTACACATCTTGCTGGGTCACATTGCATTGGCACAGTTGATTTTTTTTTCTTCTGAGGCCTCAGTATTGAACCTTCAGTTTATTTACAACCTTTTTTTTTTTTTAAAGGTTTTATTTCATTATTTTTAGAAAGAGGGGAAGGGAGAGAGGCAGAGAGGGAGAGAGGCATCAATGTATGGTTGCCATTCACCTGCCTCCAGCCACAGACCTGACTGGAGACCTGGTTTGCAACCTGGTTATGTGCCCTGGCTGGGAATCGAACCTGTGACCTTTGGGTTCGCAGGCCGGCGCCTTAACCACTGTGTTACCAGCCAGGGCTATTTACAACCTTTTAACGCCTTCCTGAATTCTGATTTTTTTTTCATGTCATCTGTGCATTTATGAATCATGCCATGTATGCTCTTATCCTGTCCTTGGAACCCAGAGCTCTCACGAGGTGATGTGTGCAACTACCCAGGAGATCCTCCTGGATCACAGCAGAGCCTCACGGGACTCAGTCTCTGGGGTCTCTACTCTGCCTGGTGTTGCCTTGTTTTTCCCGGCATGCATCTACTCCGTTCTCCACGTCATACCTTCAGTACGTGTGTGGCGTCAGGGTGCCATGACCTCCCTCTGGCCAGACTCTCCATGACAGTCCCTGCTCAGTGCCAAGTCAGCCTGCCTGGGTCTCGCGATCTCAAGCCCACATTCCTTGCTGGGCAGATGCCCCCTGTGGACCCGGACAGCCAGGGGCAGGGAAGTAGGCCAGGGGAGGGGGCAGGCAAGAGCCAAGGGTAGGCTTGTCCCAGGGTAGACTTCTTCAGAAGGGCTTGCCGGCAGGTGGGGGGCCAAAGACAGTGTCAGTCTGAGTCCCTCTATGGATGTTTGTCAAGTAGTTGTAAACCCACATTGTTACATAATCATGGAATTGTGTCACAGTTTTATAAGAACTGGGCCTAGCTGAATGCCTTGTTGAAATCCAAAATGCTAAGGATTTGGCCAAGAAAATTATTGTTTCAACTTAGTTGATGTAAAGACCTTTTAAAAGGGGAAAACTTCCTTTTCATCTCTGACTATACATCCTATGTGTGAAAAACACTGCTTTCAAAACACTGAAGTCCAACTCAATGTTAACTGAATTCTCAATATAAAAGGGAATTGTTTTCTTAAACTTCTGAATTGATTATTTTCAAAAATTTCACATAAATCCTTTAGAAGCTGTAGCTACTCATTCTATAAATCTGTGAACTCTTGAAAGCACATGTGTAGAGACCACCGTTTTTATAAATGGTAACTTATGATGTACAGGATTTATCATCTTTCCTTGTTAGAACACAAAGACCTTATTTTCTTACCTTCCGCCTTTGAAACCACTTTTATTCACCGTAGTCCTTCTATTAGTGAGTTAGTCTAACTGGTCTGCAGGTTCTGACAGTTTTGTAGATGTAAAAATTGTATAGGATGCTGTAAGACGTGAATTCGTTCAGAGTTCTGGGTATTTATTGCCTTTTCTTTTTTCCTTTTTAAATAACCCCCTACCTTCTCTTTTGCTTTAGTTCCTCCCACTAACATTGGTTCTAACCTTTCCCAGTCTGAAGGTGATTATCCTTGATAGAAAATGAGGTGAAGGAGAGGGAGTTGAGGAGTTCTGCATTTTGTTCTGTTATCTGTTCACACGGCATCATCTAAAGCAGGCTGTAGATCTCTGCCATCGGTGCCTGGTATTCCAAGCGGATGGAGAGAAGACAATTTGGTAGTCTACCATTTTTAAAAACACCTTTCCTTTCCTCCATTCGCAGATGGCTGTGCATCTGCTATTACTCGCTATTGAACATGGGAGCCACTTTCCAACCTTTCCCCTGCTCATTTCATATCTTTTCACTTGCTCGGCGACCTCTCTGCTGTGGCAGTGGCCTCAGACCACACCTCCCTTCCCCCTGTGTCAGGACCTTTCAGAACGAGTCAGCATGTTGCTGTAGGTGGTCTTCCAACCTGCTGCCCCTCTTGGGTCTTGATAACTTGTACTGTGCCCTCCGAAAGTCTAGAAGGCATACGTGGCTTCACCTGGTTTTTCCCTCTTTGACCACCACCAATAGCCCTTTGATACAGTTATATCTTCTGTGAGGCTCATTCCTTTCTCACTTTGCATTGATCAGAATCCAGTACATAGTAGCAATTCCTTACCTCATTTCCTGGATGAACTTGATGCCAAGACCAGTTAATGATACTTTTAGCTCATTGAGACTTTTAGGAGACCTGGTAGTTGAGACCCCTCATTGCTTGTGCAATCTGTTTCTGTACCAGTTTTTAATTCTCTGTGAGGAACAAACCATTTTCTTCTATCTGACCAAGCAATTTATGGGATATTCCCAAGGCAATGTTATCAATTTCCGTTCATCTTTTATTCTTCTTCCTTTTCCTGGTAAGCATGATTGGGCATTAATAAATGTTTTCATGACTATTTTCAGCAGCTCAACATGTCTGAGATGATTCCTTTTCTGACTTGTTTTTCTGGCTGGCAGCCAAGGAAGTCTGAGTGTTTACATGTGTGAGGTGCAACACTAGGTGTGCCATAGACTTCCATGTACTGCTTCTTAAAGTAACCCTTCTTATGAGTCTCAGGAATGCTGTTTGGGTGCCTACCACTTAGAATTCATGGTACTACTTTAGGAGTTTTCCTAAAGTTTTAGGCAAGAAATGCTGTTGATGTGTTTTTACACTTGTTTATTTTTACATCAGTCCCCACAAAAATACTTAAAGAAAAATATTATTTACCATGTATGGTAAAGACAGAGCCTGATAGGAAAATATATTAGTGGGTATCCAGTGGATAGGGACAAGACTGTTCAGTTCTGGGAATTTTAGATATCTTATATTAAAGTAGAAAATTTAATAAACATTTATTTCATGAAAAAGGACTTCCCTGAAGTGTTATGTTTCTTTTTTTTTATTTTTTTTTAAGATTTTATTTCATTATTTTTAGAAGAGGGGAGAGGAGAGAGGCAGAGAGGGAGAGAGACATCAATGTATGGTTGCTTTTCACCTGCCTCCAGCCACAGACCTGACTGGAGACCTGGTTTGCAACCTGGTTATGTGCCCTGGCTGGGGAATTGAACCTGCAACCTTTGGGTTTGCAGGCCGGTGCCTTATCCACTGTGCTACCAGCCAGGGCTGTTATGTTTCTTATCTGTATTAGAGTAACATACATGATAGATACACACTCACACACACACACACACACACACATATATATATATATATATAAAACTTTATATCTGCCTTGTTCTCAGTACATAATTTAGGTACATCTGTAACATCTATTCTTATTCTTAGTTGCTATATGCCTAGGTAGATCAAAAGATTAATGTTGGAGTGGTAAAAGACCATTATATATATTTAAAACTTGTGTAGGTGCTACTATAAAAAAGAATGGTCAGGGAGGGCGCTTTGACATCTAAGTAGCATCTAAGACAGCCATGAGGGTAGAAGAGGGCTGTGGTTGGGAAACTATATTGAGGTGGAATAGAGCCAATAGCGGAGAAAATAGTTACAGGGAGAGGTCAGGTCAGACTTAAGAGCTGAATGAATAAGTGCATCCATCATTGTTAAAACTGAGCTCTGGCTGGTGGCTCAGTGGCTAAGTGCTGGCCTACAAACCCAAAGGTTGCTGGTTTGATCCCCAACATGGGCACATAACCAGGTTGCAAACCAGGTCTCCAGCCAAGTCTGTAGCTGGAGGCAGGTGAAAGGCAACCATACACTGATGTTTCTCTCCCTATGTCTCCCTCTTTTCCCTCTCTCTGAAAATAATAAATAAAATCTTTTAAAAATGTTGGGCTGGATTTTATCAATTTCCAAATAATTGCCCTTGACTGGTACTCACTGGCTTTCTGACCATGACCAGTTTTCCATATGAGAAGCAAAGTTTCTTTTATCTTCATCATTTTAAGAATATTTTTTATTTTCAAAAAAGTGAACTCTTCCGTAAAATGAAATCAAAAAACATTTTGAAGGAGGTAACCATTGTCTTACATCATGAAGGTAAGTAGATGTTCTTTCTTACAACATTGGTTATAACTTAGATGTTGTAACAGATTTGTCGAGGTTGCATGAGCAAGAGGGTAGAGGTGTGGAAAGCCTTTTGTCTGTTGTGCAACCCACAGATTATTCCAGAACTTGCTACGCTCGGGGCTGGGGTAAGGCAGCTGTTCAAGTCAAAGGAGATCTGACCTAGTAAGTAGGGCCTGTTAGGGAAAATTCCAGGCATCTTGGTGATTTGCAGGGCAAGGTGGCTGTATTGTGGTTCTAGGTCATCATCCTGTGCAGAGCAGAAAAGTCAGCTAGTGATTGGGGTCCAGGGAACAGGTTTCAGCTTCTGGAAAAAGAATGGCCAGGGCTAGGTCCGGTGTCCATGCCACTGGGACAGGATCTAGCTTCCAGCCAAGGACGGAAATGCTGCCACTAAAATTCCATAATACAGGAGCTGAGCGATCTTTAAGCAGGGGGAATCGTTCCTAGAGTCAAATGAAGAGCTTTACAGGAAGGCCAAGGATGAACCAAGGCAGCTTGCCTAATGGACAGGTACTTCAGGATGCCACAGAATCCGTCTTAATCTGCACTCAGCCTTTTCATGTGTCCAGACTGAATGAACCTTGTGATTAGCTAGCATGGAAGTCAGAAAGGGGAATGGCATCTGATAGAACAGTCCCTCAAGACTACCTACAGTTGGGGAAAGGAGTTTTCCAAGAAAAAAAGTCAAAGGGCTTTTTTCAAAGGGTTTTCAGGTAAAGCAGACTGAGTTAGAATGAGCAGCAGGTATCCCCTGCCTAGGGCCTGAATTCATATATTCTGAGCAGGGAAGGTATATCCATGCAATCGAAATACCATTTCCCCTCTGCCTATTGCAGCTGTGGTTTAGACATTTGAAACATGTTGGTGAATGCTTACTATTTAATATCCATGCTTTTAGAAGTGCTTGACTTCTTCAGTGCTGTATTTCAGTGATTTCCAACCTTTTTTTCATCTCACTGAACTCATAAACTAATAAAATTTTACAGCACATCAAAAAAATATTTTTTGTTGATCTGACCAAAAAAAAAAAAAAAAAGTGTAATTTTGATTCATTCACACTGGTTGGCTATTGTTGTTTTGTCTGTTTTCATTTTTTTAACTTCGACAGTCTAAGAGATAAGAGGTCAGTGCCCCTGACTGAATCGTCAGATGCTGCATGTTTTAAAAGTTCTTGTGGCGCAGTGGTTGAAAGTCATTGCCGTATTTGAAAATGTAGTCATAAGTCTTAATCTTTAAAGCACCTAGCTCACTGTTTGCAAGGTGGTGGTTCCTTTTTATGCTCCCTGTCTGAACAGCTGCTGCTGGGCTCACAATCGAACATTGGAAATGGCTTCAACAATGCACAGTGTGGGATTTCATATCTCCTTTGTAGCTCTGATAACTGCTTCTGTATTTCTAATGAAATAAACTACATATACATGTGCATGTGTGTGTGTGTGTGCATGTGTGTATGTATGTGTGCTATTATTTTTAAGGATGTTACTAAATATAAATAAAATACAAATGTCTAAATGATTCAGCCAGAGTTGGTTTTGTTGTAGAAACTTGAACAAAAAAAAGATTTAGATGAGGGCTTCTAATTTATTGTTATTTTCCCAAGAGAACAAAATTAAAACACATTTAAACCTTTAGGATGGACCATGGGTAATGCTCATAATTTCCTAAGATAAGTAACATCTACCTTTAATCACACCTAAGTTGTGCATTTGTAACTTTAAGCCCCTAGTTAGTTTTCCAGTTTATATTTTTTATTAGATTCTATGAATGTTGCTGGCATGGCTCTTTGTCTAGTGACCTCATTCTGGGTCAAGAAGTGTGAACAATTAACACAGCCCCTTTAATGTCTAATATTGGAAACCATTGAGTAAGAAGAATATGTAATTGAATTCTCCTGAATATGTTTGGGAATTCATATAATAGATATTCTGACTCTAATTACAGCCTTACTTCTAATGCAGTAATGTTGAGCCTACAAAAATGTAATGGTTCCAGAACCATATTACCAGGCAACAGAGTGATCTTTGTTATTTTATTCTTATCTCCCTCCTACCCACCCACCCCTGCTTGTCTGTTGCATAACCTCTACACAGATTACAATTTTGGAGAAAACATGTACTTACTTAATATTAATTTATATAAATATAGAGTCAAGTCCATTATTTTACTCTCTAGATTCACTCATTGGTCACAGCTTTAATTAAGTGGTACCCAATTAAAACATATTAATACCTACGTTGTTAGTGTTTCTAAGACTTTTTCCCATCTCAAGGATTTTGAAAGAGAGATTACCTTTGTCCTATCTTGGGAGAAGAAGGTGACTGGGACTGTTTGACAGGTATTGTTCTACATTGCTAAAGTACTGTCATGTGACATTCATGATAACACTGTTTTGTGCACGGGAAAGCCAAGGCGCAGAACACCGAATTATTTGCTCGGTGTGATGTACAAGTGTCATAATCCAAATTTGAACCCTCATCTGGTGGCAAAGCCTATTCCCTCTCCCCACAGTCTGCCTTTTTGATTTCAATGATGAAAATAATAGCTAGCATGTCTGTATGTGCATGAGCAGTTAGGCACTGTCCCAAGTGCTTTACACACGCATCATCTCAGTTAATCCCCTCAAAAACCTGTGAGAGAAGGTAGGCAGCTAGAGGTAAGTAATTTGACTAAGGCTACCAGAGCTCATAGGTGAGTAAGTTGTCTTATGTGGCTCATAGCTGATGGGCCTGAATCGTCTCTCTCACTCCATGGTCTGTGCTCCCAGTCCTCGCTCTGTAATGCCTTCATTGATTTCACGCTGTGCTCTCAATAGTATTGATTACCATTTTTTAATGAGAAAAAGATGCACGATATCTAAGGATGACGGTTTTTTGGTTTTTTTCATTTTTGGCTGTAAAGACTAGTCCCTAAGTGGTTAACCATTTATTGCATTTATTTAGTTTTTATTGAATCTTTATTGTATTTTTTACTTTCCCTTGTAGTTCCCTTAAACCTCCCTCCCCATTCGTTGCATTTAAAATATTAAGTTTCTTTTAAAAGTCTCAGCCTTTTGCTAAGAGCCGCATCAGGCAGTGGGTATGTGTGCCATCATGCAAGCACAGTGGTGGAATGATGAGAGGCAGGGAGAGACTGCAATGGTCAAACCAGCTCCATCTCCAAAAAATATCACATACCCATCCACTTCTTTTCATCCGTGTCACCACAGTCTCACCCAGGCCCCATCACCTTTCATCGGGATTACTCTCAGTAGCCTCAAAATGACCTTCCAGCCTAAAACTTCTCGGTGGATTCCTATCCCAGAAAGACTATAAATTCACATTTCTTACCACCTCCCAATCAGGCCCTGCCTCTTCTTAATTTGATGCACTTGTTCCCTGTGACTGCTCTTCCTATTTCTTGGAAATGCCAAGCTCATTCGGGCCCCCTGGGCTTTGCGCCCGCTCTCCCCCAGTTAGTTCACACTGCCCTTCATCTTCCCTTATTGAAGTCCTCATTGAGGTCTCAGCAGGAGCCTCCTTGGCGAGGTGTTTCTCACCACCCGGCATAAAGCAGCAGGGGCAGTAGTGATAACAGTAAGCAGTGAGTATGCTAACACTTGTGGAGCTCTTCTGACGTGCTAGGCACTGTTCTCCACATTTGTTAACTCACCAGGTCTCTTTTAAGGAGTCGTGTGGTTCTGCATCTTACCTTTTTTAAGTCTTTGTGCTGTCCTTAAGGAAACTCTAATAAAAGACTTTTAAGAATTTGTAAGATTGATATGCCTCTATTCGATAATCCATGTTCTCATCTGTTTGGACTGCTGTAAAAAACTCCATTGACCGAGTGGCTTATAAACAATAGAAGATTATTTTTCATTGTTTTGGGGGCTGGCAAGTTCAAGATCAAAGCATCAGAAAATTCAGTGTCTAGTGAGGACCCCCTTCCTGGTTCAGAGCTGGCTGTCTTCCTTCTGTGTCCTTACATGGTGGAAAGGATGAGGGATCACTTGGGGATCTGTTTGACAAGGCCTCCCATTCTGTTCCCAAGGGCTCAGTTCTTCTGTCCTAATCACCCTCCAGAGACCCCAACTACCAGCACATTGAGGGATAGGATTTCAGCACAGGAATTTTGGAGAGGACACAAAATCATTTGCTCTACAACACTACATAAGCAAAAGGTTGATTATATAAAATAGCGGGGATCTCCTGGCTGGTGGCTCAGTGGATAAGGTGCTGGCCTGCAAACCCAAAGGTTGCTGGTTCGATTCCCAGCTAGGGCACATAACCAGGTTGCAAGCCAGGTCTCCAGCCAGGTCCCCAGTTGGAGGCAGATGAAAGGCAACTATACATTGATGTTTCTTCTCCCTTTCTTCCTCCCTCCCTGCTCTTCTCTCTAAAAATAATGAATAAAATCTTTTTAAAATATATAAGTAAAACAAGGGGGGAAAGCTTGTGTTGTATCTAAAACATAATGCAGTGAGAGATAATTATTAATCACATGACCATGGGCGAAGCTGCAGGTGTGTCTAAAACTGTAAAATGACAACCGAAGTACTTCACACAGAGCCCGGTGACCTCCGGAGTGGTGAGTGTAGACTGTGCCTCTCGCTGTGTGCCTGTCTCCCTGGAAAGTTTCCGGTGGCTCACCACCAACCATAGGATGCGATCCAGATTTCTTCACAAGCGTGAGAGATCCTCGGGGACCCAGCCTGTGTGCTCCTGAGCGCCCTGTCTCATCAGTCTTGCCCTTGGTTTGTGCTTCCACTAATTGCCCTGTTTGCAGGCACCTGCTACACGCTCGGCTGGTCCCTGCCCCCTGGTCCCTGCCTCCTATTCCTCACCTTTGAGAAAGCCTACAGGATTGTCTGGTTTCATAGAGCAACAAAACCCACTTTTCTGACAATTTGTTACCAGCACTTAGGGACCTTAGTGTCCTTATCAGTGGGTGGAGAAGTGTTTGTTTGCCCTAAAAAAAAAAAAAAACCCTAAACCCTGCCAAGTAACCACTCCTTTGTCATTTGGTGTTTATTCAGCAAACATGTGCTGAGTGCCTGCTGCTTGTACTGGTGTTAGGGAGTGAGTAACAGGGGACCTGTGGCCCCAGGGAGTTCCCATTCTGGTAGGGGTAGACCGGCTGGGAAGCAGGCAGTATCAAACCCTTCCAGTAAGTGTTTTCTGGGGAGGGGAGGGAGGCACATAGGGCTGCAGGATCACAGAGGAGGTTCTCTGACTTTAACATGGTCAAGTACTTCAGGGGAGACCCCAAGCTGCAGATCTGATGGGAAAAGTTGGCATTAGCTTGGCAGAAAAGAGAAGAAAATTGGGTGTTGGAGATAAAGTACTGTTGGTGAGCCTTTCTGTAAAAGGTAATGGGATGATTCAATTTGATGTTGTTGAATTCTCACTAAGGTAAAATCAGTTAAAGTTTTATTTTATTCTTCTAGAACTTATATGTATTTTTTTTAAGCATTGTCGGTTTTGCCATAGGTGTTACCTAGTAGAAAGTGCCTGAATCTGTAGTGTTGTTAACAATGATTATGAGGTGACTTGAAATGTTTCATCTTAAAACGTTTTGAATGTGTTTGTGAGTATAAATTCTAATTAGTGGCAAGAGTAAGCTGACATATTTGTGGTGGTTTCCTTTTTAAACCTCATCGTTCATCTTTTTTTTTTGGGGGGGGCTTCATATAAAAAAGAAACAAACAAAAAGCATTAAATAATGTATGCTTCCTTTTAAAAATATGTTTGAAATTACCTGTCTTAGTAATGTAAACCAGTTTGAATTTTTTGTTATTTTTGGATATATTCTTATGTAATGGGTGGAAATAAAGTAAGTTGAACATGTATGGGGGAAAGATGAACAAAAATTGAAAATAGATATCACTGTTTTTGAAATAGGTCCATCTTTACATGAGTGTTAAATGTTGCCTTTTAAATTTAGTCCAGATGTTGAAAGTGGAGTTTTTTCTTTTTATTATGAAAGAATAATACCAATAAGGAGATGCATATAACAGATTTCAGATTCTGGAATAGTTGTGAAATGTGTTTTTGGTCTAGATAATAAAACGAAACATGTCTTACCAAGTAAGAAGACTCTCTCTCTTTAAGGCTATGAGAAGACTGATGATGTTTCAGAGAAGACTTCACTGGCAGACCAGGAAGAAATAAGGACTATATTCATCAACCAGCCCCAGCTGACAAAATTCTGCAATAATCATGTCAGGTAGGAACTGCTCAAGAATGGTGTGGGGGCCAGCTCTTAGAGCCGAGCCTTGTAGGCCGTCTTCCAGCCAGAATGAAAATGCTTGCACAGAGCTTTCAGTTAAATCACCTAACATTGGGTTGCTTACTGGAAGCAGTGTGAATCAGCTATTCGTCCATCTAGCCAACAATGGGATGTTAGGAAGAATTTGGGAGCAAGAAGGAGCAGAAAGGATAAGCACCTGCCCATGGGTAAATACCTTTGTCTTAAACCTGTTATGGAACAATAGGTTATTATTTTGAGTTAACACACTTTTGTATTTCAGAAGAGGTTTTTGCAATTCTTCATGGAGAGCTCCTTTTGGTTAAGTAGTCTGTAAATTTTGGCTTTTGATAGTTGTGGAATTTAGTATGGTGAAGAGGAATGGAGAGCTGTGAGAATTACTCCATTGTTCTATTTTCATTCCAATAATAATATAAAAAGTATCTCTGTTATAGGCCACCCTGTTCAGTAAGTGGCCTCTGGAAGCAAGTGAGCACCCCTGTTCCCAGTCCAATGTTTTTCCAGGGGCAGAATCCCTAGATTTGAGACACGCCCATTTAATGAACAGAGGAACTACATTCAGTTTGCTACACGAGTTAACTTGTGTTTGCACCTGCATTAGCTTTCGTATAAACTTGCCGGTCAATGGTGAGTTAAAATGAATATTTATAACTTCAAGAGTAACTTTTCACAGTTTGAGGGAGTGGCAAGTGTCCCTTTAATTTCCTCCCTGTTTAACTATATCTGATGTGTTTAGTGTGGAGTTCTAGCTAAGTTCGTGCAGGGGCCAAAAAGAAAATTCAAATGGAAGCCCAGAAAACTCCTCATTTCTCTGAAGTTATCCAAGGAAAGTATCTCTTTTTAAAGTTTCTGGTCCTACTCAAATTGCTGATTTTCTTTTTTTTGCAAGATTTAATTTCAATTAACATATTATTCATGATCTTAACTGAAGTTACTCTTCTTTGTTAGCTCCTCCTAGGTATATGAAACAGGATGATTGACCAATGAGAACAAAAGATATTAGGCATAAAACTACGGTCTTACTATTTATTTGTACAGTTCCTTTCACTTACAACCATTTGCAATATTCTTCCAATTGGAAACAGAAGGCAGTTGTTCATCATGTAATTTTTTATATGGTGATAATAGAATTTTGTAAACATCAGAGCTACTTGTGGAGTAATTTTAATGCAACTTTTCATTTTGTTTTCTAGCACTGCAAAATACAACATAATCACGTTCCTTCCGCGATTTCTCTACTCTCAGTTCAGAAGAGCTGCCAACTCATTTTTTCTCTTTATTGCACTGCTTCAGGTAAAGTTGTGCTGTAAAATCTTAGTTTGCCATCAGGTGGTCAGATATTTACAAATGCCAGTGACTGATCCTCTGAAGCCCAAACTCATAGAAATCAGCTGTTTTTTCTGGCCTTCTGCATCCAGTGTTAGAGTTTCACTACCTCTTTAAGCCTTCTGATTCATTTTTTATCAGCTTATTTTAAACATTTGGTAAATTTGACGTGGCAAAGACTATACATTTTGGTACTAAGGGGGATGGGGCTTTTTCTTATAATACCCATTTACTTTAGTAACAATAAAACTGTCATTTCTGAACCTTAGAATACAAGAATTACCACTTTAAATCTTACTCTATTTGTATTTGAGTTAGTTGTAATCAGGAAAAAAATGTTTTATTTTATTTTTAAAAACAACATTCACTCATTATAAAAGGAATTAGAAAATACAACAAAATATAAAAAAAAAGTTTATGACTCATTCAACCACTCAGAGGCAGCTACTCTCTTAAAATCTAGATGTATATCCTTCTGGTCTATTATTTTCTCCCAGGAATTGTTTATGAATTTAGTTTACAAAAAACAGGGATCATAGAGTACATATGTTTAATAATCTGCTTCATTCATAGAGTAGCATGTGGATATTTTCCTATTGATTCTCTATGTATCTAACATGTCATTTTTAATGGTCATATAACATTTTAGTATCTGGATTTGCTGTAACTTATTTAACCAATACCCACTTTTTAGGCATTTCTTCTACACACAACTTGCCATGAAGATAGTTAACACACTGGTCCAGCGACCTATAAGATATGAGCAAATTACCTTACCCGGTGTTAGCCTGCCAAGGTAGTCAGATCAAAGAAGAATATTTTAAGAGGCACTAAGACTTTGTCATTTTTAAATGTATGATCAACTTGCTGTTTCTCACTGGCTTTCTCTTTTTTTTTTTTCTCTTCCAATAGCAAATACCTGATGTATCACCCACTGGTCGCTACACAACACTGGTTCCCCTCTTATTTATTCTAGCTGTGGCAGCTATCAAAGAGATAATAGAAGATATTGTAAGTATCGCATGTTCTCATAAACAAATGTGACTGTTGTTTTTATATACATATTTAAAATTTTTAATTTTTTCCGTGAGTAGTTTAATTCTTGGCACAGGCTCCTTGCAATGCCCATTCAGCTTAAAAGCATATAGAATATGTTCCGCCTCTGGAATCAATTTCTCTTCATTTCTGTAAGATTAATATTGCAAAATGCTTGTGACCATTTGTAGTTTTCTAATGAAAGAAATTAATTTGGATGTAATAATGGGCTTAGAAATAGGTGCATATTATTTTTAATTAAGCTCAGTTTTCAGTTTGAACAATAATTGCAAGTTCAACAGAACCTCCAAAGTATCTAAATGTAAAAGGGTTTATTGCATTTTTTTATTTTTACATTTATATACCCTAGTTTTCACCTCATTAAAACCTGTGATTCCTTTTCATCTTACTTTAATTCTGAGTTTCCTTTGCTTTTAGTTTATTAAAAGAAAGTAACAGCAAATTTGCTATTTTTATTTTTCCGTAGTAGCTGAGAAAAGGGGAAGTCAGTTTCCCCTTTATAAAATGCATTCCCCAAAATAAACTCAGGCTTTTCTTTTTCTTCTATTTTAACTACCTTAGTTGAGGAAACCAGTATATTTTTTGTATGCCCTGTAAATAATTTGCTTGTCTGCAATGACCTTTTGCGAGGCCTTAGGCAAGTCAGATGGTAAGGGAAGGAAAGGCTGAGCCATTCTTTAGAAAGCTCCAATTTAAAGTTACACAAACATTACTATTATGGCTGAGGGAAATCAAATTGGGATATCACTGAGAACACATGAGCCATTGCATCCTAGACCCGTTAGACATGGGCCAGCTGACTGTTTAGATCATCCGTCTCAAAAACATCCAAGTGTCTAAGAGTACGCACAGAGGTTGTATGTATGTGTGCATACGCATGTGTGTAAAACATCATAGTCCTTTTGATTGGAAATGGCACACTGATGGAAACCACCAGCTGAAAATTTCAGGGCTCTCTTCTTATTTGTACAGTTCCACACAGACTTAACACCTTTTAAGTTACGGGTAGATATGTCACAACATAAAGATTGGCCTTTGCTGCAATTTTATCTCTCTGCATTTTGTACTTCCTTTTCTTTCTTCGTTTAACCTAGTTTGCACTGATCATCTGATACTTACTAGGCATTATGCTATTGTTTTCACAAATGCTTTTCTCATTTAATTCCTGGGTAACTTTGAAAGTTGGATATGAACCCCATTTTATAGGTAGGGAAAAGAGGGTGGGAATGTTTATAGGGCTAAACTGTATTTTACTTAAAAATGTAGAAATTACTTGACTTCATGGATGAGGTGAGAGCACAAAGCCCAGGGCAGATCTTCCTGTTTTAAAGGCATTGCAGCCCTGAACAGGCATTTCTGTCTGGTGGGGTAGCCATCTCAAGAACAAATCAACAATGGAAAGAAAAGAAAATATAAAATGTAAAAGTTTAATCCGTGTTTGTTTTTCAACTTGCCCAAGAAATTAATAGAATTTCGATCCCCTCCAGGGTTCTTCCCCTTTATTTTTGTGGCAGGTCACCAGCAATATTAATGTTAATGAACTTCAGGTTCCATGTATACTTGCTTTGTGTCCTTTACATTTATTAAATCTTATAACAGCCCTTTACAGAATAAATGATAGAAGCCCATTTTTCAGATGAGGCACAGAGTAGGAAGGTAACTTGTCCAAGGTCACACAGCTATTTAAG
The DNA here is from genome assembly GCA_004026585.1 of Noctilio leporinus. Classification (NCBI taxonomy): domain Eukaryota; kingdom Metazoa; phylum Chordata; class Mammalia; order Chiroptera; family Noctilionidae; genus Noctilio; species Noctilio leporinus. Next base: position 154,843 of record PVIW01002604.1, read on the forward strand.
TGAGGCTTTCAGAGTTTAGACAAGACTCTAGACTGCTCTATGCTGCCTCTCCTATCTTTATCTTTTTTTAATTTAAAAACTTTATATTTATTTTTAGAGACAAGGGAAGGGAGGGGGAAAGAGAAGGAAAGAAACGCCAATGTGAGAGAGAAACATTGATTGGTTGCCATCTGAATACACCCAGACCAGTGACTGAACCTCTAACCCAGGCGTGTGTCCTGACTGTGAATCAAGCTGGTGACCTTTTGGTTTGATACCCAACCAATTGAGCCACAGTGGCCAGGGGCTTTTTTTTTTTTTTTCCTGTTCATTAACAAAACTGTAAGCTCTCTAGCTACTATTTTACTACTCCTCCCTATGAAAATGCATAATAACTAGGATGGTAACCAGGAAGGTTTTTTTGTTTTGTTTTTGTTTTTCATATTTTAAACAAAACTCCTATTGACATGATCTAATAATTGGTTACTATTAGAACACAGCTAATTTGACAATTTCTGAAGGATGTAATATTAGTATTGTAGGCTAATAATGGTATCATTTGAAGTAGTTTTCTAATAAAATATTAAGTAATGGACTTAAAATAGTCTGCAAGGTTGGTGTAACAAGAAGTTTATCTCAAGGTATAAGGTGATGGAAAATTTGAAATGTTACTTCCTTGAAAAGAAAAATATCAATAGTTTAAAGCCCTTGGCTGGTGGTTCAGTGGCTAGGCTCTGGCCTGTGAACCCAAAGGTCGCTGGTTCAGTTCCCAGCCAGGGCACATAATCAGGTTGCAAGCCAGGTCTACAGCCAGATCAGTAGCTGGAGGCAGGAAACGCAACCATACATTGATGTTTCTTTCCCTCTCTGCCTCCCTCCCTGCCCTTCTCTCTTAAAAATAATAAATAAATAAATAAATATCAATAGTTTAGATAGTTGGACAAAGAGTACCTTTATTAGTAGCTGTAATGAATATATATTTTCTTCATTCATTCAACAAAAATATGAGGAGCATTACTTAAGTGGCCAGCATTCATTAAGATACATATCAAGATGTGTTATACTTTTGCTGCAGTAATAATCATGCTCCATATGCCAGTAGCTTAAACATGAGTTTATTTTTCATGTCTCAAACACACAGCAGGTTGTTGTTGGGGAGGGAAGGGCAGGAAGCACCCTTGTTCATATAGTCACATGGGGATGCGGCTAATCAAGGCTCTGTCCTGTGGAATGTTGGTCGTCATTAGATTAGAGCAAAAGAGAGAATGGAGTTCTCACTTCTTCTATGTTTTGGCCTGAAATAGTGCACAGCACATATGCTGACAGCCTCGTATTAGAACCACTGCCATGGCAAAAGGGAAGTATAATCTCCATGTCCATAGAAGTAGAGAACTGAATATTGATCAAGACTCTTACTGTCTACCATTCTTATATCACTGAATAAAAATGTTTACATTCTACTGAAAACTCCCTTTATATTCTGTTCAACAACATTATTTAAAATTTTAAAATAAAGCATAGTACTAATTGCCTTCAGGTGCGGTACCTAAGATTTACCCATCCCAGGGCCTTTTTAATTAACTCTTGGTGCTTTGGCCACTTAATGTGATTTCCTATTTTTATGTGTAAGTAACAAATGAGATATGTATATACTTGAAAATGCTATAAAATTGGTGGCTCAATCTTAGTTTAATGATAATAAATTTTTAAAAAGGTACATCATCCCTGGCTGGTGGCACAGTGGATAATGCACCGGCCTGCAAACCCAAAGGTTGTTGGTTTGATTCCCCAGCCAGGGTACATAACCAGGTTGTAAGCCAGGTCTCCAGCCAGATCCATAGCTGGAGGCAGGTGAAAGGCAGCCATACATAGATGTCTCTCTCCCTCTCTACCTCTCTCGCTACCCCTCTTTCTCTAAAAAAAACAAACAAAACAGTAATTAAAAAAAAAAGAGGTACATCCTATCAGATGCCAGTTTTTAAGGTAGGGTCATGGTTGTTTGTTAATATTCATCACTAAAAATATGCCTTCTTTGCTATCAACTTGTTAACTTAAACACTGATAAGCTTTGTTCATCATAAACAAATACTTGCTTAAAGTCTACAAAGTTCAAAGATCAAGTACTAGTGAGTAAAAGTAACCCTGATGGAGCCTGCAGTCCAGTGAAGGAGACATTAATTGGGTAACCATGCCAGCTAGTATAAGAATCAGATGCACATGAGGTTCTTAGAACAATGTAGTATATAGTAAGTGCTGAATAAATGTTAACTGTGTTGTCATCATCCAAAGATCCTTTTGACTCAAATTTAGAAAATTGATTGGAAGGAAAACAGAGAGGACCTAGGAAGACATTATAAGAGTATTTTATTAGCAAGTATGAAAAAATGAAGATATCATAGACTAAGTGGTATGGTAGAGATGAAGAAATATGGAAAAATGAATTAAATATATATTTAGGAGTAAAATTGACAAGACTTATCATTTGAAAGGCTATATACCCTAGTTATTTTGTTCATATTCTCTCATCAGTAGTATGCAAGCTCTATGAGAGCAAGAGTTTTGTCTCTTCTTAATTGCTGTACCCTTGGCTGTAGTAAAACAGGGCCTGGCACTTATTAAGTGTTTAGTAAACATTTATTGAATGAAGAAATAAATTGGATGGGAAGGAGAAGGAGAAGGATCGCTGTCAAGTTTGTAGTTTGTGTGAGTAGATGGTAGTTCATTGTCTTGAGGTGGACAGTGTTGGGGCTAACGTCATAGATCGTCTTTAGATGGAGTTTAAGATACCTTTGAGGCTGTCAGAGGGAGCTGTCGATGAGGCAACTAGATGTAACTATCTGGGGCTCAGATGAGAGTCTAGGCTGGTATATGTTTATGTATTGGTTGTCATTGGAGTTGTAAGTATGAATGAACAAAGAGCGGGCAGAGAGTAAACCTTCCAGATCCTATCACTGAATTACCAGCAAGGAGACAAGGAGAAAGGGCCAAAGTGCAGGTGGAACAGGTGGACAATAATGCAACAGGAGCTGCCTAGGGAGGGGAGAGTTCCCAGAAGGAAGATTGGTCAATAGTGCATACATTCTTAAGTATCCTAAAGTTCATGGGACTATTTACACAGTACAGTTCATTGGTACATGATCAGCCAAGTATTGAAAATATTGAGTAACTAACCAGCTCTCAGTGGTAATAATGAATTCTGATTACAGGACAGGGGAAGTATTTGAACTCAAAGAATAACTATATTAATTTTTCTGAGCTCACTTTTAGAAGAAGTGATGATCATTTTTAGGTAATCATAAGATTAGGATCTGCCTGTTTGGGTGGGTCCTTATGTGTATTCAGCACAATTGTGCCTTGACAGGTAACCTAATTTACTATGGTGGAAAGGTTGAGGAAAGAGGTGCTTTTGTTCAAGAATTCTCTGTAGATGGAAAGTAGTGTTCAGGAACTCCTGAGGTTTCACTAAGATTAAATTTCCTGTAGAAGTGGAATGTTTCATCACTTAGCTTTTTCTTGTCTACTTCAGTTGAAAGCCTATTATATATTGTAGATATGCATTGTTTTGGAAACATTTCCACCTGCTCTGAATTACTTTGAATCACTATTTCAGTCTAAAATTTATTAATGGTTAATATTCTTAAGGTCTTTATTAACCAACAAGAATGAGTAAGCATTTCAGTTTTATCAATGATAACATATGCACTTAAGAATATTTGCTGGTGAATCATGTGCTTACTTTTGGAAGCAATAACTTGCCTATTAACATTATTATGCCTTTTATTAGAGTTTTATTCTAAGAAAGGATTGTAGTGTGTTCCTGTAGGTGGGTGTGGCGAGAATTACTTTGAACAAGTCCCCTACAGAAGCATTCCGAATGCCCTGACTTGCATTTTGCACAGTTCAGTGGCCGGTTGCTGGGATGGAGTGTGTTCAGACTGCCAGCCAGCAGGCCACTCCTCCTGAGTGTTGCTGTGTGTTGGAGGAATGCTGATCCGCAGCTCCAGTGTTACTCTCAGCAATTGTTTTCATGTACACGCTGTGGTCGTAAAGCCCACGTTTCTTCCCAGTGGAAAACTTCGGAACTCACTTGTTTTACACTTGTGCTGTCTGACTTTAGGGTCAGGTATGCTCAGCTAAATCTGACCATGAGTTTTATATGATAGAATCTTTAACCACAGAGTGAGTTACACTCAGGACTTTTCTCCACGTGAACAGAGGCTGACGTGGTTGTTACATGCGATGCTGTAAGTTTAGATGGAGGCCGAAGAAAACCTCTAGCTGCCCCGAATCAGTCAAATTCTCTCCTTTCCTCTGATCTCCTGTTTCTTTTTCTTAACCGCTGGAAAATCTTGGCTTATGGAACTCTTCAAACTCACCCACCTAGACATAGACTAGCTCACCTGTTTATTGTTTGCTTGTTTGCCTCCTTGCTTTTCAGTGCTTTTGGGAGGAAGGAGAATAGGATCATGTGATCCATGGCTTATGATTTAGGGGGATGGTGGCTTTTGGGGAGCAGTAGGTGGAAGAGGCTTTATGCAAGCAATAGATATAGTTCTTTCCAGTCATTGACAGGCATCAGCACATCATTAAGTTACAAAGGATGTAATCAGCTTAATTAGACAATCAATTTCATAATTTGAAAATATTTCAGCACCTTTATTAAATGGAAATTATAATAATTATCTTGGGCAATCTTCATTAAGTGAGTTATTTAAGCAAAAGACTAGGTCAGCCTTTCAGCTTAAGCTCTTCTAATACATTAAAATTTTAATTTTACCTACATGATCACATAATATCTTCCAAGGATCACACGCCTGTACTCCCAGAAAAAGAATATTATACAGAGATGCTGTGGATTGCTCTTGGTTTTAAAATTCCTGGGTATGGAAGGATAAATAAGTCTTGAGAAATGTAAGTTAAAGAAATCTCTTTTTTTTGCAGGTGCTGTTTTGTTTTATTCATCTTATTCACTTTTTCACAGTTTTTGTTTTTGCTTTTTAACTTTAGAAACGGCATAAAGCTGATAATGCAGTGAACAAGAAACAAACACAAGGTAGGCTTTTACAATGAATGTATTTCTCCTGTCAAATACACTCATACTAATATAAATAATCACTTTAGTTAAATGCAATTCAATTGGAAATACAGTCTAGCTCTTAAGTTTTTGATCCATTTATTAGCATGACATTTAAATTTACATTAGAGTGATTTACAATGGCAGTACTTTTGAAAAGTTACATTGGTAATATATTTAAGTACCTCATAGCAATGTGCTCTGGAATACTGTTCATAAAATCTGCAGTTGTTTTGACAGTATTAAATGCTGCTTAATGTCTTCATTTTGTTTGCAATCTATAGATGTTACTCTAGAAAAGATTATAGAAAATAATCAGCTGTGATAGTGCCTGGGCAAAAGGTATATTGAGAGCACTTTGATTACACTGGACATGCAGATGATACAAAGCTCCAGAAATGAATAAAATTCTTAAAACCAGGCCAGCTTCTGGGAGGTGGGTGACATTTTGACATGGCTCTTTTGTCCTGGGTCTCAGTTTGAGGCAGCCCAAAACAAATTGACCTTCAACACAAGCAAATAGACCACTAGGCTCTCATCTTTTTAATAAATTCCAGGGAACATGCGAAACAGACCATTGTGTTCCACCCCCTGGCTTGCCCCATCTGAAAGTCTTACTTCTCATTGATAGCCTCTGATGTGTTGAGGATCAGACACATGTCTGCCAACATTAGCTGGTGATTAAAAACAGTATTTTTATACCAATTTGATTTTTATGGGATACTGTCAAAATGCCCTGTTTCTGTTCTCACCCCCATCCACCAAAGGGATTATCTGCTGATTTTCAATACATTTGAAGAAGCTAAATTTATTCAAATATCAGCTAATAAGTTAATAAAATGTTTATATATGTTATTTCCTATGGGACATATGAAAAAATATAAGATGGTAACTACATAAAAGTACCAAGTAAAAGATGATTTCATGTGGAAAATTAAGGATTTGGATTACATGGTCTCAGGGTCTCTCTAGATCTTGTGGCAAATTATGGTTCCTAAGTCAAAGGCTTTATCACTTCAAAAAGGTGAGAAAATTGTGGGGTGACTTGAGTTACATCTTGAGTTTTGGGGAAACATTGGATGAGCCAAGGCACATGGAAAGGACATTACACGTGGGTTGAGTGAGAGATTATAGGAGGAGAGATTATTCTGAACAGAGCTGAGGAAGTCATTGCATTGCTTTAATGAACCATCCATCGTTAGAGATTCAGATGGAAAAGGAAGTTCATAGCAAAGGGAAGCTAAACATGATGTAAAGGTAGGCCAGGATCAAACTCTACAGGCCCTTGAATGCCAAGGCAAGGGGTTCCAACTTTTCTTTCGTATACCAACTAGCTGGTGAAGGTGCAAAAGCCAAAAAGAAACAGGATGAATGTGCAGGTTGAAGATGGGGAGCAGGAAAATATTGGAGTAGGAGGCTATTAGAAATCTGGGAATAAAGCTACTCCAGGAAGGTGGGAAAGGAAAACCATAGGAATTGAAAGGAAAAAATGCAGATGTTGCGGGTACCGATACAATATTTTTGGCAATATGCGGTTTTTCATTTGTTGCCATGTTGGTCAGAATATTCAGCAACAGCTTTTAAATCAGTAATATGTAATTATTTTTAATACATAATGGATCTTGCAGCCAAGAGCTTCCATCTTCAAGGATAGGCAGTTATTTATTTCCAGTCCTTGGCCCAAGAAGTCATTGTACAGTTAGAGAGTAACTGTCTTAGGTATTATTTGAGGTACCACACCTTGAACTGAAATGGTATACATTTTTCTAGATACTTACCCACTTCCAAAAATATTCTCTTTTGCCTACTACTCAAGAAGCTATTCTTTCTTGGTTGGTTCATCAGTTCACCCTGGATTAACACATTTAGCTCTATCGCCAAAAAAGAATAGGCAAATGAGAGAGAAGGCTAATATATAGGTGTATATAAAACTCATATCAAAAATAAAATATCAGAGCTCAACAGCTATAAAAACCATTTTAGTAGAATACTTGGTAAGCCCCTATGTATGGATCTGTGGCTTTCAGTTTGATACTTGAAACTGTTTTCAAAGAGAAGATCATTTTTTGTTGTTGTTTTTGCTTTGTCTAGTTTGAATGTCACTCATCTTTTTGATTTTATAGTTGATAGGAGATAACTGAAATGTTTATGGAGGACTCTTGCTTGTTGTCACAGAATTCAAATTGCTTAATATGAAAGCCATCTGTTGTCATTAGGCCAGAATGAAATTGAATTTGCTTTGCTGAATTGAGGCAGGAGTGGGTGTAACAGTGGGAAGGGAGTATTTTTGACAAATAATTAATTTTTGACAAATATATGAAGTATTACATTGAAAATGCCATTTTTCTAAATGTTTACAAAAATGATGTAATGTGTAAGAGGTCACCTTTCCCTCAGCTTCAGGTAGTAACTCTTCTCAATCCTTAGAGAAATGAATATTTTCTCTCTTTGGCATTGAGAAATTAGAGTGACTTTTTTCTGTCATTCCCTATCAACTTCAGATATAAAAATTTATAATTTCATTTCTAACATTTCTAATTGTTTAACTATAGACTGGTACCTGTCCAATGCCTCATTTTTACCAATTACTGCACTCAGCTCTGCCTGGTATCATATTATAGATTTTGTACCTAACCCAGGTCTTTAAAAGCTTTACACTTTGAGTCTGTCATCAATTCCTCTGAAAGAAAACCATCTCTTGTCCTGGAGGTGTGTCATTTGCTTAGATGGATGGTTCAATGAGCTGGCAAGTTCAAAATTTTGTGTTGTTCTCTGAGTATGTAGCTATTGAGAGAGGGCAGAGTAAACTGATACTCAGAAGTGCAGGGAATACAAGCGAGTCTTCATGAGTTATGTGGTCCACTCCTGCCAATGGATTATGACCACCTTTCTCTGCTCCTGCCCTTCTGCTGTGTGCTGGTGCACCTGTAATAGGGAGCAGCACTGCAGAGGAACTTTTACTCATCTTTGTGTTCCCCAGAGCTCCCCGCCCAGGGGCCTGTCTTTTGCAAGCATTCTATGTGTGATGGCAAATCAGTGGATGGACGAACCATTCTCCACATAGATGCTTGAGTAGAGTTACAAAGGAAGATGAAATTGGACATAAAAGGAGCCTTCTTGAAAATGCATTATCTAGGGTGTGAGCAGGATGAAAAGCAATATTTTCATCACACTGTGTCCCAAGCTGCTTCTCAAACACCAATAAAATACTAATGTGACAGGAGTTCCAGCCACCTCCTTACTCTTTCTGACGAAGTCATTAAATCTTCGTTTCACCCAGCTCTGCCTCCTATGAACACCGTACTGTGTTCACTTAGCAATTCCATTACCCAGAGCCTCAGAGCACTGCCTAGGTTGGGAAGCCCCAGGTTTCCTTGTATCTAAACTTCCCTTCATTTACTCTGATTTCACCCCTTGACATGTAACATACTCGTTTCTGTGTGTCTGACACACACTAGAGGCAGCCTGTCATGGTTTTCCCTGAACTGGGCTGTCCTGCCAAATTTCACTCTGCAGGAACTTGTAAATTCATAATTGTTATTGTAATATGTAAATTGAAGCCAATTGCCACATGAATTTCATCATAATTATTGTAATATGTAAATTGAAGCCAATCGCCACATGAATTTATTGTGGTTGAGCTGGTTCTGTTTTTTAAACTGTAAAAATATGCTTCTATTTCTTCTGCAATGCTGCTCTGGTCAGCATGCCAGTGTTTCAAGGGGAATGACAGTTTCACATGCAGTCACAATATGGAGGCCTGGGAAAGGATGGGGTTCAGGTACAGGCTAAGAAAGATACTTAGGAGAATTAACAATGCCCTGTCATGGACTAAATTTACTTTTGTATGATCCCAGGTTTGGATCCCAGTCCCTGAAGGATGGAGTGGATGCATTGTGCAGCTGGGAATGTATGAGAACAGCTGTGACATGTGACAGTTCATTGATCACCTGCTTTGATACCATCGTTAAATAGGGGCCATCCTTAAAACAATCAGATTGTCTAACCCCTTGTCCTATTTTGATAGCAGGCATTAGAACAGAATAAGTCTTTATTTAAGAAAGCGCATTTTCCCTGTTTAAATTTAATTGAGAAAAAGACAGCATGAAATTCTTTTCAACCAGGCACATAGCCGAACATAGTGGATCTCATTTCTACCTACGTCTTCCTTCCCCAGCCTTTTCAAAAGTGAAATTAAGTTGGTGGTGGCTGATAGCCACTAACAAGGTGACTTCCCTCCAGGGCATAGCTGCTCATCTCCCACTGGAAACCATTTCACCTTTCAGGTCCTTAGTGAAAAAGGTGTAGAGTTGTTGTGGTTTGAGTATGTCTTAGATTGTAGGCCTGAAATGACCTATGAACAGGGCTGAATTTGCCTAGTTCCCGTTCATTCCACTGCTGTACAAAGGAGCCAGGGTGTTATGCTAAGGGCCTTAAAATAGCAGCACTTTCCTGGCTCAGTGAAAAAGGGAGTGTCTGCCCCTTTCTTTCCCTGGCAACATCTCTGTATGTCCATTCATTCAGTGATCCTGAATCTAAGCTCTGCCTCTTGTACATTAGCTTAATTCTGAAGAGTTCTTTAAAAGGTATTTGGCTTCATGATCTTAAAAATTGAGCTTAGCCCCGGCTGGTGGCACAGTGAATAAGGCACCGGCCTACAAGCCCAAAGGTTGCTGGTTCAACTCCCAGCCAGGGCACATAACCAGGTTGCAAGCCAGGTCTCCAGCCAGGCATGTAGCTGGAGGCAGGTGAAAGGCAACCATACATTGATGCCTCTCTCCCTCTCTGCCTCTCTCCCTTCCCCTCTCTAAAAATAATAAAATAAAATAAAATCTTAAAGAAAAATTGAGTTTAAAAACTGAGTACTTCTAGGGCCTAAATAATTTTAGACACTTATGAGATTAATATTTTCTTTTTTAATTTAATTTTATTGTTGTTATATTACATCCATCCCCTTTTAACTCCCCTCTGTCCCCTTCCCCACCCACCCACTCCCCACCAAAGTCAATCCAACTTGTTGCCCATGTCCATGGTTCTTCCATACTAGTTTCTGACTAAACTGCTCCCCTTCTTTGCCTCTTCCTTCCCCCTCCCCCAGCCCCCTTTCCCTCTGCCCACTGAAGGTCTATTCACTATATTCATGTATCTGGTTCTGTTTTGCTTGTTGTTTGTTTTGTTCATTATTGTTCTGTAATGGGGTTAGTGGATGATTGGATCAAAAAGCTTTGGTACATTTACACAACAAAATACTATACAGCAGAAAGAAAGAAGGAACTCCTGCCCTTTGCAACAACATCGATGGAACTGGAGAGTATTATACTTAGTGAAATATTTTCAAATTATTACAAAGATCCTAGGATTATATAAATTGAACTGGTTAGGTATCTTCAACCATCACTGTGAATGGAGAGAAGGTATTTATTTGTGGGGAAATACAACCCTAGGTTGTTTTTTAAAAGATTTTATTTATTCATTTTTAGAGAGAGGGGATGGGAGAAAGAGAGGGAGAAAAACATCAGTGTTTGGTTGGCTCTAGCATGCCCCCAATAGAGGATGTGACTGGCAACCCAGGCATGTGCCCTGACTGGGAATTGAACTAGTGACCCTTTGGTTCACAGGCCAGTGCTCAATCCACTGAGCCACACACCAGTCAGGGCCCTAGGTTATTTCTAATTTGCCTTATAAATAAAAGTTGCACACAGAGGAGCAAAACCTACTGAGGAAATTTGAGGATGTAGTTGAAGTGAGAAAATAAAAACAGGCGTGATTCAAAGTTAGAATATTGTTATTTCACTTCAAAAAGTGTTTACTGATATCTACCATCTGTAAGATACAGTGCAGGAAAAAAGTCTTCATTTTCCCTAAATGAATTATAATCTGGTAGGAAAGATAAACTATTCACTCATATTTAAAGCAAGGTAGGAAAACAAATGTGAGAGAAGTGGGGATTCAGAAAATCATTTGAGAGATTCTTAAAGGGCAAGTGGAATTTCTGTAAGGAAAGCCATTGAGGTGGTAGCAGTGGGTAAGCCAGAAGGAAGCGAAAAGGCATGAGATGTATTCTTGGAAGAGCAAGTATTCTGTTTTGTGACTAGAGCATAGGATATATGTCAAGGAGCAATGGGTCAGGATGGGAAGCCAAGTTATGGTCGTATTTTATGGGCTTCTGAGAGCCAGGGTGAAGTGTTTGGAGAGAGTTATTAAAGTATGTGGCTAAGTTCCCAGTTGCACTTTTGAAAGATGATGTGAAAGGTAGGTAATTGGAGGGCGGGGGTGGGGGCGTGGGGGAGATGAGGGCGGTGACAATGAGAAACCACAGGGAACTAAATAAGCGGGGATAGATCCAGCTGGATGTGTCAAAGGAGGGAAACCCTGTCAGACACCAGAAGGAGGACCAGGACCGCAACTCCCACCAAATCCAGCATTTACACAGTATCATTTCACCCCGAGTTCCAGTTCTTAGTACTAGAAAGCAGTTGTGAAGTGGGGAAAACTGAAGCCCAGTGCAAGGCTGATGGGCTGAGGCAGTGGAGGGAGATTTTTTTCCCAAGAAATTGCTCAATGAAATCATTGGAAAGGTGAATGGTTCATGACTCTGCGCACAGGATTGAGAGAGGATATTTTAAGGAAAAGGGCATGCGTACCTTCATGCTGTGTCCCATCCGCTCACTGTTTCTCAGCCACCTTTCTGGGGCCCACGTAGAGTGTGCAGGCCTCTCGGAGTGAGGGCCACAGTGCAGGGGTCTGTAAGTGAAACGATAGAAGTGGCATCAACTAACCTAATGCCTTTACGTAGACTACGGCAAGAAGAGAATTCAACAGGTTCCCTTTGGCCTCTGTGTCGGTAGACTCCAAGCAGATCGGTGTTGGATTTGACCTGTATGGGCAAGTTTATGCAGGAGAATTCTGTGCACTGTCTGTCTGTGCCCCAGTGGGGTCTTCACTTTAAAATTGTCTTTGGAAGGCAGGGTCAACATGGTGACTGAATTGATGCCTTAACACAGAGATGCTGGTTTTCCTTCTTTGCCCAAAACCATAGTCTCAGCTGCAGTCTTCTTCATGCACTGATGCTTCCTTCAATGCTTACTCCCAGGTAGCAATCTGCCCCTACAGCCTTTCCTGTGGTTCCTCTGTCTTCTGTAACGTAGGTAGTTCTCGTTGTCCTTTACGATATCTTGCCTCTTGTAGCCCACTTCGCCAAGTGGCTTGATGGCTCAGTGAGTCTCAGTGGTGGCCCCCGTGGCAGACCATTTTGATTGCAGAGAAGCCCGTGTGGGGCTCAAGGTGAGCGCCTCTGCCTGCAGCATGGCTGGTGGGGTCCTGAGAGGCTGCTCATTTCTGCAGAGCCTTTGATGAGGGACTTCCCAGCCAGCTCTGACAGAATGTTTTCATTTCAAACAAGAAGCCCATTACAACAAAGCTGTCAAGTAGTTTCCTGCTAAAATGAAAACAGGTTATATTTGAGGTATTTGTGAGAGTCTGAGCGCTCCCTTGCATGCTGTCAGGCTAATTAGACGTGGGGAAACTCCAGCAGGTGCGTTTGACCGGAGCTGGGAAGAGGTGGAGGAGCTTTGCCTTTAAAGAATGAATGGGCTCTTAGCACATCAGAGGTCCTGGCTGGTGGCTCAGTGGATTGAGTGCCAGCCTGCAAAGCAAAGGGTCACCAGTTTGATCCCCAGCCAGGGCACATGCCTGGGTTGCGGGCCAGATTCCCAGTTGGGGGTGCAGGAAAAGCAACTGCACATTGATGCTTCCTTCCCTCTCTCCCTCCCTTCCCCTCGCTCTAAAAAACAAGTAAATAAAATAAATTTTTTTAATTCCATAGGACAGGCCATTATGATCACTTTTTCACAGCTTGCTCACTCCTCTTCATCAGATATCACTAATCATCTCCTCCAAGGTCTCCTTCCTGAACTCTTCTACAGAGTCAGTATACATTTGGCCCAAGAAAGCTAAAAGCTTAACACAGGGTGCAACCTCATTGCTTGCTTCCTCTAACCCAGGGGTCAGAGGAGGTCAGTGATTAAAAAAAGCCAGGCTGCTATTTTAGCTCACCGGCACAGTCCATGTGACACTGTATGTCTTCGTTGTTCTACAGGGGATGTTTAGGAACCAGCTCCGAAGTAAAGACAGCAATGAATTATGTGGTTGACTTTTAGCCCGGGCCGGTTCTCAAGTGTCGATTTGTACAGAAAGCTGTGACAGGTGGTGAGCTGTTCACTTCACCAGGATTCTGCCGTTGTGTTGTGTAACCTAAGATAGCCTTAAGTTTGAACAAGCTCGGTACTTCTATCTTGACTTACATGTCCGGGTTTTGGATTTCCAGAACAAAAGAAATGGATGGTGGGGTGGGCAATGGGTAGAACTGTACCCTCAGGCCTACCAAGAAGCCTCAAGGAGACTAGCTGTAGCAGGTCCCTGGGCAGACACTAAGTAGCAGGCATGTGTAGTACATTCAGAGGAATGTTCTTCTGCTTAGGCCGAAGTCTAACTCAGTAGGGGCATAATGGTGATTTACACTGTAACCATCAGAATAAAAATCAAATGCCTATCAGATTGACAAACTTCAAATGATTGAGAACAATTTGTGCTTCTCTAGGTTTATAGTCAGTGGAGCTTCATGCACTGCTAGTGAGCATGTGGATTCTTAGGGAAATAACCTGGCTGTTTCTGATAAAAGTACAGACACAAATGCCCTGCAGCCAGCAGTGCTTCTTTTGGGGTCCTCTCCCAGAGAATGCAATCATGTTAGCATGTTTCAGTGTTGTTGGAGGGGGTAGAAAAAAATTGGAGTCTGAATTTTCATCAAGAAGTGGATAGTTGAATACATTATGTGAATACATTATGATACAGCTGTACGTAAAACAGTTGTTAAAACAGTTGTTTTACAGCTGGACCAGAACAGCTTTTTGCATATCTCTGGGACACCTGGATGTGAAATGCTGAACCTTGGCCAACATAAGGACTTAGATGGATTTGGCTAGGTGGTGATTTATAATGTGCTGCATAGGGTTGGAAACTCGCCCCGGAAGACCAACTTCTGTGCATAGATTGAAGGCTTACCTGGTTTAACATATTACACATTTTGGATGGGCTAATTGACTAAGGGGTGTAAAATACCCCATGGAAATTTTTTTCTCAGGTTTCCCAAAATTAAGATTTATTGTACATATTTTGGAAACTCAAAATCCACGTTATAGCTTAATGAGAAGAAACCCTGGGGAACTATGCCTAGAAGATTCTCAGGCCCCTGATGCTTGGCTGGGCTTTCTCTTTCCTGAAGTACGCTACCCTCTATTTGATTACAGTTCTGTGTGAATACATTCTGGAGTGTAATCCACTCAGTTATTGTATTTGACCCATTGTAATGGGTGCACCATGTAATGGGTTATTTTGTCAAGAATTAGTTATTTTTCTATGCTTTGTCCTGGGAGCATATATGTATGGTAAGTGGAAAACCCCAAGTTGCAGAGAAATAAACTTTTCAGGGGAAAGAAAAAAAGTGCATATGTACATGTTTGTCTAGAGAATGATGATGTTTTGTGAGGATTCATCCATTTATTCTTCACCTTGAGCAAATGGCAGGAGATCAGGAGAGAATGTCAGCATTTGCTCTATCTACCTCTCTTTGGCTTGTTACAAACATAACATTAATTTTAGTGGTTTGGCAGAAAATGTTGTTGACTGAATATAGATTTCAAGTTTTTAGACAGAATGTTTTGCAGTAAGCCACATTTTCCAGTGGTCTCTTCTTCAATGATGAATTGAGAGGAAAGTGGGTGGAGATGGGGGAAGGGGTGAGTAGGAGAAAGGACTATTGGGTTGGAGGCAGAGAGCCCCTGGCTGATAGTTTTAGCACAAGTTCATAGAGAGCGAGGTCCAGAAATGCAGTTAGGGGAAGGCAGTAGAGGTGTGAATGTGAAGAAGGAAGAAATGGATGGTTGAGAGGAAATGAGCCGCTCTGGAGGAGAGACGTGAATCAGGTGTGTGGATTGGGTTCCGTGGGTTTGTGGAAGTGCCACTAGTTTCCACCCTTCTTACTGGAGCATAGTCTGCTGAATTGGAACAGGCTGCGTGACCCTTCTGTTAAGTGGAACCCAGGAGAGTGGTTCAGGGTTATTTTTAGATGTGAACTAACAAACATCTGTTGAAGTGGCAAGGATGGCTAGTTTAGATTACAGAGCTGGAAGGGATGACCCTGAGCTGACATCAGGGGACACTCATGTGAGTGCATCCAATGGTTACATAACCATTTCCAACCCTGGAATAGTTTCAGTAACTAGTAAAACAGACAAGCCTATTTTAAGCAAAGGTTTAAATAGTTCATCAGTATCCTTTTATGTAGCTGTTATTTATTGTAATCACATATCATAAGATTTATTATTTTAAAGTGTACAGTTTTAGTGTATTCACAAGCTTATATACCCATTACCACTATCTAATTCCAGCATATTTTCATCAGCCCCCAGAGAAACCCCATACGTGGAAGCAGCCAACCCCCATTCCCCCTCCATACGTCCCTGACATCTACAAATCTACATTTTAGCTCTGTGGATTTGTCTGTTCTAGACATTTCATATAAATGGAATCATATAGTGTGTGGCTCTTTTGTGTCTGGCTTCTTTTGCCTAGGATAACGTCAAGATTCATTCATGTTGTAAGCACTTTGTTCCTTTTAATGGCTGAATAATATGCCACTGTATAGATATACCACATTTTGTTTATTCATTCACTAGCCAGGCTGTTTCCACTCTTTGGTTTATGAATAATGCTATAGTAAACATTTCTGTACAAGATTTTGTGTAAACATATGCATTTAGTTCTCTCTGATAAATACTTAAAAATAGAATTTCTGGATTGTATGGTGACTCTGTGCTTAACTTTTTGAGGAACTGCCAAAGTATGTTCCTGTTTAGCCATTTTAAAAAATACATATCATGTAAATGTCATTTTTATTATGAGGGAGCATGGTTGTATCTTTAGTAAAGCCACGTGACTGTTGCTATGGTTTCATATGGTCCTAAACACATAAGAATGCCAGTGGATCCAACAGGTATTTACTGAGCACCTGTGTCAGCCTGGGGATACAGCAGTGAGCAGATTAGAGATGGTTCCCATCACCACAGACCTCACAGTGTGGGGGAGGAGATAGCTCTTGTATTAAACTTCTCAACTCAATGTGTAGTAAAACTGATGACTCCGAAGGAAAAGTGCAAGGAATGATGTTAAACTTGAGGTCAATGGCAAAATAGTAGATGTCAAAAAGTTCCCCTGATAAAGTGATGTTAAAGCTGAAATTGGAAAATACTTAGATGTTACCTAGGTGAGTATGGAAAGAAAGCATGTTGCAGTCATTGAAACGTGAGGGATGGATTTCAAACAGGAAAGAGCGTGGGTGTGGGGAGAGGCCAGAGGGAGTGGTAGGAGGTGGAAATGGAGAACAGGCAGGAGCTGCTTCATCAGGCAGCTCCTGATGTAGGTGTGTGGACTGATTTTATGAGGCAACAGAAGCCAGTTGACAAAGAGTTTTACGCAAGGGGTAAACTAATCTTGCGTGTGTATGTTTGTATGTAAGGATGTATGTGTACACATGTAAGAATAGATAAGTACATAATTATTATACATATGTAAAATCATTATGTAGTCATTATAGTAGAAACAAAAATTGAAAGGCTAGCAGTGAATGCAGAAACCTAGTAGTGTGGCTAATGCGGAGCTCCAGTTAGGAGAAAAATTGAGCAGAAGAATTTGAGAGGATTGGGCCATAAAATCAACAGGAAATTTTTTAGTTAGTAAAAATTTCAATTTTCAAAGGGTTTTTTCCTTTGAACAATACCAAAAGAGTTTAAAAATAAAGAATCAACAGTGAACAGGCATAAGAGTATAATGAAACTGCCAAAAATCATAATACAGTGTTGTTAATAAATAGAAATTAAGTTGCTTAGAAAGCATTACTACAAAAAAAAGTGAATAAGTGAATTTAACAAAATGTGGGATGACAAGGTCATTGTACAAAAGTTTAATACAGTCCTATATACCACCAGTGACCAATTGAAAAGTGAAATAAAAAATATTGTTTACAATATAAGGAAGAAATACCAAATGTCAAGGAATAAATCTAATAAAAGATCCATACATTAAAAACTATAAGAATATATCAGAGAAATTGATGAAGGCTTACATAAAATCAGAAATACAGCTTATCCATGAATTAAAAGACTTGATTCCCAAATCAAAATCCTGGGAGTTTTTTTCTTTTTAAGAATTGACAATTTGGCCCTGGGAGGTGTGATTCACTGGATTAGCACTGGCCTGCGGCTGCGAACCCAAAGGTCATTGGTTCCACCCCAAGCCAGGGCAGATAACCAGGTTGCAAGCCAGGTCTCTAACCAGGTCCTTAGCTGGAGGGAGGTGAAAGGCAACCATACATTGATGTCTCTCTCCCTTTCTTCCTCCCTCCCTGCCCTTCTCTCTGAAAATAGTTAATAAAATCTTTAAAAAAAAAAAAAGTTGACAATTGGATTCTAATATTGCTATAGAAATGCAAAGAACTTAATAGCCAAAACAATATTGAAAAAGAACACAGTGGAGGGCTTACCATAAAGTTGCAGTAATCAAGATGATCTGTAATGGTGGGAAGATATGCAGATTAATCATTGGAATAAATACAGAGCCCAGAAATTGATCCATCTAGTACCATGTTAGTTTAATGGGGGAAAGGAACATCTTTTAAACACAATCTCAGATACGTTGGTTGAAAGCTCAATACAAAATGTATACATACATACAGTGGATTTAATGTGTATGAAACACAGCACTAATGTGCAGGGACTAATTTATATTTGCCTCTGGGGCTGGACAGATGGATTGTAAAGGGGTATAGGGACTCTCTCGAGTCCTGTGTCTTGTTCTGAGTGGCAGATCCACAGGCGTTTACCGTCTTCAAAACATATTGAACAGAATACGGAAGATCTGTACATTTCATCATAAGTTATACTTCCCGTAACAGAAGAAATCCTCCCAAACTTGAGTCAGGCAGACAGACTTGAGCCAGGCAAACAGGTACTGAAAGGAACCAGAAGGAGACCATGAACGAGGTGAGAGCGGTGGCCATTGCCTTGTCGCAGGCACATACTGTAGTGTGGGAATTGACCGGCTGCCCTTCAGAGTCTCCCAATAAATATTAGACACTTGAAAAAAAAAAACAATGCCAGCCTGCAAACCCAAAGGTCGCTGGTTTGATTCCCAGCCAGGGCACATAACCAGGTTGCAAGCCAGATCCGTGGCTGGAGGCAGGTGAAAAGCAACCACACATTGATGTTTCTCTCCCTCTCTGCCTCTCTCTCTTCCCTTCTCTCTAAAAATAATAAGTAAAATCTTTTTTAAAAATGTTTAAAAAATTAAATCTTTAAAAAACACTAAGTATTACAATTGAGGGAGTATTTATTAAGCTCTAGATATTGTTGAACTTCTTTCTAATTAAAATTAATGCAAATTTTTAACACATTTTTCAATGTCACTTAATCTTGGTTATGGTTGATTTGCCAGCTCTGTTTGCTGAGGGTTTATTTTACTGTAGCCACTGGGCTAAATGGTTAAAAGGCTGAGAGCTAGTTTATTCTTCATTCTTTGTAACAACTAATTTTGAGGAAGATACTGGTAGGCAATGACAGGGAGCATCTAAACCAGGGCTTTTTTTCCCCACAAGTCTTATGCTTTGAACCCCACTTCTTTGGGAGCAACATCAAGGAGCATGTTTATCACCCTTGGGGTGAGTTTTGGTAAAGTGTAGGCATTTGAGTTTTGTATATTAGGATACAGCAATCAATTTTAGATGTCAATGGTTCAGCCTCTTGTCCCCAATTGTATGAATACCATAAAAATTGGAATTTGAACATGTCCAATAGTTACAGTTATTGTGCTGAAAATAGTCCTATTTTAGCTCTTCAACTTGGAATTATTATTTTTAATTAATGAAGTTGATTCATGAACATGCATGTGTTGCATTGATTTGTTTAACAAGCATTTTAGTGTCTCATGTGCCAGGAGTGCTATGAGGTACTAGAGATGAAGAAATGATCAGATGGAGCCCCTGTTTTCAGGGAATTTTAGAACATGAAAAGATTATATTTAGATTAAAATAATTTATCTTGCAATACTGGTTTCAAGTCTTAGTTTATAATTAATGTTAGGTTTGCTCTGTAAAATCGAGGCGAGTATAATTGTGATTTCAGTTCTTCAAAAGAAACTGAATCTAATGTTTTTGTACATATAAATTATTCATTTTGCAAATATTTGCTGAGTAACTACTGTGTGTCTGGTACTGTGTTGTTTCCAGGAAATATAGTTTTCCCTCAGGGAATTTGCTCTCAGGATAATTTTCTTGACTGATCTTGACATTCCTTTTTTTAAGGACTAAGTGCTGAGCTATTTCACATTATTCTCTTTCCTGATTTTTTTTTGTTGTTGTTGTTTCTGTTTGTTTTACCTGTTAGTATCTGTTGGTGTATTCATTATTACTCCACAGACACATAGTAGGGAGAAAAACAGTGTACTGAATAGCATTACTCTTACAAAGTAGTAATGAAACACTAAGAAATAGCAATCCCTCTAATGGCTTTTTCTCTTCATTTCTTCTCTGTAAACCAATTGTGGAAACTTTTACTCTTTTGCATTGTTATAAACCTAAGGTTCAGGTTCTTTATCTGTTGGTTTGGGTTAAATGATTACTAATCAATTAGAACTTTACTCCTTCTATATTTATGATTTATACATATACTTATAAAGTGTGTGTGTGTATATATATATATATATATATATGGTATATTGCTTCTGACGTGGTTTTAAGCTTGTCACACCGTTTTCCACATCATTTTTGTGGCTTTCTGCTCCAGCCAAGCACTGTAATTCCTCCAGATGCTGAAGGAAGCCGTCAGCTACTGCAATGGGATTCCCCTGTTAGTAACATGTTGTTGTGAGATCTAAAATCATACATTGATTATTTCTAATTCTTGATACAATTTTACATTTCCTTGGTGTCATAATTTTAAACCTGTAAAAATTGCTGCCAGTTAATTTATTTGAAGCTATTAATATTTATTTTAAATGATGGTTTCATCAGAAATAGGTTTTTTGATAAGTACTAAAAAATGTTCTTTTAAAATGTGACATTTTTTTTTCTTTCCAGTGTTGAGAAATGGTGCTTGGGAAATTGTGCACTGGGAAAAGGTATGCATTGATTTTTGTTCCGTTGCAGGAGAAAAAATGCCTAGAGCTTTACTATAGTAGATGTAATTTTTATAAACAAATGTCAAAATTCCACTAATATGAAGGCTATTAAATACTTAATGGTGCAAGCATACGTGGAGTCTTCAGTTAGTCACTTCCATTTAATATTTCTGCCATATGCGAGAAGAACTATTTTCTTGAAAAAGCAGTATTTAGAACTTTTTATTTCTTTTATGGTATACTTTAAGTACTGTTTTCACAGATTTCATTTAACCATGAACTGTTTTGTGTTGTAATTTTTGCTTTAATCACCTACTGTCCAAGTAAAAATAAAAATTAGATTTCTGATATTTCACATTTATATAACTTCAAATCCATATATTGTGACTAAACATAATACTGCTAATTTCTTAAGAATAATAAAAGAAAGGTCTTACTAAATAAAATCTTTGAATGATCTGAAAATTAATTCTATAATATCAAGACATTCATTTGCTCACAACATCTCTAAGACGGTCGTTAGTGAACTGAGAGATCATTAAACACGTGTTATCGAAGTATTCATAGGCTTTTCAGACCTCAATTTTAAAAGGTAAGCAAACGTTAGTTCTCCCTTAGCTCTGGAAGAACATGTAACCTCTAGTTTCCACAAATAAATAGTAAACTTTGTAACTTGGTAAAAGGCTTTGGGAGGTGAGGCCACTGTCCCCAGGGGACTTTTTCCTGAGATTAGCTGTGATGTAACCCACAGTCAGCTAATTGGTAAGTCAGTAGTTCCTAGCAGGTTAAAAGCCATGCGTTTGGTTCTACCTTGTGATGTTCGTAGTTATCTTGTATCTCCGCCCAGAACAGAATTCTCTCTGAATTAATTGCATTTTTTATTTTAAATTTGTGTCTAGAATAGAGATTGACATCTCCCTTTCTAGATGCAGTCATACCTTGGTACCCGTCTTCTTCAGGGCTTGTCAAACCCTATAATTGTCACTTTTTGACAAGAAGAAAAGGGTTTCAGCACTCAGTACTTGTTCAGGACATTCTAGAACTTGGATGGGTCATGGTGCTGCCCCGAAAGAGAAAATTCTTCATCACTCAGTTTCAGCATTTGTCATGAGTCCCAGAACAAATTAACGACGAGTATTGAGGTGCCACTGTATTTGGAAACTCATCACTCTCCTGCTTTGGTCCAACATAAAAGTAACAAAGAGGAATATACCATGATTGTGCTTTTCTTATTTCTTTTATGCTGTTGTCTGGCATTTGTGGATATAAACATTTTAGAAGGCAGAATATAATCAAATATGATAAATTGAATTTCATTATAAATGTATTTCCTTCACTAGGGCTGTCAGTACAGTTAACATAAATGCATAGCCTAAGAAATTGAGATCCATTTCTTACTTCCTCACCCAGAGTGCTTATTCAGAAAAAAAGTAGTTATAAAGTTAGGGGATAACCATCTACTACTTCAGTCTTAACCTTAACCTCTTAAAAGTCTTATTTTCCTAAAAAACAGTTATTACTTCAACATTGTACTAATCTACCTGGATATTGTAACCCTTTTTCAATATTTGAACAGACAAAAATGAAATTATCAACCCTAAATTACCCATAATGATAGCATTTTCAGTCCTCTTGGAGATCTGTACCCCACTGCATGGCGTCCCACTTTGAGGTGCAGAGGGAAGACAGAACTTAGAGTGTTGCCAAAAGTCATCTAGCTAACATGAGCTGATATTTCTTAATGATTAGAATTAGATACTTAATGAACAAGAATTATTGAAAGATGATTCAATGGTGAATTCAAGATGAGAATTCAAAAAATAGCATTATTTTGTTGACAATGGTGAAAAAAATATTGCATTCCCAATGGCATGTAAGATTCTTACAGATAAGTTTAAAATAGGTATAAGACCTTGGTAAAGAAAAATCAATTTTCTAGGTATTAAAAGACCCACAAATATGTACAAACATGGCATATTCCTAAAAAACTAAACATAGCAATTGTTTCAAAGTATTGCTGTAAGATTCCAGAGAAATTGTTTAGTTCTTTAAGAGCTGAGTACATTTTTCACCTTAATTTCAAAAATAAACAGTTTAGAAAATTGAAAAATACTTTGGAAAAATAAAGAGCAGTGTAGAAGGACTAACTGTAAAATGGAAACCAAAAGGTATTAAAATAATGTAGATCTGTTGAAAAAATAGATATTGATGACCAAAGTAAGATAGAACAGAGTATGATAAAAGAAAATAGAATGCCCTGAAATAAAGGCCACTAAGTATATGTTGAAGGAGGCAAATCATCAATAAAAAGATTATGAAATAAACTATTTGGGATCACAGATTAGCAGTTATAAGAAATAATGTGGTTTATATCTAAACCACAGCCTATGCTAAGATAAATTCCAACTGGCTGACAGAGATAAGTGTTAAAATACTTTTTTTGAAAAACATACACAGTAAAGACTTGAATAAATATTTGACGAAGAGCTAGATCTTAAGACCTATGGAATTTGATTATACGTAATTTAAAACTAACATACAATAAGACTACCACAAATAAAGTGAAATATGGAAAATATTTGCACCAACTATGACAAAGATTAAAATCATTATTATATAAATAGGAAATAAAAGTTGGCAGTAAGCAAGAAGTACTATAATAAACAACCATGTTCATACAATACTCAACTTACTAAGGAAAGTTACAAACTTAAAGACTCAATTGCTATCTATTCAATAAATTAAACTCCTTTGTACTTCATAATTTTTAATTTTATGAAATATTTCATTCACATGTCATTGAGGATTAACAGTTTGGCTCTTAATATTGAAAATCATAAAAAGAGGATTCTGGGAATTTATCCTAGGAAAATAATCATAAAGTAGGAGAAAACCTGTAATGCGCAAAAATGTTTATTGTAGCATTATTTATGATAATGCAATATCAATGTGGATACACAACAATAGGGAGTTTTATGAACAAATTATGACATTTTAACCTCAGTATATTTTGTGACAAGTAAAAGCTATTATTTCAGATATTGTGCCAACACAAAAAACAATTTATACCATTCATTCAACAAATATTTATCAAGTATATGTGCCAAGCTGCGAGCTAACAGCAGCAACCAAAACGTATGAGGGTTCCTGTGTCATAGAATATAATCATAGATGAAAAGAACAGAGCTGTGTACACTAAAATGCTGACTATGTGAAAATAACTAACACAAAGTGGACAGGCACGAAGACAGAACTTAGAATGAGGTTAGCCAGATTGTGGGGCAAGTCTTTCCTTTAGCTTATGTAATATTTTGTGCAATTACAAACTAAAATCAATAAACCAAAAACCAAGAGTCAGATTCACATGCCAAGATAATATAATAAATGTGTGGCTACGGTGGTTGCTTTTTAATGGTTCTCAAAGGACCTACAAATTTGTATAGCATATGTTCAGTCATTCACAGGTGAGCAGGCTTCAGCTTTCAGACATCAGCAGTCTCCTCTGGAGTTACTGCTGGGAAGCCTTTTCTCAAAGTTCAATAGCCAGTATCTGGGTCTTTGAAAAATAATGTGATTACAAAGCCCTATGCAAGGCATTGCATCTCCACTCCTGAAATACAAAGAGCTGTCTTTGTTGCCCTGCCACAAAGATCAGCTCTTCAAAAACCAGTCTGCAACTGAGACTGTTCACAGGTTTTTGAGATAGTTGTAAGTGGGGAATTTAGGTGAAGCATCTTGGAGTCAACACATTCTTCTGGCTTTGTAAAGAAGCATGGAGTGGTCGGTCATCTGTATGAAAGTGTAGAAGCCACTCTACACCTGCTTTAATGCATGCAGTTCCCACCGTGAAGTGCATTCCTTTGGAGTAAGAATGTATATCTCCAAAAATTCCAGAGTGAAAAAGAAAATATACTGAAGCCTATAATTGGACAGAGACAGATTTTAAATCAGTCTACTATAGTTTGATAAAGTTGCCCTTTGACATACTCCTTAATTGTAACACTAATGTCAGTGATTTGAAAAGGCTCAAGGGAATGGCCTTAAGCCCTAATTATTTCCATAACTACAGTATTTTGGGGATTAAAATAGCTCTGTCATAATTTTCCTCCAATTAGAGCAGGTGGTCCAAGAATTTTTGCCAGCTTGACTTTCTCCTCCATCTGTTCCTGCAATGCGCACACCAGGCTGCAAGTGGAAACTACGCCTTAGGAGCTCAGAACCCAAAAAGAAAAAGGGGTGCTTGCCTGTGTTTGAGAGAGTAATCTAAAACAGGCATCACAAGGAGTGAGATCCCTGCTTTCCTGGGAGAACTACATTACCACGTAGTGAGCCCTTGGTTTTCCCAGGCTGAGGTAACCACATTATACTGTATAAAGTGCTGATATTTTAGTCTTCAGTTTCATAACCACAAGCCTTTCTTGCAATGAATAAACATGTTGGAAAGCAGCGCAATCAGTTAGAGATGTCCCTAAGCCTGTTCAACTCTCACACTGTAACATAGATAACTTTGATCCTGATTTTATGAAGCATACAGTCCAGCTGGAGAGTAAACATTAACACACTGGGAGTGACAGTTCAGTGATAATCAGGGTGGCATTCTTTCTAAGTGCCACAGCACAGAGACTTACATTTCTTCATCTTCTTTCAGTGGGTGTTACCAGAATGTTGTCACCACACGCTACTTTAGGGGCCAGTTTACATCTGTATTTGCTGCTTTTTAGCTTCCTAGTTTGCCCTTTTTGGGGGGTGGGATTCGAATGTCCCTGGCAATTTGTCAATTTCAGATAGTCCCTATTTCAGTTGTAAATACATCCCTTTTGAACCAAGGAATCCAGAGCTCCCTGCCTGAATGACCAGCATACTTACTATAGGACAAAAGACCCCTCCAAACTCCCTGATCGGCTCCTCACCCTGAGGATGAAGAAGCCAGTGTGGGTGGTCTCAGCAATAATTGTCTTATTTTCATTCCACTGAGGATCCCGTTCTCTCCTTCCCTGTAGTAAAGTGTTATTTTAGGGCTCAAGGAAAAGTAGGGAGAGGAAATAACAAAAAGGCTTTAGTCAAAAATAAGGAGCTATAACAAGAACAAAAAGCTTTTCTTCTCCTGATTAAGAATTGAAACTTATTTTTAGGTTCATTTTGCTCTGAAGAGAGGGTGCCTTCCCTGATACAATGGAAATGGCCATCAACATAACAGAGTTGAAGTCCTTACTGTCTGCCAAAACCCCTAAGACAACCCTAGCACTTGAATTACTTTGTAACTGTTTCTAACTTAGTGTGCCTTTAATTTGTGTTCATTTGGTGCCCACAAAAACACTGACATGTAGTAAAATGGGAAAGAGATTAAGCTGAGTGTGTTGTTTGTTTGTTTGTTTTTTAATTTAAAATACAGTGCTTAAACAGGGCCAAGACTTCATGTGGTAAATTCCTCTTTTTTATTTTTATGTCAAAGGGAGAAAATATGAGAAATGGAGATGATTAAATGGATTAAATGGATAGATTTTATTTGATTCAGATGATTATATCTATCTGATAAAGATACAGCCATTTACTTTTTAAAGGAAAGCCCCACCCCTGGCCCCACTGCTAGATAATTTTATGCCATTTTGCAGATAAGTGGTTCTTGTTTGCCAATAACCAGTTTAACTGTATTCTATATTTAAATACAATGGGTTGTGTATTTGTACCTATCTTTCAATGCAGTTAATTAACCAATTCCCAGTTTTCTTTCAGGTAAATGTTGGAGATATAGTTATAATAAAAGGCAAAGAGTATATACCTGCTGACACTGTACTTCTCTCATCAAGGTAGAGATACCTACTGATGCTCAAACAGTGTAGAGGATGGTTTCTCTACCCTGCATTGACCTTGTGATTCTCCAAGGAAATAAAGAATAAACGAAGACTTTTTAAGCCTCTCTATTGATTATGAATTAAGCATTAAAAACTGATTGGATTAAAGTACTTTTTCACATTTGCCATATAAAATAAGTGATAGGTACTATATAACTCAAAAGTTATAATTATAGTTAAGAGTCTACTCTCCCTCTGGATATGTCCAGATCCTTTTGTATGGAGCACTAATTCTTGCATGTTTCCTGTCATTTATTTTATATGATACATGGATTGGGTTCTACTGATCTCATCTTGCAATCCTTGTTCTTGATAAATTCTTTATGATGCATTTGTATATTCTTTCAAAGTTTTTTGATTTTTGTGGTGCATTGGTACAAGAAGGTGAATGATTTCTTTTTTGTCATTATAGCTTTTGAAATGTCATACTCTTCCAGCAAAAAATTTAAAGTATTTTGCTCTTTTTTTAAGTTCTTTTCATTACTGAATTTAGATAATTTTTATTTAATTCATATTTAAGACAGCCTTGAACTAGTATTCAGAACATATGGTACTGTTACCGTTTAAAGAATGTGACTTTCAAAGGGTTTCAGGTTTAAAACTATAAAATTTATCTTAATATAAAATTAAAATGTTTTTAATATTTTAGAGGTTGTTTATCATCATTTCCTTGGACAGTTTTACTTGTAAAATCACATAAAAATATGTACATTGCCCTTTTTTCAAAATCTGTTTAATCAGGTCATTATTAAAAGTGATTGGAAATATGACAAATTAGCGGAACGTAAATGAGCAAGTAAAAGTAATCATATTTATAGAAGTAAGTCTATAAGTAGTTGAAAGTAACTATAGGTAGTTATATTTACATATTTTTTACTTGAAAGCTCTTTGTGCCATTTATTTATAGGTTTTATTTTCAGAAAAATCGAAATGATGAGAGGTATTTAATTCAGCCTTTTCTGTTTATAGTTTCCTTTGGTGATAGTTTTATCAGGGTAGGTTTCTAAAACTGAAGTAAAGGCAATGGTCCACACCAGGCAATGCGAGAATGAGTTTCACAGTGAGTTTATTGTCCTACATCAGGTAACATGCAGCATCACGTATTAGAGCTCTGCTTAGGAAGTGGGAAACCACATTTCTTATCTTGGACTGGTGATTTTGAACAAAATATTTAACCCCTCAGGCCTTGATTTCATATCTTTTAAAATCAGGAAAATGGATTACTTGATCCAACTCTCATATTCCTCGATTCTCCTTTTTGCTTCAATTGGTAGTTTTTCATTAAGTTTTAAGCATGTCTAACCAATAGAACAATGTGCTAGGTAAAAATTTGAGACCTGTAATAGATGATTGACCATCAGAATGTCATGTTTATATAATTAAATTCAAAAATGATAGTAAAACATTGCAGCAATTGAAGAACATATTAGTGTTTTCCTGATTAAACATATCATAGAAGCATTATCTTAGAAGCATATATGCTGAACCATTAATTACAATATTTAAATTTTGCATACTTAAAAAATAAAGATAACTGACTCTACTGCCCAAAATTTATACTTAGTTCAAAGTAAAAGTCGTCAAAATATTTTTCATCCACATCTGTCCAATCCCAGGAACTTCCATAAAGCTTTGTGCTTGTTATTTTTTAAACTTAAGTACATTTTTACAGGATTTATTTTGTAAACACTAAAAATATTCACTGGTGGCTATCAATATTGGTAAATCAAAATAGTTTTTGTATCTTAATATAGCATCCACATTTATTAATTTCCTCCAAAGATTTTGACTTTCAAAAAGATAATGAAATCTCATTATCTTTGTAATTAATAAATTACTCTTTGTAATTTATTAGGGTTCAAAATAAAGTGTAAAAACCTGTGCAGTTAGTAGGTTTTTTTGTCCAAGTGACAAAAGACTACCTTTCCATTTTTTTCTCTTTTATTTTCTTCTTAAAAGGGTTTTTGCATTATTTGGCTCTTTTTAACTTACATTAGACTTAAGAAGTTGGTAAAGTTTTGTTACAATTTAACAGAAAAAGAAATTTTGTCCTTGTCTTAATTTTAGCTACTTGAATTACTAGGTCAAGGTTGGAGTACATCATTCTTAATCTAATATTTTCATTACACCATACTTATTTCTACCAAAATAAGTACATGGTGATTTTCATCTGCAGTGACCAAAATTTAGCAGTAGCAATAAATAGCTTATAATATTTTAATACCTGAATGTTTTTAAATTATTGATTACTAGTGGTATATCTTTTTTGAAGTAGTTTGAAATTAAAACATTAACATGGTTGGAAATTACTGTGTTTCATTGATTTTCACTTTAAAATGAAACAATTTTTATCACATAACAAATAGATACGTGAGTTTAGAAAGTATAAAATAGAGTAAAATAACTATTAATTCAAATCCAAACAGGTCTTGGCATGTCTACATTATACCTTTGAAAAATTTCTGCCAGGTTCAAATGATTATCCTCCCAAAATAATGCATTACCTGGACTTTATGAATTATTAAATAACTCAAAAGGTTACAGTTATGCCTTCTAACTTTCTAAAATCCAAGTCTTCGCGGCTTTGCATTAAAGTTTGCATTTATGCAATTAAGGTTTTGGAATCACAAAATTTTAAATAGTTATTTCTTCAGTGCATATGTAGAGGAAGAGCTAATGTACTGTACTTTGTTTTCCAAAAGCAGTTTCCCAAAAAGTTTCCACAATTATTTCTTTCTTCTAGGATAGGAGCAGACATAGAGTAGGGGGAATGAAAGTGAGGAAAATCACATAAAGTAGCTCTATATAAAAAATAACTATTTATTGTGATAAGATGTGCTGTGATTAAATTTTTTAAATACAAAAAAATTTGTATTTTAAAGCCAATAATAAATGATCCTTAAATATTCCATGTTTTCTTGTGCCTTTAGACCTGATCAAAACAAGTTTTGAAAAAATTGGCATTAGACATTTTTATTAACATGTATTATTTTCTATAATAATTTCAAACTTTCTGTCTCCTTTGTCCATTTGTTTGTTTTTGTTTTCCTCTGTTATTCATTTTTTTTTTTTTTCCATTTTAATTATTTTAAACTGGGACCTGTAGGTGGCAGTAGGGGAAATAGTGAAAGTGACCAATGGGGAACACCTCCCAGCAGATCTCATCAGCCTGTCCTCCAGGTTAGACACCGGGTCGTACAGGATGTGTGTATGCGGATCCTCACCCTACACCAGAGAACAATTACACCAAACGATGGCTGAGTTCTGTGTCTCTTCCTTTAAAACATGAACTTTATACTTCTTGGTAAATGGACACTTCACAGATGGTTTAAAGGCCTCTTGTGAAAGCAGTGTCGGATGATGTCTCAAGGGGGCAGATTCAGCTCCTATTGTTATCAGTAGGTGTCCATGAGGCATGCCAGTAAAGGTAGATTTTAATTTCCCGTGCATCGTTAATATATATTCATAGTTAACAACATGCCTAAATAACCAAAGCTTAATTTAATACTTCTCCAGAGTGTTATTTTGAACAATGTTAAGCTTTACATGAAACAAAGTTCTTGAGAAATGTTTAAGATTTTAAACATTTGTCCTGTGCTTACATTTGAAATTTTCTCTTAAGTTCTAGAGAACCCCTTCAGCAATCATGACTGTAATTTGGGCTTGTATAGGGTTTATGGAGGACTCCCTGCACAAAGCTCGATGTTGTACATTTTGTACCGCATGCTTTGGATCCATTTCTGTCCCATTTGTAGCTAGTGACAGAGTGCATGTTACTGTGGTCAGTGTTAGCGGTCTGCTAGTGTCTGGATTGTGCTATGCATCTTGTTTGCTTTTTCCACTTACTAATCGAAAAGCCTGCTTTGCTTCTTTGACTGTAATTTGTGTTTTGGATGGCATCATAATTTGCTGAAATATTTATTGTCTAGCATGATTCCTTATCTGAGATGTCTTGTTGCCTTTTCATAGCACTGTTAAGAACCGCTTCAGTAACAGCTGTCTTAAGGGATTAAGTGTGTTCTGAATTTGGACACATTTTTTATTTGCTCCATTTCAAGTAGAAATCAGCCATTGAACTGTCTGGTTTCCTAGCCATTTAAAGTCCTAAAAAGTTGCTTTATGAAAAAATGCATAAATAGAACTAGAATGTTATCCTCATGTTAATATGAGGATTGCCTTGGATACGTAAAGTAAAACTTGAATGCATTTTACTGCCAAAATATGGAATCGGCATTTGTTCATTTAGCATTTGTTTTCACCATACTTCTATGTTATCAGAAGATGTGCCTTATTAATTTATAAACCATTTATGTTTCAAATATATACATAAGTAAATTACAAATTGGAAGCAGTTGCCAGAACCATATTACTGTTGTGACAGTAATGAAAAATAAAACTTTTAAATAATTGATAGAGGCAAAGTATAAATATTAAAAACCTCCAGTTGGAAAAAAAGTCTCAGCTTTTATGGGATTAAAAAAAAAAAGCCCATAGAGTAAATTGAATAACATGGAAAGTTTAAAATGAATCTATAAAATATTTTATAACCATGTGGTTTAATAATTTTCACAAATCTTCAGGGCACAGAATGAAGCTACATGCCCATTTCTGAAACTCAGAATAGTCTCTTTTCCTGGTATACAAATTGAAAATTGATTAGAAAATTCCAGGTGTTTGTAACTTACACATGTCCTTCTTTCCAACTTTGAATACATGTGCTGATCAGAAATTGCATTCGTATCATGTTATGATATGAGGTTAGCTAATTACACTTACATAACCGAATGCTAACAAGATTGATTTCACTTCAGAATACCTTTCCTTATATTTGAGGATCAGCTAATACAGTGGGACTGCAAACTCCCCTGCCTACCCTTGTTACACAAGTAAAGTTAGCATAAGAAGGGGCAGGTTATAGGTGGTCCAGGGCATCGCACCTGTGAAAAAAACTGGAGAACGTGGAGCCCTTCCACCAGCCACTGCACATGAAGCTTCACTAAAACAACTCTGCTGGGAACCCATGCAGTGGATCTTCTAGGTTCAGGTCAACGAGCAATACGGCCAACTTGGCTGGTTTTAGTTTCAGCTTTTGCTGTCACAAACATCCCTAAAACAACTGTAAGAACTACAGCAGGAGCAGAAAAGCTGGGGGAAGAAAAGGGTATATCTACTTTCATTGCGACATCTGTTCGTACAGTTTTTAAAAGTAGCCTTAAATTTTAAATATTTTGGTTCCCATGATCCTACCCGTCTTTTCTAATAGGGTAGTAAATGCAGGTGTTTAGAAGGAGCAATCTGGAATTTTCTAATCAACCACTTTCCTTAACCAATTTACATGTGGCCACAAGCATGAAATCTCACTTAGCAGTTTTGAGCTAAAAACAAATCTGGACGCAAAACCTCTTTGTAGCTCAGATACAGTCTATGTTGTGTCTCTGTGGATAGATAATTTAAGTGCAGTGTGACAAATTTAATCATTTACTTTATCCTGAAGATCTACACTGGTGTTGCCAGGAAATTGCTTTCAGGTCCTTCTGGCTGGAAAGCTGACCCCTGAATTGTGTTGCATGAGTTCTGCCTCACAGCATTTTGCAATTAGAATGAAAACCACCAAGAAACTAGGCAACTAAAACTTTGTTTAGGACAAAAGGCTTCAGTGAGGCTGAGCCTTAAAGAAGTTATTTCTATGCTTTTCTCCCCCATTGAATCTTTTTGCTTTTCAATTTTAAACAACAGTGAGCCCCAGGCCATGTGTTATATTGAAACATCCAACTTAGATGGTGAGACAAACCTGAAAATTAGACAGGTAAGAACTAATACAGGTTTGTTCAATTATTGCTCTTTTATTACATGGATCAACAGCTTTATTTCTTAGTGACTTATGTTGAAGTAATTCTGTCCAATTGAAGATATTTTTCCTCTAGCCACCATGAAGAGATTTTATAAATTGGTATCATTATGTATCATGGAACACTTGGATTTATTTGCCTGATTAGATATGGTCCTATTTGTATAGATACTATGTGTAATATTTTAAATATTTTATGAATAGGCA
This sequence comes from Noctilio leporinus, assembly GCA_004026585.1. NCBI lineage: Eukaryota > Metazoa > Chordata > Mammalia > Chiroptera > Noctilionidae > Noctilio > Noctilio leporinus. The sequence goes on from PVIW01002604.1 coordinate 187,031, forward strand.
GCACTCTGATGATAATAATAATAGTAATTCTAAGTGCCTTGACATGTGTTAGCTTATGTATTTTTCCTATTCACCAGGCCCAAATTATTTGGCCCTGGCATGGTTTCCACTGCTATTCCAAATGCCTCACTCATCTCTGGGAATAGCTTAGATTTCTACACTTACTTCTCATTCGATCCCTAACAGAAAGCAACTGTGAGGTTTTTATTTTTTAAATTTTAAAGGGGGCTTTAAAAAATGTACAGTCGTGCACCACTTAAGAGGCAGGAATAGCTCTGAGACATGTCTGCTTAGGCAGTTTCATTGGTGTGGCAGCTTCATAGAGTGCACTCACACTAACCTAAATGGTGCCCACGACACACCCCCACTGGATGGACAGCATGGTACTCCCATACCGCAAGCCTGTACAGCATGGCACTTAGAAAGGAACACCAGATTAAATCAAGCACAAGAGAAAATGATGCAGCAAGAGAGTTCAACACTTGAGTGTCTGAGGCTGCTGGCAGTATAACAGGGCATTCAGTTTTACAGCTAACTTTTTCGTGTAAATAGAGAGAGTATCCTCCAAATAATAATAGAAAGTATAGCATAGTATAGTAAATACATAAACCAGTAACATAGTCATTACCAGTGTTACGTACTGTCATAGTTGTATGTGCTATACCTTATACGACTGGCAGCACAAACGGTTTGTTGACACCAGCATCCCCTCAAACATGTCAGAAAAGCTTTGCACAGAGACACTAAGACAGCTACGGTGTCCGTAGGCCATAAGGAACTTTCAGCTCCATGGTAATCTTATAGAACCACTGTAGCCCAGCGCCAGCTAAAACATTGTTAAGCTGCACACGGCTGTATTCTCGTGACTTCTAGGTAAAGGGTGGGAATGACACGTGGGGCTGTTGGGATGGGAGGGTGAGAAGTAGGTCCTCACAAGGCCCCTGAACTCAGAGCTTCCCAGGAAGCAAGGGCTGCTTGGGCCCAGGCAGTGCCGGTGGGCCAGACGGAGGAACTGGTTTTGAGTTTTCCTTCTCAGTGAACTAAAAGAACAGCTATTCTTTTTGCAGATAGATCTTATTCATTTTTTAGTCCCTCTCAGAGATTCAGCAGACAGATTCACGCTGTATTTATTTTTGGAAGCAAACAGTTTTTTAAGAACATATTTAAAAATATCTTTTCAGACCAGTGTATAAGTCTCTTGAGTATATTTTAGAACAAGAATAGTTGCCCTATTTTTGCACTAAAAACCTGTGTTCAGGTGGAGAGGAAGGCAGCCCTTAATGATGTGGCAAAAAGAGTACTTGTTGTGTAAGTGGGGGAATTGCTTATAAAATAGTAGGATCTATTAGATCATAGGCCTGAATAGGTTCCAAATTCCCCCTTCCCTCCCAGGTGCGATGTATTTAATACGGCTTTTGCTTATTTGAAAATTTCTAAACAGGGCTTACCAGTAACATCGGATATAAAAGACATTGACAGTTTGATGAGAATTTCTGGCAGAGTTGAGTGTGAGAGCCCAAACCGACATCTCTACGATTTTGTTGGAAACATAAGGCTTGATGAACATGGGTACGTAAAATCAGTCTTCATGAAAACATGTGTTTTCTTGGGCTCTTCAGTCCCAGCCCCCAAAACCATTTTCTTGACTACTTCTCTTTTAACTTGCACCCAGAGTCCTTTTGTGAAAATGGTGGCTCTTAAGTCTGTAGGTTTAGCTGAAGACCTCCCCAGGGCTCCTGCCAACCCGTCAATTGGATATTTTCAGGGATATGCTTAACTGTGCAGCCCATGGCCTGGGTCCTGTCCTGTAATCTCTTGATACTTCAGAAAGTTCAGACTCTATCCCCAAGGAGTCCATTGTCCTGGGCAACTTCTTGTTGTCTTCTCTGTGCAATTGCCCATGCTCTTTTCTAGGCTGTGTTATCACCTGCATTCATCTGTAGCTGCTACCTGCATCCTGCCCTTCTCCTGCCTCCCCTCCTGTTCTTTTGTGTTTCTCCCCCATCTATTCAGCCAGTACTTTTTAAGCACCCAGTAGGCTATGCCAGTTACAGTGGTCAGAAGACAGCAAAGAACAGAGCGAATAAATATGCCCACCCTGGTTAGCTCACATTCTTGCAGTAAGGGAAGGCCAATCAGAAAAATAAAATCATGAAGAGGAAAATTTTATACTGTGTTAAGAAGCATTAAATGCTTTAGAAAAAAAATAGCCCAAGATAAGGAAGATTGCGACTTTTGGGGAGAAATCACTTTTGGTTTGGATGGTCTCATTCAGAAGATAAAGTTTGAGCAAAGGTGATGAGGAGGGCATGAGGTTAGCCACAGCTTATCTGCAGGAAGAAAATTCCAGACAGAAGGAACAGTGAGTGCAAGTTATTAGTTATATCATTGCATCATTTTATTTTATTTTTTTAAGATTTTATTATTTTTAGAGAGGGGAAGGGAGAGAGGCAGAGGGGGAGAGAGACATCAATGTGTGGTTGCCTTTCACTTGCCTCCAGCTATGGACCTGGCTGGAGACCTGGCTTGCAACCTGGTTATGTGCCCTGGCTGGGAATAGAACCAGCGACCTTTGAGTTCACAGGTCGGTGCCTTATCCACTGTACCACCAGGCAAGTCATTGCATCATTTAAAAGGGGGAAATGCCTAGAACAATTATGGGATGTCAGGGAAGCCAACGTGGTTGGAGTGGAGTAACCAAGGAAGAGAGTAACAGAAGAAGGGCTGCGATGCAACAGTGGACCAGACCATAAAAGGCTTTGTAGAACATTGTGTTATTCTGGAGAGTTTTGAGAAAATACTATCAGCAGTTCAGTTTTAGAATTAATAAGTTTTTGATGTCCAAACAGAGATGTCAAGGAGACAGTTGACGATGTAAGCCTGGAGTTTGGGATAGGTGTCTGGGCTCAGGAGATAGATGGAGTAGTTGATAGAGATATTTAAAGTTATGGAAGTGAAAGAAATCACTAAGGCAAAAATGTATAGATATAAAGGTAAAGAACCCCCAGGACTTTCCTAAGACTCTCTAACATCAGGGCTGGGAAAAGAGCAAAGGAGACTGAGACCCAATTGGTAGGATGGAAATCAAGAGTGAAGAATCTGGGCCAACCCACTTGGAGTGGCTGCAGTGTGTCAGATGTTGCTGATGGTCAAATAACTTGGAGGATTAACACTTGACTTGAGCAATTAGAGATCCTTGAGCTCGATTAGAACAGGAAGAGCAGGATGAGAGTGAGTTTAAGGTAATGGAAGGAGTTGCAAATAGGACAGTAAGTCCTCACTTAAGGTCATCAACATGTTCTGTGACAGTAAGCAAAATGACATTTAACGAAACCAATTCTGCTATAGGCTGATTGATATAAAAGAGTTAGGTTCCTACGGCATTTCATTAACATTGTATGAAAACCACCTTGAACGAAGTGGAATTATTCGAAGACCAGCTGTAGAAACAAGTTTTGTTGCAAAGGGGAGCAAAGGTATAGGGCAGAACTGGGCAGGAAGAGTGAGTCTTTCCTACTTCCCTTCTTCTTTCTCTTGTCCTCCCTTCCCTCCTTTCCCTGCCTTATCTACTTTGCCTCATATCTTATCTATCAGGCATTTGTAAGTGGCCAGCTAAATGCAGCTAAATGCACTAGTTCAACCCGCCAGACTTAGAGATCAGCAGTACTTTCATTCATTTTTAATTGTATTATTGCAGTGTTTAAATTCTAAAGGACACTTGGAATATACCGTGAATTGTCATCCTCATTCAGATCTACCAAAAGCTTTTTCTGTAGTTTTTGAAGTCATTATATATTGTTCTACAACTTGCACAGAGTGATATTTCTGTGAACACATATAGACTAATGATAGATTTGACCATGTATGTAAGTAATGTTCTGTAGACTGACATTCCTAACTGGCTATCTTTCATTTCTTATCAGTCCTCCATCAAATCAATGCCAAGAAAATCCTTGCAGGCAAGGAAAAACTTGGTATGGTGGGGCATATATTTAGGATATAAATAGAATTAATATAATATGCTTTAAATTATAAGAAAGAAGGAAATAGATTTTGAGTCCCTTGGTATTTGTAGCACGTTTGACAGTGACATCCCAGACTCTCGGAGCCAAGTTGTTTAGAATGAGTGTCTTTTGATTCCATTAATGCTGGGGATCATCGTCTAACACCAGAAGCTTTGAAATTCCGACTCTGATGGACACTAATTACAGTCCCTGTAATTTAAAAGTAGTTTTTTTTTGTTTTGTTTTTTTTTTTTGCTTTTAAAGAGTTTATATCTAATTCCAATCCATCTACACTATAATGAGGTATCAATACAGTATTGATAAGTGAGGCTGTATTGATAAGTGAGGAACAGTTGGTTCATATGTGCCCTGGACCAGGGGTCCTTGTTAGGAGCCAGGCCGCACAGCCGGAGGAGAGCCCCAGAGGAGCAAATGAAGCTTCTTCTTTATTTACAGCCTCTCCCCATTCCTTGTAATACTGCCTGAGCTGCGCCTCCCATGAAAGCATTAGATTCTCAGAGGAGTGCACACCCTACCGTGAACTGCACATGCATGGGATTTAGGTTGTGCAAATCTAATGCCTGGTGACCTGAGGTGGAGCTGCGGAGGGGTTGCTAGCACTGGGGAGTAGCTGCAAATACAGATTATCTCTACTAATGCCGAGAGGTTTGACTGCACAGAGAATATAATCAGTCAGTTGCTTGCAGATTCATATCAAAACCCTATCAGTGAGGTGCAAGAGACAAAGCTGTATCTGGTGGCAGGCTTTAAGTCAGAATCCGACACTTATTTTAATCTGTGTATGGCTCACCCCTTATTTTATTTACCAGTTTTGTCTGTGCCTCTTTCCCATACTGCGCACATATCTCAATCACAGTTCTGTTATAATAATAATAATAATAATAATAGAAATAAAATGCACAGTAAATGTAATGTTCTTGAATCATCTCGAAACCACCCCCTGAGCCCTGGTCAGTGGAAAAAGTATCTTTTACAAAACCAATCCCCGATGCCAAAAAGGTTGGGGACCACTACCCTAGACAATAGTCCAGCAGTTTCCCAAGAACTTCTTGGAAACTTGCTCTAGGCCTACAGTTCCCTTCCCTGCTCTGAACTGCACCCCAAGTCTTGAGAAAAACACAGGAAGGGCTCCCTCCCAAATGGGCCTGAAAGTCAGGCCTCTGTATACAAAGAAGGAGAGGTAGGGCTGCTGTGTTCTTTTTCAGAATTGCAATCCACTGTTTCCTCAGGGTTTACTCATTTAAATGGGAGGCTTCGCCCACCTACCTGGGTTGATTGCATTGGAGCCAGTGACATTTGTTTCTGAAAATGGGCCGAGGCCCAAGTGGCTGCTAGCCTTGAATGCCTGCTGGACCGTAGAAGCCCACCAGCACGGAAACTTCAGTCTCACTTGTCTCCACAAAGTAGTTGTGTTGTCTGGAGACTCTCCTTGGGGGGTTGTGGCCTTTTTCCAAAAGTTTTTTTTTTTTTAAGATTTTACTCATTTTTAGAGAAAGGGAAAAGGAAGGAGAAAGAGAGGAAGAGAAACAGTGTGTGGTTGTCTCTCACGCACCCCCAGCTTGGGGACTTGGCCCACAACACAGGCATGTGTCCTGACTGGGAATCGAACCAGTGGCCCTTAGGATCACAGGCCAGCACTCAGTCCACTAAGCCACACTAACCAGGGCTCCAGAATTTTATTTTTAATGTGTGTTTTAATACTTGACATTTCCTTTTTGCTTTTTGCTTTTTAAAACAAAAACTTGGTGATAAGAATCCCTTTGCCATTAAATTTTGGATAGTACACTTCCATCAGAATCCCACTGTGTTTGTTAGAGCTATCCTTCTGATATACCTGTGTTAGTTCATACCAACCAACAGTCGCCCATAGTGGATTGTCTTGCAAAAACCCACAGAAGACCCAATGTTCATGAAAAACATGGCTTAGATTACATGGAACGGATAGCCTCAGTTTGCTGTCATTTCAATGAAGTGTGTTTGAATCTTGCTAGCTACTTAGCATTTATGGAAAATTTATTCACAGTTCTTGGAGAATCTGTCTTCCAAAACAATTAAATTAATGTCCTAGAGATTTTAAATACAGCAACTTATCTTTGGAGGAGAGAGATAGCAATGTGAGTGAGTGATGAGAACAGTGTATTTATCTTACCTTGTGTATTTTTTGAAACCTTTATTATGCACAAAGCTATTTTTAATTTGAAGGAAGGTTGGGGGCAGGGGACACCACTTCCAAACATCTCAGAATCCTAAATGGACTTAACTAAATCAAGAATTAAGTCTTAAATAGATATGAAAATTAGCCTCTGAATTCCAAAACATTGCCAGACTATTTTGGATTGTGAAATTGTGGGAAATAAGTGGTTTCATGTTTAAGGAAAAGCAACTGAAATGCTGTTCTTGTGTAAGAAAATTATCCCTGTTGGGGAAAAAAAAAAAAAAAAATGACCTCTTTCCTAAAAATACAGTAAATGTGAGAAGGGTTGTTTTCATCACACGGCCTTTTTTGAACTATATAGTGGCTGTAGCATTCTTCAGCATTAGAAAATGTCCTTTCTAATGTCAACATAATCTGTCACAGCACTGTTCCCCTGGGAGCAGACCAGATTCTTCTCCGCGGCGCACAGCTAAGAAATACGCAATGGGTTCATGGAATAGTTGTCTACACCGGACATGACACCAAGCTGATGCAGGTGAGATTTTCATCTACGAAAACCCCTTGGACCTAAATCCTTTGAAAATGTGCTATTGTAGCTCTCAGTTCAGTGGTCCCAGACACAGCAGACCATCCATTACAGGCGCCTGAGCCCCACCCTGTACATACATCCAGATTCTCATGCTTTGGTGAGGGTGCTGTGCGGTGGCTCAGAGCACATGGAACCGGAGAGCACCCAGAGCAGGAACGCTCAGCAAGCTTATGTATCAGTCCGTTGGCAGCATTGACTAACCATTGCGGTGATAGACAGAGTTGTCCATGTAACGATGAGTGCTGTGCATGAAAGCATTCGTCTTGCAATTTTATTTTAATGCAGTGATCAAATACTAGAATTTATTTTCCCTTTCTTCATAAAATTCAAAACTTGTAACTCAAATGTTGACCATTGTTTCATAGCATTTTTCTGTTAGGCCATTTCGAATCAACCATAATCCTAGCCACTTGGAATGTTTGGGCATGCTTGTAAATATTCCTCCTCTAGGGTATAGTATCAGTTCAGTATTTACATGGGTGTGGGAAAGTCAGTATTAAGATGCTACATGAAAATCTGCTCTTAAGGGCTGTTTGATAATTGTACTTGTAAAGGCCTGGAGATGAAATCACCATGCAAGCAAGACTGCTATTAATGATTCCATCCCTAATCATTCTATAAATTCTATATCAACTCTGTATTTTATATTGATTATGACAGGTTTAATTTTGTACCCTGCGGGTACCTTGGTTAGCAAAAGTTCAACATAGTCATTTTTTATCACTAAATACAACTGAGGAAACTTGTCTCTGTTATTCTTTGTAGCCAGGGTGGCTTACATGGCTACTGTGTTCAATGAAAACAATTATTAAATGCCACCGAAAATCTGGAACCCTTTTGTAGTTTGGTTTTGTAGTTTGGAATGCCCAAGCCCCTGGCTGTGGGTTCACAGGCTGCCTTCTCCGCCTCTCTTCCTAAGCAGAGATGTGAGCTAGGTGCTTCTCATCTACCCTGTTTGCTTTAGTACAGTAATACATTGTTCATCTTACCTTCCACAATGCAAAAACTTTGTTTACAAAAGGAATGTTATTTCTTTCTCTTATTATTTATTTTACATCCTAGAAAAAGGCTTAGGTGACAGAGTAGTCCTTAGAAAAAGAGGCAATTAACCTTTGACAGCTTATTATATCTGTGATTATTATCTGTGTAATTTCCAGATGTCTACTCATGTCTAGATTTTGAGTTTGATGAGGACTTTGTCATAATCATCAATAGATTAAATACCTTTTGATAAATCATTGTACACATTTTTATTACCTTGTTTCCTTTTACAGAATTCAACAAGTCCACCACTTAAACTCTCAAATGTGGAACGAATTACAAATGTGCAAATTTTGATTCTATTTTGTATCTTAATTGCCATGTCCCTTGTCTGTTCTGTGGGCTCAGCCATCTGGAATCGAAGACATTCTGGAAAGGACTGGTACCTCAATCTAAATTGTAAGCATTCAAGTGCTTTTCTTTTATTAAGATGTATATTTGTTTTACAGCTGCTTTTGGAATTTCCTATTATTTCTAAAAGAAAACATTTTTGCCTAGATAACTGGGCATTTAGTCTTTATTTTTCAATCCAGTTTCCAGTAAAATGTAGAATCTCTACAATTTCAGAATCCATCCAACCAGTGTGGCTCCGTTTTTTAGAGCACTACCTTGTGCACCAAAAGGTTGTGGGTTCAATTCCCAGCCAGGGCACATGCCTGGGTTTTGGGTTCTTCCGCCAGTTGGAGCATGTGTCGGAGGCAACCAATCAATATTTTTCTCACATCAGTGTCTGGCCCTGACTCTTTCTTCCCCTCTTTCTCTAATCTTAATTCAATCCTTAAAAATATAATGAGCACATCATAGTGTTATAAAATATCACTTTATCAATGTGATTTTCACTAATGCTATTAATGTGTTTAGAAATATTTTAATATGGGAAGTTAGATAGCTCTCTGGTAAAGAAAGCAGAGTAAATATATTTAAACCACCCAGAGTAGTTTACGTGTTTTTAGAATGCTTAAATTGAATATACTTTCCTTTGAACTCATGAATGCAGCTAATTCTATGTTAATGGTTGCCTTCTGCTATTAATTAGTTTCCTTTTGGATCATTCATCCTTTTCCTACTGTGGGATTAGTGTAGTACCCCTAAATATTTCTGGGAAGTAAGTTTGCATTGCCCTTGATGAGTCCTTAACCACTAAACTACTTAACTTTCAAATGTGTGAAGACAAATTCTAGTAAAATCTTATGACAAAACTGATTGCTTTAGTTGTTTTTTATTATGTTGATTGGGCTTTGCACCTCTTCCAAGTTTTGCAGTGTGTGTTTGTTTGTTTGTTTACAGTAATTGATCTACCATTTCAACTTTAGAACTGTTAACAACCATCATCAGTTTGTTTCTTCATATACTTTACAGTATTATCTGGGATAATTGTTTTATTGTCCTTATTAAAGAGAAAGAATTTGGGCTGAATTTACCTAGGGTCCAGCCCTACATTGGTTTTGCTATTTGTTAGTTTTGCATATGCTGTTTTGTTTGTTTGTTTTTAAGGCATGCTTTCAACTGGAAGCGCCTTGTAAGAATTTACATAAAAGTGATTCTACCCAGTTAAGATTTTTCATTTATAAACTTTCAGTCCTGTCTCCACTACCTCTAAACTTTGTGTTTGGAACAGAATTTGAAATATTTAACAGTACTTTCAGTTTTTTGTACCATTATGCAGTTCTTCATAGGATTAACAACATATTGAACACAAATAATGCTACTGCATCTTGAAGAATGTATTTGAGAATAAGGATATGTTATCAACACAGCAAACTATCTATGATATGCTATTACAATATGAAAAAATATGTTAAGCTTAAAGTTCTGGTCAATGCAAAATAAAATATATAAAACTATAAATGTTTTTTCTCCCACCTTCCCCAATAGATGGTGGCGCTAATAATTTTGGGCTGAATTTCTTGACCTTCATCATCCTTTTCAACAACCTCATTCCTATCAGCTTGTTGGTTACATTAGAAGTGGTGAAATTTACTCAGGCATACTTCATAAATTGGGTAAGTATGAATTACTGCTTTTATCACCGTAAACGTATTTTTCTTCTCTTTATTTCTGATAGGGTCTTTCAATTTCTCAGAAGATTAAAAAAACCCTTAACTGTACTTTACCTTTTATTAGCTACAGGATAATATTGCAAAATATTTTTGAGCCTAATGTAATTGTAATAAATTCATTTGACATGTGAGAATCAGTAACAAAGTCATCACAACATCACACAAGTTTATAGATCAGACCTCTGGAGAAAATAGGCCTCTGGTTCAGAAAACTAATTTTGAGTTACATAGAGGTCTTGGGAAAAAATAGAACCATGGGGTTTGGAGTTACAATAACTGAATTGTAGCTCTATAATTTACTAGCTGTGTGAACTTTGGCAAGCACTTGACTTCTTTGAGACATATTTTCTTAGACACTCACATAGGAATGATAAACATGCTTTACCTGCATCTCCCAGTGCTTATATAGATCAAAGGAATTTCACAACATAGCAGACAGCTTCATAAACAATTGAGCTCTATAAAAATAATACTGTATTCACTACTTGTAACAACCAGGGTGTCATGTTTTATACATTTAGGTAGTTTATTTTACCACACTATAAACAATTTCAGCTGTGCTTGAATTTTTTCTCTTCTTTTTTCACTTAAATATTTTTTTAAATCTTGGGAAAATGTGCTGGACATCTGTTTCCTAAATGTTTTGTTTATAAAATATGTTGCTCTTTCTCAGTTTTATTTTTATGAAAGGTAAAATTAATAATTTTATGTACATTAAATAAGTCTCTAGGCCTGATCTCCCTGAAAGTTTTATTTTTCTTTTATTTTGAAAAATGTTGGTGTTATCTTTTGATGTTTCTTTTTAATTCACTTAAAAAGTATTCTACTGTGAACAATATTAGGATTTCTAAAACTATAATTGATGATACTTTAGTAACTGCTTATTATTTTCCCATAGTAAATGACTCACCTCAACTGTCAATTTCTTAATTCATTGGTAAAAAAAAATCAGTATAATTTAGAAATCTAAAATGAGTTTCAAACATAGCTCATTTTATTCAAGGAATATGTTATTGAAAAATTGTGTCATAAAATTTTTATAAATATAATTCAGACTTACAGAAGGCCTCCCATTTATAATAAGAAATGATAAGGTAACTCACTATAAAAATCAAATAACTAGTCAGTTACTTTATTACCTTATTTGGATTTTCAAAAATAATATTTGCTTGAAATAATTATAGAATTTTATCATGGAGTGAACCCAGCAGGCCTTTCAACCACCTTTCTAATATATACAGAGATTTTATAACCTTCCTGACCAAAGAGCTCTTTCCTTACCAGGCAGCTTATTCTTTGTGTGGAAGTAAGATTAATAACTGCTTCCTTTCAGTTTTGGTTCTACCCAATATATCTTTAATGAAAATTGTCTGATCTTGTTTCCAAATACTAGCCTTGTAAAACATTCGAACTTGACTATCATGCCAATTCTGCTATCATATCCTCCTCCCAGGTAAATGTCCTTCACTTCCTTTTATTCTTCATTTGACATGATTTCCAACTTAATCCCCATTCAATCATTCTTCTCTGAACATTGCCCAGTTGTTTCATATCCCTCTTAAAAACATGGCACCTACAGTTCAACAACAGAGTCCAGAATGATGTTGAGCAAACTGAAATACAAATATGGAAGGGGTCAGATACGGCCTTTTCATTTGACATGTGAAAATCAGTCAACTCTGACTTGTCAGTAAAATGTTCTACAATAGAAAATCTGAATTTTTATAGGATTAATAGTTAGAATTCTGGATGTAAAGCAAGTACAAATTGGTATGAAAACTATACATTTTTCTTTGTGTTTTGGGAATGCACCCATTTTACTTTCAAGTATATACAGTGTAGGACACTTGACCGAGAAAGTTCAACCAGATAAAATCTGTTAGGTCATTTTCCCAGAGTCGTGAAGTTGTAATTACTTTATCAATATTTAGTTGATGTTATTTTAGTTCACATTTAGCACTTACATTGTGCATTTTAATACATTATCTTATTTAATCTCTACAGTTTGGTCGCTATCTAGGAAATGGTGGACTGATAGTAAACCTAGATCACTTGGTTCCATAGACACGCTGTAACTGCCACACTGTTCTGCTTTTATCTTGTGATATAATATTCTCTATTGGGTATTATTCAAGGAAATCAACTGAAATGGTTATAGAGATGGCATGAGATGAGGATGATTATGTACATAGTTTACCAGTTAAAATTTCTATCTTTTATCACCAGTTATATTCAATGATTTATTTATTTTTAAAAGGATCTCGATATGCACTATGAGCCCACAGACACTGCTGCTATGGCTCGAACATCCAATCTGAATGAGGAGCTTGGCCAGGTAAGTGAAGTTTATCATTGATGTGTTGACGTGGAAGTTAGATTCGTTGTACTTTCTGCCGTATATGGCAACTTCATATGAATTGACAGCTCATGTTTTTCTATTAATTAACTAATCAGTATAAATACAAGTTAGCACATAACTATTAGTTTTTATTTTGAATAAATGAAGTTTTGAAAATACTTAAAGCATGTATTGCCCTCAAATAAGGTATTGCACTAAGAGATGGCCAAGTATATAATCTGACAAGCAGTAAAATATTGCTGGGTTTTGAGTTATAAACTCTCAGTTTAAAAATTATTCCTAAGCCCTGGCTGGTAGCACAGTGGATAAGGCGCCGGCCTGCGAACCCAAAGGTCGCAGGTTCGATTCCCCTGCCAGGGCACATAAGCAGGTTGCAAACCTGGTCTCCAGTCAGGTCTGTGGCTAGAGGCAGGTGAAACACAACTGTACATGATTTAAAAAAAAAAAAAAATTATTCCTAGCTTTTGACCAGAAATGGAGAAAAGGTTAAATTGATCTATCAACTTATGTAAGTTGAAGTATAATAGTAGTCAAATAGGAAACTTAGGTTTACAATTCATACAGTATCTACACATATGTGTATATTTGTAAATTTATACACAGAGGGTGGGATAAAGGTAGGTTTACAGTTGTAAGTGTGCAAAACAGAGTGTGTTCTTATATTATTATTTATTAACTATTATATTAGTTTCCATATGAACAACCGCAGACCTACTTTTGCCCCACCTGTACTGGCTATGAAAAGATTCATTTTTTTTGTACCATTGTCATTTGCTAGCTCTTATTTTTCAAATAGCATGTAGACCAGAATTATCCTTTTCCTTACCAGTTCAGATGTGTGAAATTAATTTCAGAAGCTATTGCCTGTCTACAATTGTTACTGGCGCAGCTAAAACTTGATTTTGTTTATTCCACAAGATGGCTTTAGTAGAGCTTAGTTGTCTTTAACTTCATTTGAAACAATTTTGTTAGATTGCACTGTGTCAGCTGTCATATCAGCATGCATTGCAAGTTGGTGAGTTTTTGTGTAGCCATTTTAATATTGAAGATGGAAGAAAATGCACAACATTTTCAGCATATTATGCTTTATTATTTCAAGAAAGGTGAAAATGCAACTGAAATGCAAAAAAGATATGTGCAGTGTATAGAGAAGGTACTATGGCTGATAGAATGTGTCAAGAGTAGTTTGCGAAGTTTCGTGCTAGAGATTTCTTGCTAGATGATGCTCCATGGTTGGGTAGACCAGTTGAAATTGATAGCAATCAAATAGAGACATAAAATTTTGAGAACAATTAATGTTATACCACATGGGTGATAGCCAACATGCTCAATATCCAGATCAATCAAGTTGTTGGTGAAAATAAAAAATGTGTCTTTTATTTTACTGAAAAAACTGAATAGACTTTCTGACTAACCCAAAATGTAGAGAAATGCTGATAGATGTTTTGGGGCTCCGTAAATGTTACAGAGCAGGAAAGGTACTTTCTTGTGGAAATTGCGACCATATTAAGACAGATTTCTACATCACTCTAGTTTTTCTAGTATCTTGATAATTTTCGGTGTTCATACATGAAATGATTAACTGCTAAAATACTAAGAATTGTAATTGGACATATATTCCTTAATAGGCAGACAGAAGTCAGTTAATAGCATCCCATTGCACCCCTCCAATGTGACAAAATTGGTAAAAAGAATAATTTAAGCTCCCCCCTCAATAATAGACTGACGTAAAAAGACCTGAAATTTCAGTAAGAAATTTTAAACTTTTTTTTTTTGTAGGTAAAATACATATTTTCTGACAAAACTGGTACTCTGACATGCAATGTAATGCAGTTTAAGAAGTGCACCATAGCCGGAGTTGCCTATGGGTAAGTTTTTCCCTTTAAATAGAATATGAAATACACATTTAATTAGTACTAACATTATGGTGCATTTTGAGAGTTCTTTTCATGATTGTTTTCTAATCTTGAAAGCAATTGTTTCAGCATCAATGTATGGTGTTGTGCTTTCTGTGTGGGCATTTTTTGTTTTCATTTGGAACTAGCTGTGAGAGGTGGGCTGCCCAATAATATTTCAGTGCTTGGAACTGCCAAAGGTTTCTATCTGGTACAGATGCACTTCCCTCTGTGTTGCCATTAAGTTAGAGTACAGCTGGCAGGTGGTAGGAACAGAGAGTCTGTCCTTGGACAGTTTGTTTTCAATGCCCAAGTTTTAAAACGTTGTTGTTTCTCTGATGCTTAGTCCTTTGATTTGTTTTCTCTTTTATCATCTCTTCTCTTTACACTCACAGAACAATTTAAATTCTGATGATGCGAGGGAAGTAGGAACGTGAAACTATTAAATCCAGACTATAATGAGTATCATCAAAAACTTTCATGAGGGTGTTAAATGTCCTTTAGAATATACCCTTGAGCACTCATTCCTTATATCCAGGTATGCCTGCCTGAAACATTCAAAAACCTTCTTTTTTATATACTTGATAGTGTAAAGTGAGAAAATTAATTTCTACACTTCCTAAAAAGACATGATCACAAAGTGAAACAACCTCCTGTTACCGAATTTTACAACCATTTTTATCTGCAAGTGAGACTGGTAAATATCAATTCCTTAATCATACAAGCAGGGATGCTTGCCTTTGGGTGCCTGACGTGTGCCCACTCTTCCCACTCACACTCTGTCTCCAGGCACTAAGCTAGGATAAAAATAGTGCATTGAATTTTGAAAATGCCTTCGTTAAAATCGTAAGTAAATAACCATTTGGTAAAAAATTCTGCAAGTGTACGGTTACTCCCATACACAGTGTCTACAAAGAGAAATAGAGAGAGGCGGATGTCCCCGTTCTCTGGGTTAGCAGGAAATAGAACTGAAAATGGCTTCAAACTGTTAAGCCAGAAAGACATTTGATTAAATGGCTTTTTCACATGGTAAAGCCAGGCTGTTCACTTGAGAAGCATACTTACTGTTTCTAGGGTTGGGTGTGCCTGTGCATTTTTCCTCTTTATTTGAAGATCTCCTAATGATCTTAGACAAAGAGTCTCTCCTTGCTCCACCTCGGACCACCGCAAGGGCCTCACTGTGCTGGAGGAGCCCACTTCGGACGGTGTGCACAGTGACCCGCAGGAATCCCTGATGAGAGAAGGAAGGACCTGTTGAGGTTCTCGAGTTGGCTGTATAACACTTACCGGTAGATTTATGGGGATGTTTGTCTTTGCCCAAGTTCTGCATTTATTTATAAATAGGATTATTACAGTGATCTGCTTGATAATCACCATCCCTTTTAACTTTGTCCAATTTCCAATGGAATAAGCAAGTTTTTCAAATTAGTAATTATCAGTGGTGAACTGCTCAGATCAGAAAGCTAAAATAGGATCTAGGTACTCTTTTCTGGATTTTATCAGGGTTTCTTTTTTTTTTTTTTTTCTTTTTAAAGTCTTGAAACAAGTCCTTAAACACTTGCATGCAGTAAGTTCTAAAGCATAGTTTTCTTCCTGTATCTACTGGTGATGTTGTCATTCACTGTTTTAAGGTAGAGTGGGTTTGAGACTGGTAAATATAGTCGTAGTAGAGTTTAGAATTGTCATCATTTATTTAAATTAAGTTTTCAGCAAAACAAATTCCTCTCAGGAAACTAACCTTTCTGAATATAGAGGTATGGTCATAAAACATGAGTTCTAGTTGTAGCTTTGTCACTAATTGCTACATGACTCTGGATAATTCTTTTCAAATATTCCAATCCCTTTAAAATGAGCCTTGGTGAGGGCAGATGATTTTTGTTTTTTTTCAGGGTTTGGAGCAGGCAAGGGTTTACTGATCCAGAAAGCCTAGCTAGAGAAGGTGGGAGAACTAATTCTCAAATCCATGCTAACAGAGCTCAAAATTCAAGCCTTTTATATATCACGGGAAGGGAGAAGCCTGAGATAAAATGGTGGGTGGGGACTATAGACAGCAAAGGGGTCCCAGAAAAAGTGCAAAATTTCTAAAGCCCTTTGTTCCTGGTCGACCCCCAACTGACCTGAATTTGATTCTGGAGTTATTATCATGTGTAAGGTGGTTTTCCCAGCTATAAAATTCTAACATATGTACACATTTTGTAAAAAAGCAAATGCCCCTTTGTTTGCAAATTCTAACTATATAAACAAATGTGCTGCTTCGTTGGGTGTTGTATTATGCTTTCAGAAATTCCAGAAGCCTTACTGAGTGAGGCTAGTTGTTAAACTGCTCCCAATCATCATTTATTGCTTGTGTATGTGATTTTAGGATCCTTCACCCTGACTGAGTTTTTATCAATATCCTCCAATCATTCTGGACGATAGGAATGTCAGCATTGCAGAGAGTTGTTAATATGCAAAGCGTTGGAGAAACTACTACTTAATTCTACCAAACGCCACAGGAAAAAGTAATTACAGTCAGCCACCTCTCTGTGGGGATTTCCTTTGGGCACTCTTGGGTTATAGGAGTCCAGACAAGGAAATAACAGGCTTTAACTACCCATTTGCCCCGTAGCCATGTCTAACACTTGTTTAATATTGGGAACTATTATGTAGGTGCACTTCTAGCTCCAGCAGGGGAAAGCATGGTGTTTATCCCGCTGGGATGTGGCAAAACCAATGAGAACACAAACTTTCACAGACTAACAGATGCCTCCTGGGCTATAATTCCAGAGCTGATGCTTTTTCAGCATGTTTAAGAAGTGAGGTAAAACCTTGGTTTGCCCTACAGACTCAAAGGTCTTGCTGTTATGAGTTTGAAGGACAAGGCAAAGTCTCTTGGTAGTATAACCTTTGTTCAGTGTTAGAAGCTATTATTTGACACTTAAAACAATGCTTCAAAATTTACTTTTAAGTTTCTCTCATTTCAGGTGACTCTTGCCCCAAATTGGATTCATGATAAGCAATGAAATAAAATGATTTGTATATACAGACGATGATGATTTTGTAAAGGTCCAGTTTGTATCAGAGACACCAACATGCTTAAATATATTAGATCTTTTTAGTTAAATGGAAATCACCTATAATGTCATTTATAAATTTAACCCTTTACAAACTAGATATGCTACTGTCAATTAAAATTTAGCACATTGCTTCCCATAGAGAATAAGTCAGATTTATCAGTAACTTGAATCCCAGCAATAGGTAAGAGGCTTTTATGTTCAATGACTAGGATTCTCAATGTAGTGAATATTCTAGGCTATAATCTCAGTACCATCTTTGTTGATAATTTAGATTTTATTGTGAAAATGAGCTGATAAAATAGACTAGGCTTAACAGGGTATAATCTCTAAAGTCTAAAAAAAATCTATTAAGCAACCTTAAATAATGTTTTTTGTCAGCAAGTCATTTCATCGATTTCGTAGACATTTTCCATTTAAGTGAAAAGTGAATGTTTTTAAAACAATTCTTATATATGAATAACAATATGTGAATAACTTTCCTTGACCATATTTTCTTTGGCAATATGCTGAAAGGTTCAACTACTTCTTTAACACCAAGAAGAAATTCATCATGAGAAACCTCACAATAACCTTAACTCTTAGCCCCCATCTACATTAAAACCAACAAATTTATCTTACTGCTCCATATGACTGGTGGTGAGAGCTGGGCAAACACCATGAATTTCCTCATTCACCTCCCTCTACAATGTTAGCCTTCTGGGTATGTCCCACTTTGTTAGATGATGGGGCTGTAGTGATCAGCGCAAGTCCTGTGATTCCCACCCCCTAGGGCTGATCATCTAAGTGGGGATTAATGGGTGTTAATTAACTAATCATACAGACCAATAGAAAATCCTAACACAGTACAAACATAGACATGAGTCTGTGATTGGGGGGGGTGGGGGGGGGTCAGAGACTGCTCCCCAAGAAAGTGCTCCTTGAACTGAGATCTAAGAATGGGTCTAAGTAAAGAATTCACCAGGCAGATGGAACAGCACTCACATGCAAAGGCGATGACCAGACAGTGTAGACAGACCTGCCCTGCTACAGCAGTGGTCACTGGGAAACTCCTGCACACAGGATCAGTAGCAGGTGTGGGGCTGCGGGGGTTGGGGGTGGGGGGGGCCTGCTGCTCATCACACTGCACAGCACTCAGCACCTGCCAGGGCTAGACCAGCCTGAAAGCAGGGGTGAAGGTGGGGGATCAGGGGAGGGGGGACCCTGAGCCTTGAGCGCTGAGGTTTTAAGCTGCCTGACTGGAGAAGTAAGGCTGGTGTGTGAGGTTCGGGGCTGCTCTTCAGCACCAGTGCAACTTGGCAGAACCTTGGCCGGGGTTTTCACTTGGGTAGCACACCCCCCACCCCTGCCTCCTACAGTCTGGAGTCTGAGCCTGGGAGATCATTTGGAATTGGTTGCCTTAAGCACCGCAGTAGGGCACTGCCTTTTCTGGGAGTCCAGCCCTCAAGGGGGTGGTTAGCCCTGCCCCTCAAGTGTCTTGTACAAAAGTCCTTTGGTAGGAGAGAGAAAAGTGAGGGAATGAAAGGGACTGCCTGCATTGTGATTGGAGAGAAGGTGGTGGGCCTGCACCAGGCAGGTGAGACCATGTCATGGCCAATTTGGAAGGGTAAAGGGTCACTGACGGAGTGAAAAGACCATTTTAAAGTTAATTGGACATTTGTCAAAAATAGCAATTTTACATTTGTTGCATTTTTTAAAAATTTACTTACGTCTAATGTAAGTAAAAAGATTGAATGGGCATATCTAACGAAATGGGACATAAGAAAATCTGCTTTAGTTGCTGAGACAGTAAATTGTACATTTGTTTCCACCACCAAACAAAAAAAGAAATAATAATTACGTGAGGCTGTGGAGATGTTAGCTAATGCTATGGTGGTAGTTGTTTTGTACTATATAAATGTATCAAATCAAGACATTGTGAGTATACCTTAAACATAACATTATATGCCTATTTCAATAAAACTGGAGGAAATGGACAATAAAAATAAATTTAAATAATTACATACATGCATGCATAAAAGAAAATCTGCTCTGTCATGTATTATGGGCCACTTCTGACTGAACATATGAGTGGCTGGTTGAAATGAAAGCTGAACATCAATCAAACATGGATGAAATGAAGTATTAATGTGCTTTCTGTTTGAGATAATAAATGGTTTAGTCATTGAACTATGGTTTTAAGTGAAAAATTTTGAAAATGAGTTCATCTTAAAATGTGGTTCCATTTAATTTCTATAAATGT
This sequence comes from Noctilio leporinus, assembly GCA_004026585.1. Classification (NCBI taxonomy): domain Eukaryota; kingdom Metazoa; phylum Chordata; class Mammalia; order Chiroptera; family Noctilionidae; genus Noctilio; species Noctilio leporinus. Next base: position 206,450 of record PVIW01002604.1, read on the forward strand.
AATTTTACTTTAATATGCCCAGTTCAGGAACCTCGTGATAGTCAAATTTACTTCTAAAATATATTTGTTAAATGTTAGCAGTATGATAGTTCATTCCTAGGTATTAGTATGTTTGTCTCCTTAAAGCACTTTATTCTGATTAAATACTATGATTAAATTTCCATTGGCTTTATAGTTAGCCTGCTAAGTGTACATGTTTCCTACTGAATACTGAATTCTGTGCATAATGCCAGTAAATTTCCTGTTGAAGAGGCAAGCTGGCTATTCAGTTACAGAATAACTTTGAAAACCTGCTTGTTTATGTAAACTATCTTTCTATTCACTATACTAACTGCCATTCTTTCAGAATCAGCTAAAAACTCATTTTCTTAACCTTTTTAAGATCTACCTTTTTATTGCATCTTGATTTACACTTTCATGCCTCCAACCTTTCTGTGATTACTTTTCCTCTTTCTGTCCCCTCCTTGCTTTCTGAAGCCATGTCCCTGAGACTGAGGATTATGGCAGCTCTCCCGATGAATGGTAAGCTGCATGAACCTTTCTGTCTCATTGATCCCTTTGAAAAACGTTTGCATTTTATTGTTTTGTTAGACACATTTCACTGCTTTTGAAAAAAAAAGCATTACTTATCAGGTATGGGGATATGCTGCCAAGTAAGTAGTTGTTGATTCATTGAGTAACCTTTAGTCATTTTATAAACATTTAAAGGTTAGGCTTGTCAGAGTTTTACAGTATGTATCTATAATAAAGTCTGAAATGGTCCACTTGGGGTCTCTGGGCTGCAGATGAGCTAAGATTTCAGTTTCAGCTCTGGAAACTTGATGTTTTTTAGCTCAGCATTGCCACCTTCTGCCAATCCACAAAAGATGCTACTGGAAACATACCCAAGCGGTGGCAAGTTCCTTGCTGTTTCTTTTCATTAGTTTACCAAATCTGTTTGGAGGCCAGAAAGAACTTTTTTAAAATTCAAATGTCTGGAACAAATGATGAAAGGCTATGCTACCAAGGACTGGAGTTAACTGGACTATAATTAATTTTAGAATTATTAAAGATGGAATTTTGTAGATTTAATTTCAATACTTTTTTTTTTTACTCAAAATTCTCTCCCTAAAAAGATTTTTAAATGAAAAATAAAATAAAATGCCTCCTCCATGGATTTACATTTTTATTTAGAATAGTGTAGGTTTAGTTTGATATTTTTATAATTCATGATTTTGTGGCAAATGAAATTTTGGGAAATGGGTTCTTTTAATATTGGTAACTACAAAAAATATTGTGACTTTATATTTTTATTTTCAAGTTGTACATATATCTTATGATAATCAAGCCACATTTCTGTGGCTTTTCTGATGTGTATGGAAGTCTAATAACATCATTTAATATTTTTCAACTTGGATTTTATTTCAATAAAATAGAGATTTTTGTAACAATTTGCAGTAAACCTCATTATTCCTAGGGGTTAATGACAGAGCCAGCTGTTCGGTCCATGCAATAATTGTTGAATCATTTCAATTAAGCTCGTTGCTTGGTATTTGAACACCTACACATGACTGAATAATTTTTAGTATTTTTTTAAATGTGCCAAAACATCTTACCGTTAGTGGATAATACCAGTTTAATGGCGTAGATATTCCCTTTTATTTAATCTTTTAAAAATATAGTTAAAAATTTGACTATATCTTTTTATTTGTTACTTTTCTATAACAAATAATTCCACTTATTTTAAAGATTCTTCATTAAAGTAGAATTAATATACATTTTTCTAAGATAACTCATTTATTCTTAAGAGAAGAAAATTACCTTTACCATATTTTTATTAAGATTGACTGAAATGTTAAAATTATTGTTCGTTTATTCATGTCACTTAATATCCTACTTTTGATAGTGGTTATTTCATAGCTTTTATCATTGTTGGGAAGAGAAGATGTTATTTTACCTAGTTTAATAAATTCCTTTTGTAGAGCACCCTTGTGGAAAAATTTGATATTTGATACTCTAAATGACAATAACTCCAAATAAAAAAATACCAGCTTTTTTATAAATGTTGCATTTTCACTTGCAGTTACATTTATTTATTTATTTATTTATTTTTAAAGATTTTATTTCATTATTTCTAGAAAGAGGGGAAGGGAGAGAGGCAGAGAGGGAGAGAGACATCAATGTATGGTTGCGTTTCACCTGCCTCCAGCCACAGACCTGACTGGAGACCTGGTTTGCAACCTGGTTATGTGCCCTGGCTGGGGAATCGAACCTGCGACCTTTGGGTTCGCAGGCCGGCACCTTAACCACTGT
>PVIW01002605.1:0-93486 GCA_004026585.1 Noctilio leporinus
TTTCTCTTTCATCTACACTACAGATAACACCCACATCTTTATTCAGGGCCAGGTGGTCTGCCTTGGTTGTTTCATGGGTAACTGCATTTCAACATTCTTCCCATGAAAAGTATTACGTTCCCCAGTTAACGGTTTCTCCTCTCTTCCACTCAGGCAGCACACACCAAAACTTGGGATTCATATTAAGCTCCTCCCTCTTCCTCATGCCTGATATCCAATCAGCATGGCTGGAAATTTTTAACTCCTGATCACTTCTCAATTTTCTATCCCCTCTCTATTCTTTTCCTTTCCTTTTCCATTTGCCACAGCCCTAGGTCAGGTCAACAGGATAAATGGTCTCACTAACTCTAGTCTTAATCTTCCTTAAAATCTGCCTTTTCTACAGCTATCAAATTGCATTTAAATTGCAAGTCTGATTGTATCACTTCCCTCCTGCTTAAAGCTCTTCTCCATTCCTTACAAGGTAAAGCCCACACTCCTTCATTAACACACATGCTGATCTGGGCCAATCTTTTCCAGTCCCTGCCTAGGAATTTTGGTTATGGCCGTATCAGCCTCCTCATGCACCCTTTGCATATGCCATGGCTCTTCTTGCCTCTGGACCTTCACTTATGCTACATTCTCTACATGTAATGCTACCAGATCAACACCTGATCCTGCAGAAAGCTTTCCTTAAATGTGCTCTACCTACCTCAACTTCAAGCATGCAAAGGAACTTAGAAACAAGGAATATACCCTGTGAAGTTTGCTATTCTTCACACTATAACATTGTGTATTAGAAATACCGTTGATTTTAATCTATTATCATAGGTTTAGTATTTTGGAAATTTATTCGTGTGTGTGTGTGTGTGTATGTGTATACATGTACATACATACTTTACTTTCCTCTCCTTTTTACCCATCAAGGTCAACACTGCACTCTGAGAAATCCACATTAAGTACCCTTCCCTGTTCGCCGTACCTTGCACCTAGAATGCATTCATTACATGCTTGTTCAGTAGGCCAAGGCCTACTGCTAAGGTTCTACGAAGACAGCAAATCATCAATAGTAAGTAAGCATTTTAAAGGCAAGTAAAATCTCTTTCTGACAATCCAATGGGCCAAGATGTAAACTTTGGTATGAAAGACCTAGCATCAGCCTGGCTCCTAAAGCGGACAGCAGTTTATACCACAACAGAAACTAGGGATTGTGTGGAAATTCTCACGGGGAAATGTCACAGAGAACACTTGTTAGGCAGTGGCGAATGTCACTACATTATAACAGGTGATTCTTTTCCTGAAGAGTGAAGAACACTGAAGATTACAAAGAGCAGGACACCAAATAAAGGATCCCTGAAGTAAAACAACAGTAACAACAATAAAACTTGCTAGTTTAGGAGTTGGCCATTGTTTAACCTCAAGAAGAGCAAGGAGAAAGACCATCTCAAAGTAGAACGCATCACTGAAATCTTAACTTTCTGCTGCGTATTTTGTTAGTTTGATATATAAAACTATGTGGAGAGGGAAAAAATCCCAAAAGTATAGAAAATAGCATTTGTACACTGGGAAGTGGATGTTTAAAACAAGAAATGTTTTAATCTTTTAAAAAGTTCACATTGTTTCATGGACTCAAAAGAGAGGTTAGAAAGAGATCTGGATTTATAAAAATAACTTTATAAAATTTGAATGAATATAGAACAGAAAGAAAAAAACTTCTATAATTGAGTAAGATTAATTTGGTATGTTACACAAATAGGAGGAAATCTGCTAAAAAGAAAAAAAAAAAAAAGAAAAGGAAAAAACCCCCTTCATTGCTAATCTTAGGTTAATAGCAAATGACCCCATCTACTCTTAACCTCAAAGACTGACCTGTTGACCCACAGCCAGTGGCCCTGGTCAGAAACATGTTGCCACCAGTGTAAATAAAAAGAGAACACAACGTGCTGAAATTGTTACTGCTAATGACAAGTGACACACACTATATACTGCCAATGAGCAAAGCCATAAATAAATAACCCTAAACATGTTTGTGCATATCTTTTCTGGATTTTCGTTCCCTCTCCTGTGTTTGTAAAGATTTATTTGTTTGAATATTTATTTATTTATTTACTTTGGAAGAGGGAGGTAAGTGATTATTTTCAGCTCTTGGGAATTGTAGGAGGAAATTTGTTAAAGTAAAGGAAAAGCTGCATGGGTAGATGTATCGGTGATCAGTGCTACTCAATAATTCATTTCCAAGCTCTCACTCTCTAACATGGTCTACACTAGAAGACAAATGATAAGAGGAGTTGCACAGACATGCCAGAATTCTAGCTTAGAACACGTCATAGCCATGAAGTCCAGAGCTAGGAAACACTATGAGCCTGATGCTCAGAATATTCTGAATAAGTTCTTAAAATCTCTTGGTGAAGGGTCTATCTTGATGTCTCTACTGATGTTTCATGTCTTGGATTCAGTTAATATGGAAAAGTTGATTCTTTTTTAAAAAATCAACATGTAGAAAGTGATAGCATTTCAATATGTTGGAAATTTTGAAACACCCCACTTATAAATAAGGTTTGCTTCAGTCCCGCCCCTTCAAAAATATAAATTGCATAAAATATTTCTGGAGGGATAAAGAAACCAGTAATACTGTTGACCTTCAAAGAGAATTGGGTGGCTAGGGGGGCGGGGCAAGTGTAGAAGAAAGATGGTTCACTATGTACCTTTTTGTACATTTTGAATTTTGAACCTACTAAAAATAAAATAATATTAAAAATAAAACAAAAATGAAATAAATAAATAACACAAATTATGAGCATACTTATCATCAAATTCAGAAAGCAGGAGAAAATATACTTAAGAATAAAAAAATATGAACTACAAACAGAAAGCAGGCTGAGTTAGCAGTATAAATTTGCATGTATTCACGAGTGGAAATAAAGGTAAAATATAGGGACAGATAACTACTTTTAATAAAATAAACCTTAATGCACAGGTTATTTCATAGAATGTGAATGAATCCACATACAAGATATACTACAAATAAATAATAATTTAATGAAAATAAAGCAGGGATACCACATTTTTCAAAATAGCTGGCTATTAGATGGAAAAATAGAAATTATATTTTCACTTTCCATCCTACTCCCATACCCCTTCCCAAGTAAATGTACAGATGAAATCAAATTGTGTATACACAACTGTGAATTGTATATTTTCTTATAGCTTGTATTTTTGATTAGGCATTTCTAACTTGAAGGTGAAATGAAAAATGAAGGCTTTTTATCACAAATTTATAATCTGCAGGCAAACAAGGGCACATAAAATAATATAATCCACACTTCTCAGAGATAAAATTAGGTTATGTTTAGCTGTAAAAAATTACCAGTTTCCATTTCTCACTCAAATTTTTATAAAATGTTTTCTGCTTTAAAGTTGGTCAAGAGTAAAAGATGTTTGGACATGCTCTTAATTGATTCGTTTTACACTCAGAGGGAGGATAACAGTGATGTGTGAAAGGATTTTTTTCCTGTCGTGCACACATCTCCCATTTGTCTATCTTAATTCAATTAAAGGAAATAAGGACAGTTTGACCGATGAATGAACCATATTTTAACCAAGGACACTTCTATTTAAACTGGAGTGTATCAACCACTGTAATTGTCAGTTAGTTACTTCCGATCTCTAACTTTTGTGTTGAGAGGTCACAGCATGGTCATGGAAGAGAGGAACATATTGGAATATGAATAAGTATTGAAACTCTTAGCCCATTAGCCAGTCAAAGAAAGAAAAAGTTTAATTGTTACTGGCTTACAGGGAAGATAACCCCTTTTGTTGTGCTAAAGGCCTATAAATTCAAATGAAACTTTTTAAAAAGTTGAAATAGTAGGTACACGTTTTATTGTGCTGGGCCTTTACAGGTTTTGGTAAGGAGTTTTGTTGTTGTTTTAAATAGCTTTATAGGGGCATTCATTTACCTTCAATTAAACTTACACATTTTAAGTGTGGGCTTGATGAAGTTTTTTTGTTCATATAAGGTACTACTCACCACAAACAAAATACAGAACAATTCCATCACTCCAAAAAGCCTGCTCCTGCCCCTTGGAAGTTAATTCCTTTTCCCCAACTCCTGGGCCCTGGCGATCACTGATCTGCATTCTATCTCTGTAGTTTTCATCTTTCCTAAAATTTCATATAAATGGATTGTGCATTATGTAGTGTTTTATGTGTCTTTTTTCACTTCACAATGCTTTTACTATTCATCCACACTGCTGCATGTATCAGCCGCCCCTTTCCTTGTATTGCTAAATAGGGATCTAGCAATTTTTTAAATCCCTTCGAAAACTGACGGACATTTGGTTTGTTTCCAGGTTTTGACTATTATGAATGAAGCTGCAATGTACATTCAAGTACAAGATTTGTATAAACATATGTTTTCATTTCTCTTGGGTAAATACCTATGAGTGGAATGATGAGAGCATATGGTAGATATATGTTTAACCTTATAAGAAACTACCAAACTATTTTACAAAGTGGCTATAGCATTTTGCATTTCCAGCAGTACGGATTCCTCAGTTTCTCCACATCTTCAACACTTGGTATTAGGAGTCATTTAAATTTTAATCATTCTAGTAGCATATAGTATCATTTCTCTGATGACCATCTTATACACTTGTCACTTTTATATTTTCTTTGACTAATTGTCTGTTCAAATGCCCATGTTTTAATTGAGTTGTTTCCCTCATTATTAAGTTATAAGAGTTCTTTCCATAGTTTGCACATGGTTTCTTTATCAAATAGTTGATTCATGTTATTTGCAGTATTTATGCTCTATAAAGTCACTGTGAATACTGAATTAGTGAATACCAAAATTTCCTAGGGGAAAAACAGAGTGAGGTTCCTTTGAGCCTCTGGCCACATTTTTGTCATTAAAATGCCAGTTATGTTACGTGGTTCCTTTCCTAATGTATCATCAGCCCTGAAAACTAGTCTCAAAAGCACTGAAAACCTGGTCATCCACTTGTTGCTAACACTTAGCAGTTATCTTTAAGATTTTCCCACAACCTCCTGATCTGCAGAACCTGCCTTGACTGCACATTTAGCATTTTTCATGCTGTGTTATCTTTTGAAATGTGCAAGCCAGCCAGCACTAGCCAAGAAGGGTATGATGTTTTCTTGAGTAACGTGACTGTCAAGTGTTTTGGCTTTTGGCCTCAAAACAGTGCTGTCCCCTAAAATAGTCATCCACAAATTTAGCCGCTTTTCCATCTTTTCCATGTAGCTTTGCCACATACTCCAGCATTTTCCAGGGCAGCCTCATGCAGTGACCAGCAAATTTCTTCCTTTTTCTACACGCACCCTATTGTTCATTTATCAACATTGCACACACTCTACCACCAGCATCCTAACTCATACCTGAACTAAGATACGGACACACATTTTCCCCAAAAGGCACATCACAGCCTCTTCTTCCAATTTTTTTTTAACTACTGCCCTCATTTTTATCGATGATGAAACTGAAGTTTGGAGAGTTAAAATAACTTGCCCAAGGTCACACAACCTATACATCGGGGTTAGAACTCTTCGGCTCAGATTTTCTTTGCTCTTTTCTTTTCTTTATTGTTGTTGTATGCCTTCTTGTACTTAGACCGCACTTCAGTGCTATGCTCGGGACCATTTTACACAGGGAAATTACCAAGAAAAAAATCACACACACGCGCGCACGCACGCACACACAGAAGCAAAAAATTCAACACTGAATAGATCACAAAAAGGACGTCTGTTTATAAAAGCTGAAACAAGAGGACAGAGTGAGACAGAGTGAGTGTGGCCTAGTTCAAAGGCAGTTGGGCAACTTTGCGTCAGGCTGCTGAAATCGTTGTGGCCTGCATGCCTGCCCACGAAAGCACAGCAAGGGAGGGCTGATTTGAGGTCACAATGAAATTTTAGTGAGTAGGTGAATTTACAGATAAGGACTATGGGAATAATAGGATCGACTGTGTATGTTCTGCAAAGATTTCCTTCCAGTCTGGGGCTTGCCTTTTCATTTTCGTAACAGTGATTTTCCAAGAGCAAACATTGAAAAATTTTTATTTAGTTCAAGATATCAATAATTTTTATTGGTTCAAGGTTTTGAATTGTCTAAAAATCTGTGCTTAATTTAAGAACAAAGAGATATGGTCTTATTTTTTTTTAAAGCATTACAGTGTTAGCTCACTCATGAGATTTATGACCCCATTTAGAATCAACTTTTGTATAACTTTACCTGTAATTTCCTAGGGGTAAATTACTTTTTAATTATTATTAATCTCAGCAAACCTCATGTAGAAAAGTAACAAACATATGGTTATGGCATTTTTATGAGCTTGCTAAACAATATTTAGCTTGAAGCTTCATATGAATTAAAATATATTATTAATCAATATAATTAAATTAATTTACTTATTTTGAAGTACAGAGATAAGGAGAAACTTTTTATTTTTATTCTTATTTGGAACAACATATTGAAAACATATTTGTCTAAAAACCACACTTAAGATCAGGTTTAGGACTTGGTGCTATGAACTCTTGATAATAAATTTTCTTATAGTGGACATCTTGGCAACTGACACATGAAATAGCAAATCTTGAAGAAAATGTGTTCTTTTCTCAAAGCAAGAGACTATACATTTTTAAAATGAAATGGATTTTTTTCATGGAAAACTGTAACAGCAAAATTTAAAAAATGACAATTCAATACTTGAGAAAAGGAGTAGGAGGGCCTCAAAAGAAGCTTCTTTATTAAGAAAACATTTCCTTCACCAAGTTACAACCAGTATGAACATACCGGAAAGGTCAGTTCATTAAAGTAAACAAACAAACAAAAAACCCCACCCTGCTGAAAGGATGCTGAAAGTCACAGTGGAAGCTGGTGTTCCACACAGAGCCCACAAATTTAAGTCAAGATAAAGGCCAAAACAGCTAAAATGAAAGGGACCACAACCACAGTCACACAACAGTACAGTGGTTACCTGAGGGTGAGGGGAGTGGGGAAGGGACTAGTAAAGAGTAAAGGGGGTCAAATGTACGGTGATGGAAGGAGACTTGACTTGGGGTGGTAAACACACCATGCAATATACATACAGGTGATGTATCATAGAATTGGACACTTGAAACCTATATAATTTCATTAACCAATGTCACCCTGATAAATCAAAAAAACTTAAAAAATAATAAATTCCTCTAAATAAGAATAAAAAAATAGTTAAAGGAATGAAGTGCTGACACATTCTATAATGTGAATGAACCTCAAAAGCATTATGCTATCAAGCCAGAATCAAAAGACTACATAATATATGACTCCATGTACATATATAAAACATCTAGAAAAGACAAGTAACATACAGAGGCCAAAGTCAGATCGGTGAGTGCCTAGGGCTATGGGTTGAAGCCGGGTCTCATTCTTAAAGATTATCAGGGAAACCAATTAATTGAGCATATTCCCTTGGAACAATCTTCTGCTTCAGACCTCAGTCTTCCTATCAGGCCAGAATCTAATCATCTTTTGTTCTTCACCAGGCATGTCATTAATTAATTAAAATTTTATATCAAATGGCCATTTTTTTTTTTGCCAGGGACTGTTCCAACTACTGGAGAGTCAGTGACAGAAGACAAGGCTTAGCCTCATGGAGTTTATCGTCTATCTTTGGGCTCTACATTGTCCATCATTTTATTCTGTGCCTCAACAGAAAGCCTACTGCAGGCACTGGCACCTGTGAGGCTGGACTGCGGCATTTGGTTCCACTGCACAGACGCACAGCACGGGACAAACAGTCTCCAACGAAGGTAGCAAGTATGAGCCAGCACTTGCTGTAACAGTCTCCCCGAGTTGTTTTCTCACACTTATAAGGCACACCTATTCTTTAGGTGACCTGACAATCAACTCTGGGATACGCTGGGGACAAGTGACAACTTTCACTGTTTCTCTCACATCCTATGATAACACAAGGTCAAATGGGAAGCCAAGTCAGCCCTATCCAATGGCTCCCAATGTAACAGGGTATATTGGCTCAGTATTTATTCATTATTTCTTGTTGGCTGACTAGTTTAATGTCTTCTCTGTGGCCATGATCACCGTCTTGGTTTATCTTCCAAGAGTTTTAAAAAATGAAATGATATATATCTTCTCAGGCTACTCCTTAGAAAAAGAGAATATTGTAAAAGCTCTTGAGATGAATATAAAAACGTACACAAGGGCTTCTCTGAGCTTTTAATCGGTTCCCCAACAAGTCACCTACACTGAGGACTTAATGATGTTTGGCCAATCAGGGAGCTTGGAATCTGGTTGCAGACTCTAGAATATTTTCAATACTGAGAATTAATTTCATAGTAATTCTGTGCAAGTATGCCTCTTTAAAAAATCCCAGAAAGCTATGGCTTGCAAACATATTTTTATGAAATATCAATATTATAGCAAATACAAAGGACTCTCCACGATACACAACTGAATGTCCTGCTGAAAGCACCTGAGTTGTAGATGTGACCAGGCCTGGAAGGAGTTGGGATGTAAGAAAGGGACAGTGACATTTCACCTGTGAATTTCACCAAGGACAGACACTCCCTCCTGCACTCTGTAGCTCATAAGGTTATTCTTGTGTTAATGACCTCACACAGCAGAGAGCTCCAGTTTTCCTGTGTGTCTTTCTTGTAAAATGATTTCCCTAAAGCCAATGTTGGGCAAAATGCCACTAATACGGCCCTAAAGCCCCAGCTGCACTGCAAGGGGGAGGCAAGAGACAGAGGGTTAGGTGGTAATCAAGCTTACAGAGGAAAGCTTGCTAAAGCTCCAAGATGAGCACAGCTCTTGGTGATTATTAACTCTTCCAGCGCTGAGCCGCCTCCCCACCCTTACGACACAAAACACAAAGGTCTCCTCCTGAGGAGCTGCAAAGCGTGGCCTGCCTAACCTGACACTTCCAAGAAGAGCACCTCTACTGAGTCTTCTTTGGTATCAACCACAATCAGGCAACAGTTCCCACATTTCGACGTGACATTAAAATTAGTCACGTTTGCGGACAATGAAATTTTCCTATCCGTGTACTAATATCTGTGAGGGCCAAATGTTGTACGCATTATATATTATACATGGAAGGAAAAAAAGCACGTGTGTGTGTGTGAGGGGGAGAGACAGACAGCAGGAGGCTAGTGTAGGAAAACATTAACATAACAACCAAAACCAAAGCTATACTGAGCACAACAAAAAGACCAAATTTGATTGTAACTTAATAGTTTACAGCAGGACCTTCTCTACTAATATGTTGCCATGGGAGGTGTTTTAAGGATTAATTTTTCCCCTCGTTAAACATGCTAATCTTACCAATAATGCATCAGTCACTTAGTGCATTAAACCAAACCCAACAATTCTTTTCTCCATCTTGAATTCCCCAACCTGAGCCAAGGGAAAGCAGTCACAAATTTTTAGAATTTAACAACCACAGGACTTCTGAAAGAGAATGCTCATTACTTTGCAAACTTCCAACATCTTCATGTACCATATGAGGTCTGTTCCCAAAGTATGGAGCCAATGTCAATATAATAAAAATAGTTTGCACGGCCGATACTTTCGGGACAGACCTCGTATGGAAGCTTCACTCATTATTTCCACTTTTGACATCTTGAAGGGCTATCCCCAGGTTGTTATATTATGGGGTACTAATCCCTAAGTGATATTTACTTAACTTTAAGCCATAAAAACTTCCCACTGCTATTGGACAAATATATTCCTTCACCCTCACAACTAATTCAAAAGTTATGTAAGTTATCCAGATGAACAAAAAAAAAACCAAACAATTTACGATGATAAGATTGTTAAATGAATTAGATAACAATGACTACAGCTTCCCAATTATAGTTTGAGGCAGATAAATTTATACTTTATTGATAGCAGGAGCAGAAAGCCCTAATCGCCAGCACAGTCTGGTTTCTGTAGGGTAATGACCCATCTCTATATTCATAACAACAATCTCATTCATCATAATTCACATTAAAAAAAAAGAAGAAGAACTCTAGCCAGGCTAATGGAGGGAACGTGTGAAAAGTGATTGGCTGGGTAAAACTCTGCTTGCGGCTGGAGGGTCCTAATTGATTACATTGTGCTGCAACTAAGCTTTCTGCCCAGTACAACAGATCTTTATCTAACTGCATTTCAATTGATTTTCACTGATAGTCTTCTTTCTTATGTCTAAGGCTTAAAGTACTAAACTAATAAAGGGATAAAAGACTTTGTAATACAGATTTTGAAATATAATGTCCAGGCAGGACTTTCAGGGAACAGGATGGCACACAGAGGTGTACAACACATCAAACATTTAAGAGCCAGAGGCTGTCAGTTAGGGTGGTGGGTAAAAAAATGTTTAAGGCTTGAGTCTGTCTTTGGGTCCAAAAGGAAAACATGAACCTAAACACTCAAAAGATACAAGTGTCTGATTTTCCTTTATTTTCCCATGTGGAAATGCAAGACAAAAGATTATTCATTTAAAAGGAGAGAGAGAAGAAAAAAAAGGTTATTCCTTTAGTAGCTATTACATGTGTTCTTATGTAATATAGCCATTCTTCTACTGGTTTAGGAGAATCAAAATGCCCTGGATTTGCTTTTCTCATTACATAGTGATGGGTTTGAAAACAAGGTAAGTACAATGGCTAAGATAATGTTTAGTTTCCAGGTGAAAAACCTACTGGATTAATTGGAACACTAAATCTCAAAATAGCATTGCTATTTAGAATAAAGGTATTCACTGCCATTCTTGAGAATTTAACGGTTTAAAATTGACATACAATAAACCGTGCATATTTAAAGGGTAAAAAAGGATGCTTTGATATATGTATATACCCATAAAATCATCACCACAATCATGATAATGGAACGTATCCACCACTGCCCCATTATAGTGCAGCTCTTCCCTCAGCTCACCTGCATGGTTAGGAAACCCTTCATTGGTTTTCATTATCATACATTTATTTGTTAGTATTTTCTAGAATTTTATATAAATAAAACTGTACAGTGTGTATTTGTTTGGTCTGATTCCATTTCCTGTGTAATTTGGAGATCCTCCCATGTCATTGCATTTACCAAAAATTCATTTCTTTTTATTTGTTTCCCATATAATTTTGATGTCTGAGTCTTTGTACAGATACCTGCTTTCATTCTTCTTGATGAAACACTTAGGAGTGAAATGGGTAGGTCTGATGTTTAATATTTTAAGAAACTGGCCAGTTGTTTTTATGAGTCCATATGTCCAACAGTAGCCTATGAGAGATTCTCATGCTGGGTATTCTTGCCAAGACTTGGTAAGGTGGGTATTTTTAATATCAGGCAATCTCCTAAGTGCGTAGTGGTATCTCATTGTGGTTTCCATTGGCAATTCTCTAATGGCTAATGATGCTGAACATCTTTGCATACAATTACTTGCCATCTGTATTTCTTCTTCAGTGAAATCTCTTCAAACCGCTTGCCCAATTTTTTATTTGGTTGTTTGTCTCTTACTATTGAGTTATTTATTTACATGCACTGGGTAAAAGTCCTTTACCAGATAGATGGTTTGAAAATATTTTCTCCCAATGTGTGGCTTCCGTTAGTATTTTCTCCCATCTACTAGACCGCAACATTCCATTAATAGTACCATTATAAGAGCAGATGCTCTTGAAGTCCAACTTACCGGTTTTTTTTCTTTTAGTTTCAACTTTTGGTGTTGAAACTGACAACCTAAACTTTCACTGATTTTCTCTATTGTTTTTGTTCAATTGATTTCCACTTCGATTCTTATTTTAGTTTGTTAAGACGGAAGCTGAGGTCATTGATTGGAGATCTTTCTTCTTTTCTAATACTAAAGGCATTCAGTCCTATAAATATCCCCTAAATATTGCTTTGCTGCATCTCACAATTTTCTTTTTACTTTTACTGAGAATGACATTTTATTTAGTCATTTTATTTACAACTGAAACGGTGAACTTCTTATGGACCCTAGAAAGTTTCAACCTTGTGTTCCACATTGTTCTGCTGGGCTTGACCCAAATGAATCCTTATGAGCCAGATACCACCCAGTTTCACACAGACTCCCTTGCCCACAGTTTCACCTGGGAAAACCAAATCCTCCAGAATCATACAGTGTGTGACTAGTGGAGGACACTTTGGCTTCTCTATATGGCTTTCTTGAGTTGGCTTAGGCAGCTTTCTCCTCTGGTGACAAGGACAACATGCTTCCCACTGAACTTCTTCTCCAACTCATATGTACACCAGACTTGGAATTTCTGCAAAGACTTCAGTCGAACAGGAATAAGGTTATAATACTGACTGACTGCCACTAACTTCAATTTCCTGGGCTGCTGTGATATTCAACCCCCAGAGCTGGGCCTTGAGGTCTGAGTTCATCTCCAGCTCCAGTGGAGCCTGGGAGGCACCGCACTTGAACCTGCCTGGATCCTCACCTGCGGGCTGCACGATCTTGGTGTTTTGACTGAATGTGGCCTTCTCCGGGGTGAGCACTGGCCTTGGAGCAGCTGCATCGCATGGATTTTGATATGTTGTGTCTTCATTTTCATTCTGTTCCAAATCATTTTTATCTCTTCTTATGGTCATGATTTATATAGAAGTGTTTCCAAATACGTATTTGGGCATATCCCCAAATATCTTGTGGTTATTGATTTCTAATTTCATTGTAGTGTGGTTAGAGAACACATTTTGTCTGATTTAAATCCCTTAAATTTATTGAGGCTTGCTTCATGCCCCCAAATATGGATTATCATAGTGAATATTTTGTGTGCACTCAAAATGAAGATGGTTCTGCAGGTGATGGGAGGTTTATATATATTTGTGTGTATGTGTGTATATATATATATTAGTCAATTATGTTGATTATCAGTGTTATTCAAGTCTTCCAATATATTTGATGATATTGAATATATTTCTTTGTTTACTATATCAGTTATTAAGGGATGTTGAAACTTCAACAATATTGTGTGTTTGCCTAATTCTGCTTGTAGTTCATTTTTTGTTATGCTTGGAAGCTCTATAATCAGGTAGAGAAACATTTAGATTTGATAGGTCCTCTTCATGAAAACATCCTTAACATTATGAATAACTCCTTATTCTATATTCTTTCTTCTAAGGTCTACTCTGTCTCTTAATATAACCATTGCTGCTTGTTTTTTGATTAGTGTTAAAAAAAGTATATTGCCAATTCTATCCCTTTACTTTTATCCTATTTGTGTCTTCATATTTAGGTGGGTTTCTTGTAGGCAGTAATATAATTGAATCTTCCTTTTTACCTGACAATTTCTGTTTTATAATTGGGTATTCAGGCCATTTACATTTAATATTATTTTTTATAAGGTTGGTATATTTTTTATAAGAATGGTAGACTATATTTTAGTCTACCATCTTGCTATATTTTTCTAATTGTCCATATAGTTTTTGTTCCTCTTTTTCTTTTTCTTCCCTCTAACTCATTCTGGATTAACTAAATATTATTATGATCCACTTTATCTAATTTTTTGGCTTATTAGCTATATAACCATTTGTTATATTGTGGTTGCATTAGTGTTAAGAGCATATAGTTTGTAATTTATCAAATCTATATTTAGGGAATGTTACAACACTTCATGCACTTTGTAAAAAACCTACAATTTGATTATGATGTACCTTGGATCTTGCTTTTAGACTCTGTTATACAGTAGAGTCTAGGAGAAGTTTTGCCCCACTATAGAGGTAAAACACTTCTGAGTGTTCTCTCCACTTGCCTATAAATTGTAAGAGTTTCTACTTTGGCTGGCAGGAACAGGAACTATTTCCAGTTCTGGGTTCCACTAAGTTCCAATGATCGTTTCCTCTAATATTTTTGGATGACTATTTCCTGGACCTTGGGTTGTTTTTCATATGCTGACTGCAACTCAGCTGAAGGCTTGCAGGGTACTCTCTGGAGAATCTAAGGCTATCTGTGCATCTCTCTCTTCTATGGTAGGTGCTTTGTCCTTGGCCTCCCCAAACTCCTAGCACCTGTTCCACTCAGGAAGATTGCTGTGCTCTATCTGGGTTCCCCTCTCCTACAATATGTACTGGCAAAATTCCAGGACAATTGCAAGACACACTTAATTTGTTTCCTATCTCTCAGGGATCATGGTCCTTAATCGCCCGATACCTAATAACTTGAAAATAATGTATCATATAATTGTCCAGAATATTTGTTTTGGGTGGAAGGGTAAGTCTGGTGCCTGCATTCATTGAAGGTCTTGTTTGTAAGATTCTATGTATGGGGTACCCACCCAATTAATGCTTGGAAAATGAATGTCAGTTATTTCATTTCATTAAATCAACTTTTTGAAATTAAAAGGAACAAAATAAGTGAGATTAGTAAAAAATTGTCCACTATCCACAAATACCCTTTAATAAACTTCATCATGTTATCACCAACACAACTGTCTGCTTCTCAAATGGTCTTTAACATCTGTATAACAAATGAAAGAATATATTAATTTTTCTGATTGTGTATTCATTTATGAAGGTTGGTCCTGAGAGACTTTAAAGTGCACTGAGGAATCCTTGAAAGGCTGCTGTCTCATAGCATAGCTGTGTTATCCTTGTGCAAAACTCCAAATTAGGTTATTATACTTTTGTGCAAAGGACTGGCTTCATTCTAGATTTCATAAAAATTGTTAAAGGTTAAAGTGGTTTACCATTTTGCTTTAAAAGCCATCTAAAAGTAGGCTTCATTAAAACTGTACAGGCAAAACAACGTATGCTATCTAAACACAGGAGTGAAAGAGGTACTGCAATATTGCAAAAAACACACTTCTTGATTGTAAGGGCTTAAGAATTAAACTGGGTACATCCCGATTTTTAATTGTGTGTTAGCCGAGAGCACAATGGGAACTCCTGTCTAGTGCTCCCTAAAAACAGATGATGGTTTTAGATGATTAGGTTAAGAACAGGCCCTCCTGCCTAGTATGACAACATCCACACATATCCCGAGGGGTGAGCTTTCCATTTCTGAGCACTAGGAAACTAGGCAAAGTGGCCAGAAATCAGCTTATGCTACTCTAGATCTTTCAACATCATGTATTACTTTAGGGTATTAACTGAAGTAAACGAAAGTTGCTCCAAAACCATCCTATATTGTAACTAGAATAGAAGGTATGAGAAGCTATATTTACAATGACTATATGCCCTCAGAAGTTAATGAACTGAGGCTGACCTTGATCACTGACTTAGATCCTGCAGCACAGGGCAGTATCTGCTCCCTCTCCCACAGGTGCCAACCTTTGCTACAGCAGTAATAAATTCGCAGTCTTGATCTCTCAAGCATGTCACACATTTTTTTGATCCATCATTAAGCCTCAAACTTGTGGCCTAATTAAATTACTGAGGAACAACACATTGGAATTCTAGACTTTGGCAGGAGAAAAATTAGAGATAAATATTTGAATAAGGTGAGAAAATTAGAACCTAATCTCCAAGTAGTCATTAATGATTCAAAGTCACTGTTTCAAATAAAGTTTATTTGATTGTCTTTTATATATTTTTAAATACAAAATTATGTCAAACCATTTTTTCAGTGTGATGATTAAATGATACATACCAAATGTAGGAGACAGGAGAAACAGAAAAGGCTCAAGGGACATGTACATGATAGGTGTAAACAGACTGATGTCTAGGAGTCATCAAAATCTTCTAGAGTGTACATATTACTTGGGAAAGCTTAAAAATACTTATGACACCCTTGCCACCGTGAGTCCGGTACACCAAAAGGTTGGGGCTTCGATTCCCAGTCAGGATATATACCTAGGTTGTGGGTTTCATACCTGGTTGGGGTTTGTATGGGAGGGAACCAATCCATGATTGTCTCTCACACTGGTGTTTCTTTCTCTTTCTCTCTCTCTCTCTCTCTCTCTCTCTCTCTCTCTCTCTCCCCCTCCCTCCCACCTTCCCTCCCTCTCCCCTTTCTCTCCAAAATCAATAAACATTTAAATAAAAAATACTGATGACAAAATTTAATTTCTCTCTTGAAAATTTAAGTGTTCGCAGGTCAGGGACAGCATCTAGTTTAGGCATCAGACAGGCAATGAAAATATCTGAATTTGGAGTCTAGATAGGGCAATATTTTGCTGTAGAAATTTAAGTCTGTATATTAATTTTGCTGAGTTTCATCTTCTATTAATTTGTAGGACCAGATAAGGACTCTATGAATGTTACAATTCTAAGACTATGATTCACCCTTCCCTGTACAATGATTTACTGTACCATTAATTTTGCAATTGGTAAATAAGGTCTTGTGGTATTTCTTCCTCTTGTAAGGATTTCAAATGCATTCAGGCCTCATCTTTCCCAATTAAAGCTCCTCGAACTGAGAAAAGAACAAAGATTTCTCATCTCCCACCCAGCTAAGAACACAGTAAGGATTCAATAGCGCTCTACCTAATTCACAAATTAAGAAAATGCTCAGAAGGCTATAACCTAGCATTTTAAGGCCCTATCACCAGGGAAGACTGAGGAAGCTATCAGTTATGTAAGCTTCTTTATTAGATAAAAATATGCTGTGAAAGAATCCAAGCTTGTTGATAACCTGCCAAAAGGAGCTCCTGGGAATGGTGTTTTGTTCTGCAAGGATGAAAAGGAACTGAGCAGGGGCATCTTCTCAACTAGCAATAATAGGGGAAAACTTATCAAAAGACTCAGTTTTCTTTGTTCATTGAGAAACCAAAGTAGCAATTACCTACTTTAGCTATGATCATTACCATCACAAAGAATGAGGTGATGTAGCAGGGAAGAAAGATAGTACTTGGATTTACGGAACCTCAGTTCAGCTGCCAGCTCTAACACTTAGTCACGAAGCTGAAATTAGTTAACACCTCTCAGCCTCAGTATCCTTATCTGTAGTACATAAAATAATTACTGCTTGAGTTCTTTCAAAGACTGAGACAATGTAAGTGAAGAATTCTTGATAAGTTAGAATAATGTAAAAGAAAAAAATCACCTAAATGCCCCCAGAAGTAGGTGTGGCCAAGTTAAATAATGATGGGTAGTAAGGCTAATGTTATTTTCTGGAAAGCCGCTGAGTTCTTAGGTGTTTAGTCTAATTCCTTTGGCTCCCGAGGCTTCCTTTGGGAGAAAACTCTCTCATTTAAGTACTCTGGGCCCTAACAGAGCTTCCTTGGAACATATCAGATAACTGAAGAGAGTAGAAAGAGAGGAAAGGGTACTGAAAGGAGTTAGGATCCAATGGGTGGAAATCTGCATGGCCAACACGCTCTCAGGCTCAGCACTCAGACTCCTGGACAGGTGGGTCTCTGAAGAACCAGCTAGGCACCATCACTTTCCAACCTGAATGCCCATGGTAAGGTGTATGTGGTTCAGCATTCTCAAAACAGATCATGAAAGTGGTCCAAACAGGACATAACATGTTGCGGTTAACAGAACATTCTTATTAATGAAGAGGTAACACATCTACCACAGGTTGATGGAAATCTGTAAGGAGCTAGAAAATAATGAGGCATGCTTAATACAAAAATTATCCTGAACGTAATTTGAAATTTCTTTGATGATTTAGAAGACAGTTCAATAGTGTGCTGCTGTTTCGGAATCACTATATGCATGATTCCATGGTACTTTTATTGTCTCTGTTATAGGTTTTATAAATTTCCCAATATTGATGTGTCTGACAATTTAAAAAGCAAAAACTTCACATCCTTATCATTAATTGCAGTGCCTAACAATATAGAGTAGTTACATCAATTAACTCTTTAGTTTAATTTGTTTCTTTGACTCCTAGATAAATGGAACGTTATTACAATGAAATACTCGTAATCTATATTCCAGAAAGGACTCTAGAATGAAACCTTTCATTTAAACTAAGAATCTAGGCAGCTCTACATTGGAATAACATATTGTATCTGTTCCTTCAAATCTAAAATATCATGGTCAAATGTTAGGATAAAAGGAACTATCCCATCTTCTGATAGTAGAGAAGAGCTGATCCCCTAAATTTTTATGTAGAAGAAATGCCTTATTCAATAATATTTATCATTTGTGTGGCAGTGTTTCACTCATTAATGGGAACATCTATTATGGTAAATACATTGTAGGTACTCACTATTATATTGAACAATCTAATGGTGTTCAATCAAAATTTGTTGAATGCATGTGAATAGAAGGCTGCCTTGATCATTCGCAAAGTAAGACCATGTGTAAAACTTGAACAAGATATGGACGTATATAATTTTAAAGGAAAAACATCATGCTGGTTCTCTTGATTGTCTCAATAAGAAAAGGCTGGAACATTAAGAATGTAAGTAATACTCTGTCCTTTCTCCTGTTCTGTGAGGACTGGCTCCTCAGGTTCCAGCCTTGGCCAGAGACAGGGCTCCTCCCCAAGGAGCAACTATGACAAGGAATCAGGTTCAGGAAGAGAAATAGATCCCTAAGCTGGTTTACTTATTATTTTTGCTTGCAACAACAAAAAGCTGAAAACTGCAAAAAGCGATCAGAGAAGTCTGCTAAAATAAATGCAGAGTCCAAAAAAAGTCAGTGAACCGTGCCCAGGGGGTTATGTCTGGGATCAGCAGGCACTGAGTCTCCCCGGGGTTCCCCCTTTACAGGTCCCATGCACGCTCTACGAACGGTGGCCCCACACACCACAGTCTGTTCACCTACCTGGGATATTTCCCAATGAGACACCTTCAATATTTACTTCAATAGTGCAGGACCAGGGTATATACACATTCGTTTGGGGTAGTAAAACCATCCACATCCAGACCAAACTTGATATTCTGTCAACCAGATCTGCAATCGGCCTGTAAATGTAACTCAGCTCTACATTTGTCTGGCTACGAAGCACAAACTTAGGATTTCTTAGTAGAAGGAATTCAGTTTGGTCATTGCACTAAACATTCTCCCCGCTATGAGAGTGATGTAATCGAATTCTGTCTGTCACTGCAGATCAGGGCTGCCCATCCCTGTCCAGCGTGTTTGTAAAGGGCCGGGAAGGCAGTGCTGATGTGTTTCCAGAACAAGCTACTAGTTAAATATCAGCTGAGAAGAATGAGTTCAACCAACCGACAGTGACTCAGGCATCCTGAAACTGGCTATGCGGAGGCTGGCGTGCGTGCGTGCGTGTGCTGGGGGCGGGGGGAGGTGATACTCCACCAGCAACTACCCTTGCCCTCGGCTGACATCACCTTTCCAGATGGCCTGCTCAACCATTACTTAGATTGTTTCAAATAAAGACATCATCTGTCTTTTCTCTCAGAAACGTGTACACGGAGGCGCAAAGCGAAAGAGAAAAAACGACTCGGATATAATCACATGACCAAGCAACTATGGCCTAAACCTAGAGGTGTATTTGGTGCCACCGTCTCTGCCTTTTCAAGAATAAATTGAAAAACACTGTGCTCTGGGACAATGAAATCAGGACAACTGCTTCAAATTAAATGCAACAAGTAGACCTTGTGACATGACCCAAATCCATCCCAGGCATTTTCTAAATTCCACGTGCACCAAATCCCTCTTTAACAGTATTTGATAAGAAATGTTTAACACTTTTCTTTTCATATATTTCCGGTAACTGTACATTCCTAACAAAATGTGGATTTACTTGACAGCCAAACCAAAATGTTTCATTTTGCGCTCAGATTGCAACCCTTGCTGCTGAAATACAGTATACTAAAAATGAAATAACTTTTCCATTTTAATGTGGTTATAAGCTTCCTGCTAGGCAGCAACCTAATTGAGACTTTTGATGTTAGCTTTTTTAAGACATGCTATCCTTCATCATCTGCAGAGTATTTTAACTATAGATCTCTTTGCAGTCTTCCCCAAGTTGACAGAGGGGAGGGGGTTGGGGTGGGAGGAGGAAGGCCACTTTATCAAAGTCAGTGGAAATACAAGGTATTAATTATGTTAAATGAAGAAATATGGGCATTTGGTTACTTTTGTGGGTCAGAAATATTTTAATCTGTCGCTGCCAGCCAGCTGCCTCTCCCTGAACCCCTGTGCATTTATATCAGTTGCAGGAACACATCAAAGCTCCAAAAAGTGAGGAAAGCAGCCACCAGCAGGGCCTCTCCCCATCCCCCCACTGAGGTCACAATTTTAGCTGGAGCAACCACAGTGTTTTCCACAATCATCAGTAATAAGGCCATGACCTTTTTTTTTTTTCATCATAAATATATTTTGGAGGTATAGACTGTAGAAAAAATGGTAAACATTTAGCTCAAAGCAATGGTTATTTTTTTTTAATCCTAGTGAATGGAAAGTAAAACTTTGGGGATATTTAGGAAAGAAAACAAATGGTGTATCAACGGTTCCCAGTCAAAGCACAGTTGGCTCCCACAGAGGCAGCTGACTTCTAAGCTCTGCCGAGTCCACCAAGCACACGGTCCAGGAGCTGAGCTACAGGGAAGCTGTTGGCCTCGATGCCTGAACGCGTTTTACTAAAACAACACTTGGAAACTCTAGAGAGGAACAGTCCAAGAAGCCAATGGCAATTACATAAACGCAGAATATTTCCGACACGACCTGGGTAGGGAGGACTTCTACGAGGTAACTGAGGAACACTCCAAAAACCCACTCTTAGATAAAGTTTTTCTGATCGAAGAATCAGATAACTTCTTAAGAAGTCAGGTTACTCAAAAGTGCAAGAATTGTGCAAAAGAAAAAAAAAAAAAGGAAAAACATGAATAAACAACAACCTTGCTTCAGACCATAAAAAAGCAACTTTTTAGTGAACTGTACTTCCTTGTACTTTATTTATATTTTTGAATCTTGTAGAATAGAAAAATTTTGGGCAAATATATTTGTAGATGAGTCTACTTTCAAGGTCTCTTTTTATGTGAATCACAGGTATCTAACACATTTTTCTTCTACTTCAGTTGCAGAAAATTTTCAAAGGAATTAATTTAACTATGGGTACTAATTTAAGGAAATTAATCCTTCACTAATAATACACAGGCGAAAGGAATTTATCTGTTCTACTTCAGGTTCTGAGAGTTCTTGTGGTAGATTTTTTTCAAAGTAGGAATTAATCAGAATAAGGCACAAATAAACCATGTTTGTCTTGAACCTGACATTACATTACAGGTAGAAAGGGGAACATCTTTTACTTCAAAATTCAACAAACAAAATACAGTAACTAAGCCCATAGGACTGAAGAGACAAAGGCCCTCCCTTTGCCTGCCTCTGAAAAGAAAGAGAGGAAGCCAAGAGCCTTTCACTGTTGTTAGTCATTCCAACCTGACTCAAATGTGTGCACTTCAGCCCAGTTCTCCCTCCTCCTCAAGGATGCGAAAACGCACAGGATTTCATATAAAGATGCTTGTTACAGAGCAGTCTGTGCTTTTCCTGATCTTAATTCAGCAAAAATCCACACATCGAGGGTTGGCTTACCAATTGGTTTTAAGTCAGGAATAAAAGGCCTTATACATATATTCACCTGTGGTCACCTCACAATTTTCTCCCTCACTTCACATACTACTTCTTGGAATAAAAACGAAGTGATAAGAAATTTTACCTTTGCTGAGAGTTAATTGTTATGAAAGGTAACAACCACCAGGAATTTAAAACTGAACCAAACGAAACCTCTCTAAGCTGACACGGGGTTTACCTTCTCTGATACTAAACCACAGCAACGTTCAATTTGGAAAATAAGCAGAAGTAAACATATTGATTTTCTGTTCCTATGTGTAATTCTTATTGAGTAATCAAAGGCAAAAAAAAAAAAAAAAAATTCCTAGCTGAGACAGTGAAGACTATAACTCTATTCTCAGGCTTTAAAGGAGAAAATTTATGAATCCATATGGATTCTTAAGTTTGTGCTTTAACTGAGAAAAATTATGGATACATATATTTTGATTTGTTGATGTTAAATTGTTTCAAGAAACTATGCAAACTAATATATAATTTCCCCTTATATCTACAACATGAAAATATATTTCTGATAATAAAACATGAATTACATATCAAATTTCTGAGCTTTTAGCATTTTTGTTATTTGTTAACTTCTGTATTTGTTAGCATCTTTTAAGCATGTAGGACCTTTCTTGTAAACAAATGCAGTCGGACTGGTCTGGCTTTTTCACTGATGTCTCAATAGAATTCCTTTACTGGAGCTTCCTCACTGCCTCATGCACTATCGCTTTCTCCTTTTAAGTAAATATCAGTATCAGTCAACCAGCTAGTTGTGCAACTTGGATTTCATTGTGAAGACATAAGTGTTGAAATTATTCAAGTCTGGATGAAGATAGTCTGATATTTGATGAAATATTAATGCAACCTCTCTCATCTTAAAGTTCCACTACCAAAATTACTAACATTTATTAAAGCTACATGCATGCAGTAAAATATGTTTTTAAAAAGGTACCAGCCTTGTAGGTCCAAATTGTTTTTCAAACGACTCGGAGATTTAGCTTAACTACAGGAAAGCAGCCTATGTTGGATTAAAACAAATGCTAGCCACAAAAATAAAAATAAAAGACTGAAAAAGTTGGCATAAAGGTACAGGTATTAAGGTTACAAGAGATTTGATGCATGTGTAAAGAAGAAATCACCTCCCAGATGCTCGAAGAACAAGAGAATAAATCTTTCTATGGATATAGAAAAAATCATCTGAGTATAAACAAAATCTCCCCGATTAAATAAAAGTTTAAGTGACTGAAATTGACTAGCATTTTACAATATTAATGCTAATGGTTCATCACAGTCTTGTTTGCATGTTTAACAGCTCCCATTAAAAAAAAAAAAAAAAAAAGAGTTGTATGCAGGAAAGAGAAGCACAGGGAAAACTAAAGTCATACAGGGTAAGGAGAAAGACAGAAGAAATATCAAATCAGCCAGAAATATGCAATAGCAGTTTCCAATGTTGGGTCAGGAAATAAGGTAGTTAAGAGAAAAGTTGCAATCAAAAGAGAAAACACTTTTAGGAAATGGCAGAATGAAAACAGAAGGAGATATGTAAAATAGATGAATGAAGACAAGGTCTTCCTGCACCAAGGGAGTTGTTTAGGAGAAACAGTGTCCGTTTGTGGCCAGCGATAATACTTTCCATTCAATAGAGTTTGCAGCTTGCTGATTCATATGATTGCAGGCTGGCGCCCTGCTGGCGAGCCTCTCGGCTGAAATTAAATCCACTCTCTTCAGTTATAAATTATAATGCTCTATAAACAACACTCCCGTTGGGAATGGGGGGAGAGAAGAAGAGAGGAAGAGGAGAGGGAAGAGTGGAAAAAAGAGGGAAGGAGGGGGGGCAGGGAGAGAGGAAAAGAAAGCCAGAGAGGGAGAGCATTTCTGCAGCGTCTGTCCACTCACTGTTTAATGCTCTGTTCTTCTGCAACAAACAGGGAGTCTTGCAGACAGCACACCTACACTGTTTGACGTGGAGCCCAGAGAGCACAGTGGGACAGTAACGTGAGTCTATGAGGAAAAGCACTTAGAAATCAATGAGGATGCAAGAAGAAGACAAGATTTTTTTCAAATACATTATTGATGGTATCGCTGGCGTCCCCAAGGAAAACCAAAATAAAATAAATTTCCTGATTCTAGTTAAAGGAAATCTACACATTGTGCATCGTTTCATACCCAAATGCACAGGAAAGCAAACACAACATAGGAAAGGAAAGATATAAATAATCAGCAAGTTCAATGATCTGATCATCTTGAGATCAACTACAAGTTTTGCTTTTTAAGACTGTCTATTTCAGAATTCAATGTTAGATTTATAGGAAAGTGATACCTCAAGTGTTCAGTGTTGAAGAGGGGTGTGTGTATGTGTGTGTGTGTGTGTGTGTGTGTGTGTGTGTGTGTTTTAAAGGTAGGTTAAAAAGGGAGGGGGGACAAAAGCAAACATTCGCTTTTGGCAATTAGCTAAACAACTTAGGAAAGAGCCTATCATTGAGTTGGTTTGTAAGCACGAGTTTCAGGGCAGGGACTTATATCTGTATTTCAAGTTCAATCTTATGTTTGTATGAATCTCTTTAAGGTGGGATTTATGCCCCAAAGCAGGGCAGAAACAAGTATTATCAGATGCTAATTAATATTCCAAAGACTCATATCCACAGGTTACTTATCAACTACAGAAGGACACAGTTCCCAATGAAAACACACCTTTGAAATTTCTTACCAAATGATGATCCGGGACAAAGCCACGTGAGGGTGGGCAGAAGCTGGAAGGGAGGCGGCGGGAGAAGCAAGCCTGCCCCAACAGAGGTAGAATGCCATTTAGGACAGACAGCAAACCCCAACATCCGAGGTGCATTTGAGGTGAGAACACCCCAGGAAAACAAAATCCTCCACAACCGCAGACTTCTACTTCTGTATCTCATTTAGGAAGACTGACTATCCTCTAATTTCCACCCTAAGTAACAAGGTAAAAGAAAAAAAAAAAAAAAAAACCACCATTGTACTGAAGTCACAGAATGAAGAGGAAAAAGAAGGTGACTGTGATTCTGGTTTGAGACCTGACATAATTGTACTAGGCTAACTTCCAACCACTGAGAAAAAGACCATTAACATGCAAACCCTGACCCAAACCTCCACCAGGGATTTAGGGATAGAATCAACTCAGATTTACTCTCCTTTTTCTTTTTTTTTAAATGTGTCTCGCTGGCTGTCTGTCTCCCTGCTTTGGGTTGTGGCGCGTACCAAGTAAATTAGGTGACCCTCAGAAATGCTTTTCTGCCTTTGAATGCCTGGTGAGCTTGTTGGGAAAAGTCACTTAAGTCACTTAAAACAATCCCATGAAAAGTAAAACTCAATTCTGAAATAGGAGTCTAACTTAGAGCTTAAAAATAAATTAAATAAAGGAAACATTAAAAGATAAATGGAGCAGGATGCTCTGCGGCTGAGGTAATCTGAGTGGAAAGGGAAGAAGGAGGGTTACGTTAATAAATGATTAAAAGGCCTTAACGAGGGCCTATCAGGTTGACCAGCCAAGCATTCTTCTCCCCGGCTCCTCCTCCAGACCACCTTTTTTACATTTGTTCTCGGTGCTGATCAATATGGTTTTCATTTGCTGATTTCCATAATGCCATATGGGATCTGCCAGGCTGACATAGTGAAGCCAGAGAGAGCTGAAGTCATTGGAACATTCTCGCTTGCATGACTGTCGCCAGTTCACCAAATGCCTGTTATCTGAAAGCCAATATTTTTATTTGCTTATTGACAAATACCAGAGGTGTTTGCCTCTAGACAGATGTAAAAACTCAGCCTTGGGTGGCAAATTTAAATTAAGATTTAAGTTAAATATTATACTTTTTCTGCAGAATTTTTTTTTGGGGGGAAGGGGTACCACACTTAACCTGTAATTTAAGCTTGATGAAATAGAGAACGCAAGATTTAAATGTGAATTATACACTTCTAAACACAAATGCTCACCTCTGTTGATAAAAGCAATAAATCACAAAGAATAAAGCAAAAATTCTTTATGACACCAACAAACCCTAAGGACATATTTATTGCCCCGATTCAAGTTTTCCCATAAGTACATTAATTTAGTTGACCTACTACTATTTGTCTCTGATAACTTTTGCCAAAATTCATACCAAACTGTATGTTTATTAATTTTTTACTGTCCAAGTTTCTTTAATCCATGCTCTAGGACAGAGAAACATGTAAGTTTCTTACACTTTTTTTTCTCATTGTATTGTAAAATGTTTGGGAAGGTGAGCATAAACAAGAGAACCATGCACAAACCTTCTCCAATGCCTGAAATGTCTCATTCAAAAGTATCTCTATTGTTTATGAGTCACTTTTCCAACCCCAAGGAAAAGTGCAGAAAGGAACACATTTCTGAAATGATTTATTTTGTCTTTTGTAAGCCAAAAACAAAAAAATCAATAGCAACAACAAAAAAAATAGTTGTATTTAGCATTCACTCAACAGAATATTTGAAACTAAGATTTAAAAAATAAAATTATATTTGGTATCAATACCTTTTTTCACAATAAATTTTATTTCTTTTTATATTACACAATTAATGTTCCGGTAATTAACCAAGTCATAGTTTAGTTCTCAAGAATATTAAGATTTTCTATCAAGATGGAGGTATAGGTAGACATGCTCCACCTCTTCATGCAACCTCAAAAAGAATTACAATAAAATTCAAAACAACACCCAAAACTATCAGAAAAATCAAACTATATGGAAGTCTGACAATCAAGGACTTAAAGAAGCCATATCCACCCAGACAGGTAGGAGTGACAGAGATGGGGATCCAGGATGGAGAAGATGCAGTGTGGCGGCAGTGAGGTGGTGGCAACAGTGGAACAGGTATAGGTGATCCCACTTCACAAGTGGTAGATAAAAGCTGAGAGGGATAACTTGGGAGCAAGCTCTCCAGGCCCAGGCCAGACAGCAAAGCCCAGGGTTCCAGTGCCAGGAAGAGAAATCCCCATAACCTCTGGCTGTAAAATCCAGTGGGGGTTGGGAGGTGGAAGAAACTGCCAGATTTTTAGGAAACTCCACTTAAAGGGCCCACACAGTCATAAAATGTACACAAATCCACCCACTCTGGGATTCAACAACAGGGCAACATCTGTAAGGGCACCAGTTGCATACAAAAAGTGGGTGAAGAAACTGGAAATGGGGCAAGTTCTGGGCAAATCCCCAGATGCCAGGCAGTGGCACAGTCCCCTCTCCAAGCCTTCCCCCTACAAAGTGCCACAAGGCAGTGAAGTGGATGGCCCCACCCTGGTGATTATGTAAGGTTCCACCCCACACAATTTATAGGTGCCACTTGCAGGGAGTCAAAGCAGCTCTACCTAATACACAGAAACAAACACAGGGAGGCTGCCAAACTGAGGAGGAAAAGAAATATGGCCCAAATGAAAGAACAGAACAAAATCCCAGAAAAAGAACTAAATGAAATGGAGATAGCCAACCTATCAGATGAAGATTTCAAAACACTGGTGATCAGGATGCTCACCATAAGGAAGAAATAAAGGTTATATTAAGTGAGATAAAGAAAAATACACAGGGATCCAACAGCAAATGGAAAGAAGCTGGGATTCAAATCAATGATTTGGAATACAAGAAAAGAAATAAACATTCAACCAAAACAGAAAGAAGAAAGAAGAATTCAAAAAATGAGGATAGTATAAAGGGACTCTGGACAGCTCCAAATATGCCAACATCCAAATTACAGGGCTGCCAGAAGAAGAGGAAGAGGGACTGTAAGAAATTGAAAATTTATTTGAAAAAATAATGAAAGAAAACATTCCTAATTTGGCAAAGGAAATAAGACATACAAATCCAGGAAGCTCAGAGAGTCCCAAACAAGTTGTATCCAAAGAGGAACACACCAAGACATATTATAATTAAAATGCCAAAAGTTAACAATAAAGAGAGAATCTTAAAAGCAGCAAGAGAAAAACAGAGTTCCCTACAAAGGAGTTCCCATAAGACTATCAGCTGATTTCTCAAAAGAAACTTTGTAGGCAAGAAGGGGCCCAAAACAAGTACTCCAAGAGATTAAAACCAAAGACCTACAACCTAGATTACTCTATCCAGCAAAGCTATCATTTAGAATGGAAAGGCAGATAAAGTGCTTCCCAGACAAGATAAAGCTAAAGAAGTTCATTATCATATGAAATGTTAAAGGGACTTCTTTAAGATCAAAACTATGTATATTAAAGACAACAAAACCACAACTCTCAACAACTGAATAATTAAAGCAATAATAAGCAAACAACTAGAACAGGAATAGAATCATGGGTATGCATATCATTTGGAGGGTTTTTAGCTGGGAGGTGGAAGGAGGAGAAAAGGGGAAAAGGTGCAGGGATTAAGAAACCTAACTGACCCTGGCTGGTATCACAGTGGGTAAGGTGCCAGCCTGCGAACCCAAAGGTCGCAGGTTGGATTCCCCAGCCAGGGCATATAACAAGGTTGCAAACCAGGTCTCCAGTCAGAGCTGTGGCTGGCGTCAGGTGAAAGGCAACCATACATTGATGTCTCTCTTCCTCTCTGCCTCTCTCCCTTCCCCTCTGCCTCTCTCCCTTCCCCTCTTTCTAGAAATAATGAAATAAAATCTTAAAAAAAAAAAAAAAAAAAAAAAAAGAAACCTAACTGGTAAGTACAGAATAGGCAGGGGGATGTTAAAAATAGTTTGGGAAATGGAAAAGCCAAAGGACTTACATGCACAACCCATGAACATGAATTAAGGAGCAGGACTGCTGGAGGGAAGAGGCCTACCAGGTGGGAAGAGGCAAAGAGGGAAACTTGGAACAATTGTAATAACATAATAAAACATACTTTAAAACAACAGAATATTAAAGTTGGTTGTGGCAGTGTTGTCCCAGAGCTATAGAAACAAAACCTCAGAATTTTGCCAAAAAAAAACTCTGAGTTCTCTCCAAAAAGGGTATGTGTCATGGCTGAGTCAGCACCTAAAGTTTTATAAATAGTTTTATCTCCAAATATTGTATTTGCTCCAATGCTCATTTCACCATCTTGGCTTTATTACATACGTTTTGTTTTTCCCCTTTCTTTTCCTTCCCTCTTCCTCTCCTCTCACTCCCTTCCCTTCCTTCTTCTCTTTCCCTCCCTCCCCTTTTTATACATGGTCATCCAGCAAAGGGCATGGCTGAAACAAAACAAAACAAAACAACAACAAAACTAAATTCAAGGAAGACAGGGGGACAAATATCTGAAGGGAAGGTCCTTCAACAGAACCAAGTGGTCCTGGGGATGAACACCATGTGTAACTTAGGTCTTTTGCTGCCCTTCTCTTAAAGAATGGATTGTGGTCTGATTATTCCCCTTTCTCATACTCCTTTATCAGCAGTGAAAGGAAACTAAAGCCACGACTTAAAGACTTAACTGTCTAGTTTCAGAACATGGATTATTCAATTTTTTTTTTTTTTTTTTTGTCATTGTTGGGTGTTAATTCCTTTGGAAAACAGTAGCAGGTTCCACCCACAAATGGGAAGATAAGCATTCACATTTCACTGTGTTACTAGAGAATCTTATAAATGCTGTTGAGTTCTGATAGAAAAGTTAATAATGAGGTAAACAGCAAGTTTAGCAAACACAGAAAAATAATAAACCAATATAATTCTAAGGACATAGAGTGACGGAGGGAATGCATTCCAGGAACCTTTCTCTGGGGTTCTGAAATTTTCAACATATTGTAAAAGCAAAGAATAAAGAATATGTCAGTCTGTCTAAAAGTGCCAACTTACTTTCTCTTATGAATTTCGAATTAAGTATAATGCAGATGTCATATTATATTGTGGGGGAGGTCAGATCTTTTAGTCTCGTAGTCATATGTTTCTGATATCCATAATAAAAACAGTAACATAGCAAGAAAACAGCAAGGGTAGTCTTGCCTAGATATGAACCAGGGAGAAAGGAGTGAGAGTCTCCAAGTGCAGGAAACCTGGTGGCAGATACCCTACAGGAGATGTAACTGCTAATATTTTGCTTTACCTGAACCATAATTACCACACCGAGGGATGGGTCAGATCGATCCTCTCCTACATGGTAACATTATGGTAACAGTAGGGTAGCCAGAATAGTCAAAAAGTCTCTCACTCACCCTCATAAAAGATGGATTCTCAATCAGTATAGATTTCCAGAAGCGAGGTAATGAGGGGACAGGGCAGGAAAGAGCCATTTGCAGAAGCAAGAGGAAGAGAAAGAGTGTTCCATGTACACTTGACAGAAAGGGGAGAAAATTATTAAGGGTCTTTTGAGCTCTAATGAGCTCAAGAGGATGCAAAAAATGGTGAGTTACAACAACATGATAGAAGGAAAATTTTAACAGAAGGAAGAAGGAAAGGCATTATCTCCTGAGACATCTAGCAGCACAAATACCAACGGTTCAATAATAAGGGACTCCTTACAGTGTCTTTGTAGATCCTTTGCCTCAGGTGGGGCACTATTTTGCACCCACCAAACTAGAGGGCACCTTTCTCTCCAAAAGGAAAGTGAGCAGGCATCTACAGAACTGGGATCATTGTTTTCTTGGTTCGTTTTCAAATATAACCTCAAGATTTTACACTCTTCATCGTAAAATGAAACGTGAAGCTTGGAACGGAATCACATGGCCCGCTCTCTCATCTCCTCCTGGTTCAAACTGCTCACCATCTCTCTCTGAGATCTGCAGCTGGGCTCTCTCTGCTTTCAAACCTCAGCACCACCTTTCTCTGCAGAGTTAGCCTTTCTCAAAACACACACACACACACACAAAATCAACTTGGGTCTACCCACCACAGCCCCACCGCTGCTGGTCATAATGCCGCTTTCTGTGGGCACACAGGGGTCCTAGCCCTTCTTGCACTGTCACATTGTGGGGTGGGTGCTTGCTACACTTCTGCCAGGAAGTGTGGCGGGTCTTGGGAATGCTCACCATGTTTCAGGAGCACCATCTGCAGCGACCATTGCGGTCTACTGTCATCACCACTACATGCTGGAAAAGAGTGCCTGGAATAGGGCAATCAAAATATGGATGCTGAATGATGGAGATCTTTAGAATCAATGAGAGGATTTGCAAAAGTCTTTAAACACGCTTTTTTTTTTTTTCCTTCTTTTTTTAAAAAGTAGCAATAGGATCATTTAAAAAGTAGGAGAAATAAGAAGAAGTTGTAGCAGTTGCAGTAGTCGCTGTGGTCAAACAGCTTTAAGTGTTGAGCTGGGGGAGCAGGTGAAATCCAGTCGCTAGATGTGGCTACACGGAAATCTGTGGCTCAGGACCTTATCAGCAGCAGAGATTTACTCTCCTTCTACGGGCCTCCCAGAGAAACTCCGAACTACAAAAGAAGGTTTGGGGAAGGGTGCAAAACCAAGCTCATGAGTAATGGAAGGATTTATGGTCAAGTTTAGCATGTGAGAAATGAAACAGTGAGGTAAGTACCTTATTAGTAAAGCTGAGGTCAGGACCAGGTCAGGATGGGTTAAGACAGAGGAGGCCTGTCATAAGCTCCAGAAGCAGTCTGGATGGTTAAAAGCCATTTTCCACAGGCCTCAGTTTCCTGAACTCTCAAATACCAGTGACCACATCTACTGATTTAAAGTGATACAAAGGGAAATGCAAGTGTAGTCAGTAAGTGCGAATTAATGAAGAGAGTGGTGACACAGGTCTGTTGAAGGCAGATGAAGGACCACCTAATTCTCATTTCTTGACCTACTGGAAATCCCATGCTGGTCGCAGACTTTCTTCTTCTACCCAGCAAACAGGGCTCTATCACACATCTCGTATGACTGTTCCCACTTTTCGGTCCACGTGGGTGGTGGTTATTATTTTTAATGTATTCCTCCTTCAATAAGTCATAAATAAGCTTACCTATTCAAATGACCACAATAAATGATGAGAAATAGCACACCGACCCCTAAGCAGCAAGGACCCAGAAGGCAACACTTAAAACATAAATTGCCAACAGCAACCTGATCAGGTTTCATAAATCAGGGCAGCAATGGCCCTAAAGAGTGGGAATGAGAGCTCCAGTAATTGCAGCCTTCTGTCTGGGAGCATACTGTAAAAACAGCCGCAGTAAGCACTCCTCCTGACCAATCAATAGACTCCTATTAACCTCCTGGCCAATTACAGGATGATTGGCTAAGCAAACAAAGAATTATTGGCTGTTTAGTTGGGACTTTATTCAGGCCTTCCCCTGTTTCTCATTCTGTTCCTCCTCTCCTCCCCACCCCCTTTCCTGTTAGGAAAAAAACATCTGCAAACACCTGATATTCATCTAAGGCTCTGCAGTTGTACAGTCTTGTTAAATTGTTACCACCTTTTCCACAAGCAGTTTTGGCAATTAACCTCATGGCCAGGCACTTCAAAGAAAACAACTGTTGAGTTTAACCTCTCTGAGCTACCATAGATTCTTTTATGATTTTTCCTGAAACACTTTCATCCAGAGAGAGAGAGAGAGAAAAAAAAAAACCCAACCCTGCAAACTGATAAAATTGATGTTTATTTTAATATTTGGTTAATTTATTAAGAAGACAAATGCCTCAGACATGTGCCATGACGTGACGCACTCCTCCAAGGCTCCATGAAGTGAGGTTTTATTTTAATTCACATTCCCCGCACATGTGTGCTTCTCTGCTCTTCCACAAATCCTCCATTTGCTGGAATCCCAGGATTTGATACATTTGACCCTCTCTTGCCCCTGTTCACAAATCTCTCATATGTTTCTCAAAACTGTTTAAAAGTTCAGAATGAAAAATGCATGTAAAATTAATGCTAAGAACCAGAGTTGCCATTAAAAATCTATTTTCATTTTATATTTTTACCCTCGTAGATGCACTTTTTACTTTAAAAGCAAGGCTAATCCCCAACTCTCCTGAGAATAAACTACTAGCAATAAAGATCAAAATATATGACTGAACAAGCAATACAATTCTTCTTGAGTAATCTTGTGGCCTAAGTGTTTCAATTCAATTTATGCTATGTAACCAGCTTTTTACAGCTGTATATAATAATAATAATAATAATGGGCCTGATCTTACCAGCTGAAGGAGGGATTGTGGAGGTGTGTTAACTCCTTCAGGCCACAAAGTTCATTTAGAATTTTACTAAAAGTGATTAAATATTTAGTAGATCCTGAGAACTACTGGTTTCTCCTCTCTCTGGCAAGGTCAGGCCTTGTAAAATTGCCACTAATACGTTTGCCACCGTTAGTGAAACCTGAAGAACTCTACAAATAACTTAGGAGTACTTGTGAAGCTTTTCTAGAAGTATCATGAGGTTGAAATAATAAATCTGCAGCAAAGGCAGAAGCACTTTTGTTTGATATTTACAGCTACCAATACCTTCATGTTATAATTAACTCTCCCCAAAGCCATAAATACCTGTTCTCTGCAAGATGACCTCTACCGTATAGCCCTACATGATGTGATGATTTTGTTACGGGCACTTCTCTGCCAATACTGTCCCCAGTGCTACTCCCACTCGTCTACGGGAGAAGTGAGGGAGTACAGTATCACCGTAGTTTTTGGACTAAGGCAGATCAGGGGTAGAGTTCCACTTTTGCTACTATCAGGGCAGAGGAATTTCTTGGTCTATGCATGGCTAGACCTTCCTCTGGGTCAGCCAGGGAGACAGCCTTGGAGTTAATCTTGTCCCCAGAGCCTCTAGAATAATGTGGCTCCGGAAATAACCAACTTAGCAACTTTGAGCAGACTGATGTCACCATATGTAACACTTGGACATATGGCCTCCTCTGTTCCAATGGGTGTATAAGACTACCTTGCTGTACGCTTGGCGCATGCACTACTGTTGCAGGAGAGCGAGAAACCATGTGTGTGGCAACACTAACACTCTCCAGCGCCCAGCCGAGTAGAAGCAGGAGAGTGGGCAGAAAAATGACTCTCTGTGGTCCTTAACCTCAGTGCAACTGTGACAAGGGTGGGCCAACTGCACGTGAGTATGTCGACCCTCTTAGCTGCCTGGCCGGGCGGTCATTAGCATACTGCTACAATAAAGCATGCAGGCCCTCCTGAAGGCTCAGTACGTTGTTCTTACTAGCTCTGCTGAAAGTCGGCAAATGCAAAAATTGTACCTGTCATACAGGGATAAAATGTGGTTGAGTATATAATGTAAAAGTCGCCAACTTTTATTTGGTTTGTACTGCCTTAAAAATCAGAAAATATCCATAAAAATGTGACTTTCCTGGTTCACTTGACTAAATAGAAGGTCTGACAATGCCAAGTGCCCATTCCTGCAGTGGCAACATGGACCAGAGTAGGGGCAGTGACATTAAACACAGGGAATTTGCTATGGGCCCACCACTAAAGCATGGCCAACAGAGCACCTGAGTTTCTGAGTCCTCAATAGTTTAAAACAGAGTTTGGCACAAATGTTTTGTACCTAGTGCTCAATAAAAGGTAGGTATTATAAAAACTACCACACCAAATAAAATCAGTTGAAGGAGGTTTCATATATGTCAGATAAACATTTTATGCAGCAGAGACTATATTGAGCCCTGGAAATAATAATTTAAAAAAAAGCACCCTGGCTGGTGTGGCTCAGTAGATTGAGCCTGCGAACCCGATGGTAAATGGTTGGATTGCCAGTCAGGGCACATGCCTGGGTTGTAGACCAGGTCCCTAGTGTGGGATGTGGGGGAGGCAACCAAATGATGTTTTTCTTGTTTGCTCTGTCTCCCCTCCCCTCACTCTAAAAAGAAGTAAATAAAATCTTTAAAGACAAATATTCAATAGTGAATACATATCTAAAAAACAAGCTTCCACATGTGCGTGTGTGTATTTGGAAGGTTTAGAAAACAACATACATATGTTTTCAAAACCTTGCAAATATCTCCACTGATCTAAAATTCCTGGAGCACTTACTTCTCATAATGCTGCTCTGGAACTTAGCGCCCATCATCTTGCATTGGTGTTTGTATCCCCAACCCATGTGTAAGCTCCTCAAGTGTGTACTCCCAAAGCATTGTTCAGAATATAAAAATACCTCTTTGACAAGAACCATATGATTTCACTCATGTGGGATATGAAACAGAAAGGAACAAACCAAAAAAACAAACAAACTTACAGGCTCAGACAACAGTGTGGGGTTACCAGGGGGAAGCAGTATGGGAGGGAAACTGGAGAGGGTTAAGGGGTCAAATGTACGGTGATGGGAAAGTCTCAGACAATGAATGGTGAGCACACAATATACAGAGGACGTGTTATAGAATTTTACACTTTTTCATATTATTCACCAATGTCACCCCAATAAACTTAAAAAATTATTTATGAGAAAGACGATAAAACAAATCTCTCTCCTTCAGGCAATTAGGGAATTGACCCGTCTCAAAACCAGGAAACAGGTGAATTATCTTTAGAAGAATACTTGTTGAGTGGCAGACGTCTGTTTCATAGACTGTGATAGAAGAAACACTCATAATTAGGAATGTTGTATACCACTAACTGTATGAGTAAAAGAGTTTGCAATGTTTTTTGTTTTCTTTAGTAAATGAAGGTTCTCTGAAATATTATTTAAAATACCAATTTTCATAAACTTTACAGACAGTTCAAAGACGAACTTCAATTCAGTGTAATCATGCATTCTGGATTAGTGGGATCCAAATTAGGGTCTTGGTTGTGTTATCACCCATAATCCCGTCCTTTTACTGTGATTGTGAGGGTTCCTGGGAAAGCAATTGAAGGACCCAGTGGCCAAGCAAAGCCTAGAATTCAAATCTGCCTTTCTAGCTCAGGATTCTACCATTTTAACTTTAATTATAATTCTACATTCAAAGCCATGAAAGAAAAAAAAAAAAAAAAAACCCTACCAGTTTGATTAGGTCATTTTAGACATCTGGGGAGAGAGTGGACAAAAATACACCTCAGATCATTTGTTATAAACAGTCTGTGTGCAAAAGCACTTTTCAGACTGAACCGAACTGGTGCACAAAGTACACACGTGACCTTGTGCTACAAAACAGCAACGCATCAGCTGTGTGTCTGAGGCAGACATACATAGAGACGAGTCCTCTGCAGAGGAGTCAAGAGGCTGCAGAGAAAAGGACAAAAAATATGTCTACCGAGAAGATAAAAGGCAACCTCAAATTCCAGGAGGGTCTTAGCAGGAGCCAAGGAAGGTTTGGCAGTTTCTGTGAACAAGTGGCCTCGGCTGAAATTTGTGAGGGAAGAAAAAAAAAATGAAATATGTCATGTACATGAAGTTCAAATCAGACCTAAAACTTCCTCTGTCCACTCTTGTTAAGAGGACTTTCATATTCAGCAGAACTCTTCAGAGAGAAAAGCGATTGCTGGTCATTCTCATGGCAATATTGGTCTTTTTATTTCTTTTTAAATGTTATATTCTTTGTCAACTTCAGTGAAAAAAGAAAAGGGGGGGGTTGTTAGCGGGGACAGCGATACTTGTGCTGAACATTTAAGGACGATTTTACAAGTAACACTGAATAACACAGGGTCTGGTGCTATGCTGCACAGTTCAATGAACTCCCTCGCAGATCAGCAAGATGGCTGGAAATGCCTTACTCCGTCTGTTTTTCATCTCCCAAGTCTGTGTACTCAGTAGAGTGTGAAGAGAGCCTCTCTTCTCTTCAGAACATTCTCCCAATGGTCCTGCCCCAACCCCCACTCCCTCTCCCCAGCCCCTGCAGCAGAGAACAGGAACTAGAGCAAATGCTTTTGTGAATTAAGAGATCTTGTGAGCGTAAATTTGGTTGGGCTGCTCCTTTCTGCAGGCCAGACCCCGCTGCTGCCCCAGGATGTGAACTGTCAGTTTGCATAGCTGGTGATGAGTTGCAGAACCATCAGCGAAGGTGAAGACGGCAGAAACAAGAAAGATTCAAGACTGGTGGAAATCATTTCACAAGGAAAATTTCAGCCATCAGTGGGAGGAAGCTTTGAAAAATGCTGCCATTTCCGAGTCAGAATGAAGGAAAAATTAAATTACTGCCGGTGAGGCGAGCCAAAGTTGCATCTCCCTCCAGGGAGAGTTTTGATAATGGTAAACATTTGACAGCTGGCCTGGAGTTGTTATCTTGTTCTAACAGTTGTTATGGTCTAAATGAATATTTCTGATAAGGAAACAGAAAGAAAAATTTAAGCACTTTGATTTTTTTTTTTTTTTTTAATGTTTTAAACCTCATGGTGGTGAGCCAAACAGGTTTACAGCAATTTGTCACCAAGGGCCTACTCCAAACGCTGTAATGACCGTGGTCTGGAAACCTTACCACTGTTATTATTTCCGTTAATCTATATGAAGCTATTCTTTGATGTAAATCAACTTAGTAAAAAATTATCTTTAACCTTTAGCTTCCTCAGCCACTCCAAAACAACTCCAACTGTTGATGTGGAGAAGTCAAGAAAACAAAGGGTTAATTAAAGCAAACTTAAAACCTCAAGAACATGCAGAGAATGGCTATGTTGCTAAAGAGCAGGTATTTTTTTAAGTGATTGAGGACCAACCATTATAAAATTTTAATCTTTCACGGATTTTTATTATTTAATGAAGATACTGGACCAAACATTTCCATCAGGTAGCATAAATAAAGGAGTCGGCATTTTAAAATTAAAAAGGGCAGTTTACTGGGTGCCTCAGAATTTCACATCACTGGAAGCTGCGGGATATTTCATTATAAAATGCTTGCTTAATTCCTATGTATAGCATGAGAAGACAAGTATGAGCCATTATCTGGAATGTTCCAGGTCTTTGCGGGCATTGGATCTACGGTACATAGATTCAAGAAAGTAGAAGACTAAGAAGAGATGGGAGAGAGTCCAATGCCTTATATGGATTTGCTGCTCATTAGGTCTTTAAAGAATTTTAGTCCTGAGAGTACTATAAATCTCTCTCTCAATCTACTTTTTTTTAATTGAATTAATTGGGGGTGACATTGGTTAATATAATTATATAGGTGTTAGGTGTACAATTCTATAATTCTACATCTGTATATTGCATTGTGTATTTACCACCCCAAGTCAAGTCTCCTTCCGTCACCATCTATCCCTCTTCATCCTCTTCTACTCCCCACCCCCCTTTCACTCTGGTAATCACCATATTGCTGTCTATGTGAGGTTTGTTTCCTTTGCTTAATTCCATCACTTTTTACACCCAACCCACAAACCCCTCCCCTCTGGCAGCTATCAGTCTGTTCCCTGAATCTATGAGTCTGTTTCTATTTTGTTAGTTTTTGTTCATTAGGTTCCACATATAAGTAAAATAATGTGGTACTGGTCTTTCTCTGACTGGCTTATTCACTTAGCATAATGCTCTCCAGGTCCAGCCATGCTGGTAAGAGTTCCTTCTTGTTTATGGCTGAGCAGTATTCCATTGAGTTAATGTACCACTGCTTTTCTTCTTTTTATCAACTTACTTTTAAAAAAGAATATCAACACTTCTCAATTTACTGGGCCTCTGCTTTCCATCAAATGTGAGTTTACCAGCGGCCAAAAAGTAGGGACAGTAGCAAAAAGCAAAGAGAAGAAAGGACTCAGGAAACTGTCCTCTGGAATAAACAAAAACACTGACTTTATTTTCAGAAAAAAAAAAAATCATAAAATTTGAGCTTCACTCGCCTGAAATACAATTGGCATAATGTTATGCAAACTCAGTATTGAGCATTCAGAAACAAATTCATGGAACAGCTATCCTTGGCTGCAAACAGGATTCAGTGCAAACCCCCAAGCCACAGTAAAGAACACAGGCCAGCAGACTCGGCCCACCAAATTTGCAGGTGTCCCATCTTCTGTCATGCCTATACCTAGAATGCATTTACAACCATTATGGTCTAAGGGAAATTTTTTCCTGTTTTTCTTTCAAAGTTATTTTTGAAAACCTACTTTTATTCCTGTATTCGTGGGAAGTAAGAGTTTAATTATTTTTTCCCAAGGGACCTTTCCCAGCCTTAATATTAAAGTATATAAATCGATATTAAAGTATGGCATTTTGAGAATGTTTCAAAGTAAGGTCAAACTGGTGTTAAAAACCCTACTAGTGAAGGCTAAAATAACAGTCTGGCTGAACAGTCTTAAGTGCAGCTGACTCCACTTACTAAGTACATCCTAGTGATTTTTTTTTTTTTTTTTAACTAACAAGAACAATGCAAGCAAGTCTTTGAGTTAAAAAATAATGTCAAAGAGAAGTTCCTCATAAGAGAAATTAGATAAATTATACCAGTACTGAAGCTGTATCAGCAGCTGACAGTTAATTTCCCAGACTGTCAGCACTGGGAAAGTTGAGTTCTTTCTTCAATAAATAGAAAAAGAAATGAAGGACATTCTAAGAGGGAACAAATGCCAGAAAAAAAAAGAAAGAAAAAGGGCTTCTTTCGACTAAAACATCCAAGAGAATTTTGCATAAGAAAACAAACATAATTGAATCACTACAAAATCATGAAAACAGTGCTTTCAAATAAAATTTTAAAACCATTCTTAACATAATAAGAAGCATAATTGGTAGGTACAAAATAGACAGGGAATGTTAAGAATAGTATAGGAAAGGGAGAAGCCAAAGAACATACACCCATGATCCATGGACATGAACTAATGATGGTGGTGGGGCGGGGTTTGCTGGAGGGAAGGGGGGTTACCAGGCAGAGCGGGGAAAAGGGGGAGAAAGGGATAACTGTAACAGTATAATAAATAAAATATATTTAAAAAATTTTTAAACTATTATGAAGAATTTGAGCATTCACCAAAAGAGACAGAAAAATATAAT
This sequence comes from Noctilio leporinus, assembly GCA_004026585.1. Lineage (NCBI taxonomy): Eukaryota > Metazoa > Chordata > Mammalia > Chiroptera > Noctilionidae > Noctilio > Noctilio leporinus. Next base: position 39,117 of record PVIW01002605.1, read on the forward strand.
ACAACCCAACAACTATCAAACCCTAGCTAATCCTGACCCTTCCTCCTCAGTTCCCTCCTGTGTTATTTTGAAGCAAATCCTAGATGTCATCAAATCAAACACAGTACGTGAAAAAGTTCTTCCTGCTACATTATTCCCGTTTGCCTCTTTCTGCCTTTACTCCTACCCACAAAATCAATGTTCTCTGCTGATGAACTCCCTTGTCCTCGCCCTGAACAGAGTACGGTGATAGGAGTATTACTACCCAAGGCACTATGCGAATCTAGTGTAATAGAGACACTTTCCACATACACAGGACTTTTGTTTTACATGAGGACTGAGGACCTCCATAAACCCTTACATTCATAAAATTCTCTGACTCTTTTATGCAAACATCCTATTTGGACCAGCATTCATCTGTTACCAAAATAGGGGTCCCATGTCTGGGGATCAAGGAAGGCACAGTGGTCAAGAAAGTACAGTAAGTCCTTACTTAATGCCATCAATAGGCTCTTGGAAACTCGCTTTAGGCAAAACAATTTATAATGAACCCAGCGTTATCATTGATGTAAACAAGAGTTAAGTTCCTACAGTATACTTGTATTTCTGACCACAAAGACATCACCCAACTTCTAAATAAAAAACCAAGATGCTTCTGATGTTAAACACTGAAGTAAATGTGAACTACACATGAATTTAAAAATGATGAATAAAAACAGGTAATTTTCCAACCCAATTATTCCAGTTCCAGGTCACGCCTACCCCAGCCATCGCAGGGCATGCTCAAGCACACATCCATACTCATTTGTTCTTGCGCAATGTAGACACGCCACTTCTACTGACGTGTACATCTTTGGGGTGTGGGGGAAACTGGAGCATCAGAGAAAACCCATGCAGACATGGGGAGAAAGTGCCAACTCCACACAGGCTGTGGCCCTGACACGGAATAAATGGCATTTTTTCCTTATCAATGTTATAACCCAATTATGTTGAACAAAATGCTGTTATCCAAGGATGTATAGATAGTAAGACATCAGCTTCACCACACAGATCTGGTTTTGAATTTGGCCCTCTTAATCACTGTGTGTCCTTGGGGAAGTTACTCAACATTTCTAGGTGTCCCCTCATCTCTAAAGCTGGGATAATAATAACTATCTGACTTAATATTCATAAAGATTAAATGAAATAATATGTAGTGTGAAGAAGGAAATGGGGATAAATACTCTCTTTTAATAATTGAACACTCAACTAACTTCTTTTAAGAACTTGAGCCTTGGCTGCTGTGGCTCAGTGGATTGAGCATGGGTCTGCGAACCAAAGGGTCGCTGGTTCAAGTCCCAGCCAGGTTACATGCCTGGGTTGCGGGTGCAAGATACAGCCACATACGGATGTTTCTCTCCCTCTTTTCTCCCTCCCTTCCCCTCTCTCTAAAAATAAATAAAATCTAAAACAAAATTAACAACAAAAAAAGAACTTGAGTATCTTGGTATAACTGTTTAATGGGAACTTGTAAGCTCATAATCTAAAACATAGGTAATTCCACCTGTTCATAACTGTCAATTCACAGACAGAACTAAAATGTTTCATACACAAATGTAAAGGGTCTGGGTTGTAGAATCTAATATTTATACACCAGGGTAGAGGGGATGAATGCTTAATACCTTATCCAGATGAACCAGCCCAGTCCATTTGCACAGGTCAACCAGACAGAATAAAGCAAAGAAAGTGATGGTATCCATAATGAGAAGCAGCAGTGGCGGCAGTGGGTCTGTCACTTGGCTTCATGCCTGTGCCATTTCAGTATTATACTTTTGGAAAAAATCACTCAAATGAATAAAGGGCATGGGGAGGCAAGCTTTTTGCTTAACATTTGTCAGGACACTTGTGGATTAGAACGAAATGTATCTTAAAATCACGCACTATCAGACCACTACATTACAGTCTGTGATATGCCCAGCATCATTGGTAAGGAAAAGAACTGCCCTGGCTGGCATGGCTCGGTGGATTGAGTGCCAGCCTGCAAATCGAAAGGTTGGCAGTTCAATTCCCAGTCAGGGCACATGCCTGGCTTGCAGGCCAGTTGGGGTGTGTAAGAGAAAACTGACTGATGTTTCTCTTGCACATTGATGTTTTTCTCCCTCTCTTTCTCCCTCCATTCCCCTCTCTCTGAAAATAAATGAAATATCTTTTTTAAAAGAACTGATACAAAAGTTTTATGCAAGAACTACATAGCTACTTATTCACTTAAAAATCACAAATGACACGATTTCATTGATTTTTAATGAATACAGTATTCTTTTGTCTTTTGCATTCCAAACTAATATAAAGGTTAACCTAAAATGGCCCAATGCCAGAGTTCTATTTCTCCAGGAAAAAAAAAGAAAGAAAGAAAGAAAGAAAAGAAAAAAGGAAAGATCAGCAACTTTCATGTGGCTTTACAAATCAAGTCTCAGTTGGTGTGATTACCCAGTAAATGTCTGGTTGTGACAACCACTTAACAGGGTTTCTTTTCTTTGGTTTTTCCACATTTATTCCATCTGCTGCTAGAATAATCTTTCGTCTCCCTTTCCAACTCTTCCACCTGCATTTCCCTTTCACAGTCTGGCCCTAAGCTCTCCAGAGGGCTGGGCCTTCCACAACTTCCCCTCACATATCCTTTCCTATGCATTCCAGGCAGATTTCCCTTTCCCCGAATTAGACCAGTATGTGTGTGCCTTGGTGCCTTTCTTTCTTGTCAACAGGAGTGCCTTTCCTCAATCCTTAACTATTAAAATCCTACCTCTTCCTCGAATTCTAGTTCCAATGGCATTTTTTCCACATGACATTCTCTGATCACCTCACTTGGAACTAATCTTCCCTTCCCGTATATCCTAAGAGGACTTGATCTGTCTTCTACTATGGTCATTAGGCTTTTTTTTTCTTTTTTCTTTTTTAAAAATATTACCTGAATTTCAAGATTCTGAGGCTCAGAGAACATGCTTTTTTCATTTACTATACCACTTAGAACACAGAGCATGGTGTCATTTACTCACACTGAACTGTGCTGTATATTTGAGATCTAGGAAACTGTTAATAACAGCATTTACATCTTTTTTGATAAATAGCCCACATAGGAATATTTTGAAGGATGTTTCTTAATCAGCTCACCAACTCCTGGACATTGTGGTCTCTATTACAGAAAAAGCCCCCACAGAGCCCATGATATAGATATACACACGGTATACCAATGAAGCAGCCAATTCTCTCAGCAGAGTGAGCAAGAAACTGAAGAAGGAAGACGTGTGAAGGGAAATGCCAAAACCACAAATATGGGAACAGTATTTGTGAACCTCTTTCAGGTAGATCACAAACACCTTTAACCTCATCACACTTCCTTACAAGCAGCAAGGCAGGAAATGGAGAAGGAAAACAATTTTTTAAAAGTCATCCAAAATTTGAGATTAGATCATATGTAACTCCAAGAAGAATAATGTATACTCTTTAAGAAAGCATCTAATGCTTCTTGGCCTTTTGGCTAAGATCAAGTGAAGAATGAACCTATGTTTTAAAACTTCAATCACTGGCAATTAATATGAAGTAAGTGCTGGGGCAAAATAAATGTAAGTAAAAAATTGGCAATAATTCTTGAAGCTCCATGAAAAATAGGATTCATGTCTGTCTCCATTAAAATTGAGTTCGTTTCTCTCAAGATCTAATAGATTTGATGAACATATACAAGCAAAGGCACAAAATAGGTCAAATATAACTTGCCAAAGATTATAGCTAATTTAGGGTATCATATGAAATAAAAAATATCAACTTAATATTTTTCTTTTCATCATCAAAATTAAAATATTACATGTTCCAAAGCATTAAATCTTCTGAAAATACTCAGTAATACATCCTGTGAAGAAAAATTGTGTTAGTTTCCTGTTGAATTACTTTATGTAGCTGTCACCCAGATACGAAACACAAATGTTCTAGTAAAAAAAAAAAAAAAAATTCTATCCCTAGCTGGTGTGGTTCAGTGAATTGAGTGCTAGCCTGTGAACCTAAAGATTGCTGGTTCAATCCCTGGCGTGGGCACATGCCTGGGCTGTGAGTCAGGCCCCACTTGGGGGCCTGCAAGAGGCAACCAGCTGATATTTCTCTCACCCATCAATGCTTCTCTTCCTCTCTTTTTTCCCCCCTTCTCTCTCCCTTACATTAAATAAATATACATATATTTTAATTCTAGAATTTCAACATAGCAAAAGTCTCTTACTCCAACAAATTTTAAATACCAAAAACAATCAAATACACTACATTTTCCAAGTACTCAATGCCTCAACAATGCCCTTAAATGGATAATTTTATCATTTAACAATCACAAGGAAAATACAAAATGGCTTACTAGAACTCATAAATGTTGAAGTCACACTGCAATGAGTTTACCCCACACAGAGTAATTTTGCCCTACACATCATCACTGCTATAGCTGAGATATAGCAGTAACCTTTTAAACTGTGCTGTAAAAGTAGATATTCCTACATTTTCATATGTATGCAACACCGATAGTTTATTCAATCTGAAACTGGGGTCTCTGACTCCTAAGATACTTGTTGGGGTTAAGTTTAGGATTGTGGTTTTGTCAAAGCTAAGATGTCTAAAGCTGTGCTATTTAAATTTCAATTAATTAAAATAAAACATTCAGTTCCTCAATTACATTAGTCCCATTCCCGGTGCTGAATAGCTACAGGTGGCTGTCATATTGGATAGCACAGATCTAGCATGTTTCCATCGTGACAGAAGTTTACTGTCCAGTACTATTCAGGAGCATACCCATCTCCCAGGGCACATCTGCGTTAGTGCCTCTATCCCCAGGCAAAGTGAAAGAACTGATAATGCCACTTGTCAAATTTCTTTCTTTTCTTTTAGGCTGAAAATTGGATTTTTCTGATGTTTTAGAATAGACTGCCCACCACCTCAGGATCTAAAAACATAGAAGGAAAAAGACTGGCTCCTTGGTGGACTCAAAGAAAACCAACCAATCAAAACAGCTCTAACTACCACAGAACAAAACAAAAAAGCCCACCATCGCCCATAGAACATGTAGTCTATTCTACTGATAAGAAACAGCATTCGGCACTTTAAACAAAAAGCTGCTATTTAGAAACTGCCTATATGCTATGTACACATACTGTCTTTGATAGGTACATGCACTGTCACCTCACCAAGAAGTTAGGGTTCTTGCATCTAGTATTTGGGTTGTGGAAGCAACAGAGTCAAATGAAATAACAAAGGTTTTGAAACCAGACAAAAGCTAAGTCCTCTAACCCTTTATACTCACTAGTTACATGACATTTGAGCAAGTTACTGAATCTTTTTGTGTGTCTTCATGTATCAACAAAGAAAGAAGCAAAGAAGAGGTCAACTTCCCAGGTTTGAAGTCAGCATTAAACAAGATCATGTATCTTTGGCATCAACTAGTACAGAACATGACACAATCAGTTACACTGGCAATTACTCTGGAAGACAAAAAACCCTACAATAATAATGTCACTCATAATAGCTGTTAGTAAACCAAGTCTTTTTTTTTTTTTTTTTTAATTAAAAACAGCCTGTTGAGATGTAATTAATTCATGATACAAATCATCCATTTGAAGTGAACAGTTCAAGCAAATCGTCTTTTAATAGGTCATTCAACATTTACTCAGCATCTAATAGGGGTTAGTAACTATGCAGGATGCCAGGGCAGTGGTTCTTAAATGGGGACAATTTTGTCCACCAGGGGACATTTGGCAACGTTTGCAGATATTTTTGATTGTCATGATGGGCGATGCTGCTAAACACCCTACAGTGCACACGACCAAGCGTTTCCCAGACTAAAATGCCGATGATGCTGAGGCTGAGGAACCCTGTTCTAAGGATACGAAGATGGACAAGAGACGGTACCAGTCTCCCAACAGCTCACTGTCTAGTGAAGGAGTGAAAGACAGGAACAGGGTATGAGGGGTGCAGAGAAGAAGAGGGGATGCTCTTTTCCATAGGCACACAGGGATCTGATGGGTTTCTCAGGATGGAAAGAAACGGTTTCACGTAAACGGAGTACATGGGAGAATACTTAGATGTGTAGAAAGCATGTCAGAGTCCAAGAAGTTCTCGAAGCTCAGAACAGTTGGTTCCAAAAGCTCAAAGCTGCTAAAGGCTGTTTAGCAGAGAGGAGTGGAGGAGGTGAAGCAGACAGCCAGGCAGGAGCCGGAGCAGAAAGATATTGTGGGCCATGCTAGGAAAGGGTTTGGACGTGAGCTTATCATCCGTGGTCGACAAGCATTTTCTGTAACGAGCCAGATAGGACATCTCATGAGGCTGTACATGTTCCATCACAACTATTCAGATCTGTGCTCATAGCGAGAGAGCAGCCGTAGACAATACATGAATGAGCAAATGTGGCTGCGGCCCGTTAAAACTTGAGTTATGGGCACTAGAGTTTGAATTTCATATAATATTCAGGTTTAATAAAATATTCTTTTGATTTTTTTGTTCCATTTAAAGCTGTGAAAAGAATTCTTAACCTGTGGGCTGTCCACAAACAGGGGGCGACAGTAGTTTGCCAAGTCTTGTTATAGCTAATACATAAGACTTCAAGGTGAGTTCCCTGATTAGATATAAAACAAAACAGGGCATTTCTCTTCAGGTCTCCAGAAGTACTGAGCATCTTATAGCTATTCCTGCCAAAGAACAAATAGACTTGGGCTTAAACTTTGTCAACAGTTTGCTTGTGAAAATTATAATAAGCTGGTGTGATTCAGTGGACTGAGTGCTGGCCTGAGAACCAAAGGGTCGCTGGTTTCATGCCCAGACATGGTACCTGCCTGGGTTTCGGGGCCAGGTACCAGTTGTGGGCACACGGGAGGCAACCACACATTGATGTTTCTCTCTCTCTCTCTTTCTCCCTCCCTTCCCCTTTCTCTAAAAATAAAATAAATAACATCTTAAAAAAAAAGACTTAAAAAATTACAATGTGATGCTCTGCTAACTAAAGGAGGAAAAAGCTCATTTCAGGCTACTGTGGTGAAATGACATTTACCTAATGGACATACAAATTTCTTCATAATTAATGGGCACTTGACACTAATATAATCTGATTACTGCAGCAAAGTCGCCCTTACATTAACTCCCCAGTACTAACAAAGTATGCCCTTGAATTAAACAAATTAGGGCAAAGTGACAAAAAGTACCAGCTATTAAGAAACAACTCCCTATTTATAATCATCTGTTATAATAAAGGTAATACCAAGTCCCTCATCATGTCAACATGAGGAGTCTGACACAGGGGCTTGACACACAGGTCAGGTCAGGTGCTCTTCCTACCCTAGGCAGTTTTGTTTTGTTTTGTTTTGTTTTGTTTTAAGATTTTATTCATTGTTTTTACAGAGAAGGTCAGGGAGAGAGGAGGAAAGGGAGAGAAACACGAATGTATGGTTGCCTTTCACCTGCCTCCAGCTATGGACCTGGCTGGAGACCTGGCTTGCAACCTGGTTATGTGCCCTGGCTGGGAATTGAACCAACAACCTTTGGGTTCACAGGCTGATGCCTTATCCACTGCGCCACCAGCCAGGGTCCCAGGCAGTTGTGATATCTGAGTCAGGTTCTGCACATTTCAACCTACTGGAAGCTTCTTACCTTTCATGTGAAACTATTTTCCAGAGAGACGTCTGATAACATGAATTTAAATTATGAAGAAAACAAATACTATTTTTACTCATTAAAAAAAAAAAAAAACGTCTTATCCAAAAAGTTGCATAAGATACAGAAACTAATCTGGGAAAACATTTCTTTGAAAAACTTGTTGCTTCATGATTCCAATTTTTTATTGCTTTTAAGAGCGACAATGGTGTTCTATGATAACTAAAGCCAGTTGAAATCTAAACAACTGTCTTTTACATCTTTGATGTGGCTGATTCTTTTTGAATAATTATGATATTTCCTTAGGACAATAAATATATGTCAAAAGGATTGCTTTGAGAATTAATTGTTCTCTTTGTAATTTAAAGACAGTATCTGGTACATAGTATATGCTAATCGATGTTAGGTATCATTAACTTGAAATGTCGTTACAATCACTACTTCAGTTCCTCTCTAAATGTCTCACCATATTAGAGTCCTCCCAACTTTGTGATACTCTTCTACAATTTGAAAACCAAAAGAACGTAGAAATTGCATAGTCTGACGCTCACATTATATAAATGGATTGACTGAGCCTGATACAAAGAGGTCTCTTAAGTTAGGACATGCCTGGTTTTGAGCCCTGGCTACCAGCCTGTCAGTTGAGTTAATTGCGCCAAAACTGTAATTTCCTAATTTATAAAATAGGGATTAAATAAAATAACACTCATAAAGTACTGAGCACAGTGCCTAACACATTTTTTTTTTTTTAAACAATTTCAGAGCTGCACTGGTTATTTTGCTGCTTGAAACCTAAGTGACAGCATGCCATTGTAATTATGAGCTTTCATCTAAACCTTTAGTACACTGCAGGTGCAGAAGTATATGGACACATTTTTGGAGGACTGACATTTTGCAAAATGCAGCATGCATTTTAATTTATACATGAGCAAAGGAAGTATTCAGAAGGGTAGGCATTTCACATTATTGCAGGTTATTTGTGAGAGAATTCCCCTAACCTACTTTTAAAAATCAATACCTGTGCACTATTATTATTGATCTTAATCTTCCTATTATGAAATTACATTTCCTCTGTTCATCTTGTGAAGTAATGGGGGTAAACTGCTCCTGTGTTCTGAACTTGACTCCTATGTAACCACACTGGACAGCCATACTACACTGAAGCAGACTATTTAAAATACCTACTTTCCAAATTAGGCACACTCTACCTCACGCTTCCTGTGCGTGATTCCTTTAGTAGTATACCTGTCAATTTCAAACTACTTTATAATCTTCCAGTGCTTCAGTTCCTCCAACTCTGCTCCATGGATCCTGGGAATACATGAGTAAATCATGCTAAATGCGTCTGTGAAATACTTTGTTAAAGATTACACAATAAGGAACAAAAGGTGGTGTTTTTTACAGGCTCCGGGCAGCGGTGGGCCAGCAGACGTCACAGAAAGCAGCCTTCCAATTCATTTGACTCAAAGGGCTAAGGAAATGGCCTATTTCCCTTTCCCTCTTTTCTATCTGGTTTCTCTGATGTGTTCCCAGATACTCAACGAAAGAGTCAGATATGCATGAAATTTTAAGATGCCTGTCTGAAGCCAGGAAAAATAAAGGACCATATGCCAGTATTTCAGACCAGGAAGAGTTCATTAGGACTTGAGGGGGAATATCGTTCACTCTTGGAAATTACTAAGAGTCTTTCTTCCCACTCAACAGGGAAGTAATGTCAACTGGCTCAACTCCGCATGGAATTCTTTCACCCTGGAGCATGCTCCTGAAGTAATCCTACAAACCTGGCAACTAGTCCAGCAGCCTGAATCTTCATCTGCTTCCATGTGAACTGCAGCAAGTTTTGGCCTTCCCTACAGCCCTTGTACTTGACATCAGTTAGCCTAGACTCAGCCCTTGACCTTGCCTTTATAGTTGGAGAAGAGTTCACTGGACCAAACCTCAATAGACACAAACTAAGTGAGAAAGGTTTTACCCAAGTCTTCTCTCAATGAGCGCTCTTTACTCTTTAATGTTAATCTTTAATCTCATGTTCAGCAGAATGGGATAACTTCAAGTTCTCCCTTACGTCTGAGAAGTCTTAAGCTCATGATTTGTTGTTGTTGCTTTTGTTACTTGTCTCTTTGTTTTTAGGTCAGAAGCAGAAATGCCAAAAGTATCATAAGGGTAACTTACTATCTTTGTATCAGTTTTGTTCATCTGATTATAGATTTAAATTTTTCCTTTAATTGTAGGTACTCAACAAGGTTCTCTAAGTACACTGAGACTTTCTACACACACAGACACACACACACACACAATCCACTTGATTGGATCAGAAACTATTATATGCTTCTGGAAATCAAACATTTTGATAGATGAATCAGAGGCAATGGCATTTTCCGAACTTTACTTAGATTCTCTGATATCTTCCTGCCAATCCATGTAGATCTGCTAAGGAGGTTTTGCTTTATTTATTTATTTATTTATTTATTTATTTATATTATTTCCAGAGAGGGGGAAGGAGAGAGGCAGAGAGGGAGAGAGATACCAATGCATGGCTGCCTTTCACCTGCCTCCCAAAGTGTTCTGGATGTGATGTTTTGACCATTCAATGTAGTTCAAACAGAGACTTGCTGTGTAAGCCTGTCACAAGGAATCTACATCCTTAGCATCTAATGCTAATGTTAGGGCATCTTCTGAAAGAAAATAATTTGGGTTGGGTTCGACCAGGGGGTGGTGAATTATAGCTCACACAAGCCACAGATGATGGGACTACTGTTTGGCAGATGCCCAAAAGACCCAGATCAAGCAATGATGGACGTTTGCAGAGTTCCCACCTAGACTCAAGTGATTTTGGAATAGTGTCCTTAGTTATGGACATACACTAGAGGGGAAACTGTTCACCTAGCGGTGAGTAGAGTGCAAAGTTTTTTTTTTTTTTTTTCCTTCAGGTATTCTGTCTTGTGAAAACAAGAGGAAGGGAAAGTGATTATAGACACCTAACATCAAATTTAGTAGAAATCATTGGGGGGGGAGGGGCTCAGAAGTGTGATTTAATGATCTGAGAAATTAAGCAAAAGTGTCAAGTCTGAAGAACTTAAAAATGGTTATAGGTCAAAGCATTAAAAACTTCTTTGGGGATGGAGGGGCTGTAAGAGGAACCTGGTGTGGAATCTGCCAGGGGTTAATTGCAACCCTGCATGAAAAGCAGTTAACAAGTGAGAATTAGAACACCCAGGAGGAAAAGAAAAATGTTTCCAGTGCCATGAGAAATAAACAACAAAGGGGAAATATTTCCTTTGGCTACCACCACCTCCTTTTCAAGAGCTCTGAGGAGCCACGGGGAATGCCAAGGACTGGTTTTCTCTCAACTCCCTCTGAAACATTTGTCTTCATTACCACTCTTTTTAATCAGGGCTCCTTCATGAGTGTTTCTGCTCAGCCCCTAAGGGGCAGCTCTGGTCTGCGATAAATCAGAATCCACACCGCAAGTCACTAATCAGCACTCCCAGGGAAAAGAAAAACAGAGAAGTGCAGACCACAATGGTGAAAAGGCCTGGGGGCTCCCAGGCCCCAAGGAAGAAAGGCCTTCATGCAGAAATCATAAGTTAGCAAAGGTGGAACAGGACTCCAATGCTTGGGATTTACTTAAAAATCTCAAATACAAAATTTTCACACTAAACTGTGGGAGTCTGGAATGTAATTTTGTTTTAACAATGTGAAATAGATAGAGTTCGATTAAGGGACACTAACTGGCTGGTCCTCCCAGCTGAAAAATTTCAATTCCTAATTCAAAACTCACAAAGACAAGACAGTGCAACAGGAGATAAATTAAAATAATAAAAACAATGAAAGTCAGGAACTCTCCTTCTCACCTCTTGTTTCAGTGATGTCATTAAGAAATAAAAAATTCCAGGGAAGGCCTCTCTAATGTCTATGATATGACTGTCACTGTGCTTAAATATAATTAGTCATAAAATTATACAGACATTTTTTTCACTGGAATTTATTTAGAAATAATCTAAGAAAAAGATTAAATGGACTTGCTAAAAAAGTCAGCATAGCTGGTTAGCAGCAGGGTTTGTTCTAGGACCTAGGATTCCAAACATTGTACATGAGATCCTATACCAGTGAAACACTGAAACAGCACCGCTTAGAGAGAGAGCAGGATGAGTTAGGAAATGTGGGCGCTGCTCCTACGTCCACCACTCACTGGTTTACCTTGAATAAATCACCTAACAGTCCGAATCTTGATTTCTTCATCTGCAAAAGGGAATTTATTTCTTTGTTGAATATATTATAGGGTTGATGCAATTCCCCATACATTCAAAGTATTATTAAATTATTATAAATAAGTTTTCTGAGAGGCCGAATGAGCTAAAGAGCTAACAGGATTCGGGTAAAACAGAGAAAATTCACTTTTTATAGGAAGATGGATCTCGATTACGGCAAATACTTCGAGGACTCTTGGATACAGGTTTAGATATGAAATCACCCCCAAGGCACACAACTAGGCCATAGCCTGGTGAGCATATTAATAAGCTAACAGCTGAGTGCCTGGCTCCCAAAATGGATGCTACCTTTTCTAACAAACCTAAAACTTACCTTCTAATTACCTGTCTATGTCAGTGTGAATGGCATGGACTCAGGAAGGAAACCACAGGTGACACTTAGCTAAACGCATGATGCTGTCAAGTAGTCAAGAGGACACTCCTGCCTAGGCACCAAGACCTGCTGCTGTTTCAACTTTGTTGGCCTTTTGTCTGTGAAAGCTGATAGCATGACAATGTCATCTCACCATGGCCTGACAGATAGGGACCTTGTCCTTGCAAAGAAGAGCCCTCTTTTGAAGCAAAGTCACATCTATCCAAAAACACTAGTTCCCTCCACTCCAGCATTACTCAAATGTAACTACAGAATGAGCCTCGAGCAAAGTGATGACCTCCTGAACCTAACTGCATAAAAAGCCTCCGGCCTTCTGTTTCAACCAGCACCCTTGTCCGACTCCAGCCTTATGAAGAGAAACAAACCTCTCGAGACCTCAGGAGAAAGGTTTCTTGATACTGACTTTGCTTGGAGCCTGACTCAACAACAAAGGCCAATCTGACTGGAGGGCAGGTGCTTATGGCAGGGCTATACAAGGAACACAGCTGGAACCGTGAACTTTAATGAAAATATTGAGACCTCATGTTATAAAATGGGGATACATTTCACACACATGCGTGACACGATAAAAGCAGTATTTGAGGGAGAAGATCCTATCAGGGTCATGCAGGGTAAGCTGGGGGAAGAGGCAGCATCAGAGAGACTGATGTTTGTGCTGCTGGTTTGGACTCAGCTGCAGGGTTGTAGGCAAGAGAAAATTTAAAAATCAGTGAGTGGTTATTCTGATAAATGGAGTTCCTTGGCTTGTATTGATTATTCTTTTGGATACAAGAGAATTAGTGGTAATAAGGAAATTGTACAGGCCAGTTTCTCATAATTAATTGGGAAAATATTTTGTAATTGTTGGTTTTTAAGGAGCTCTGGAAGAAAGAACTACTTATGCAATTATTGTTAAGTATAAATACGCACTGGAAAGAGCTTTGGATAAAAGGTGTTCGCAGTCCAGTTAGAATTCGATATCGGGACTTAGCAAAGGGGAATGTGGGCATTTCGGCTGTCCACCGAACATGTGACTGGGACAGCTGGACAGATGAGTAGGGCGGCACCCACAGGCTCTGCCTTCAACCTCTCGCTGTGCGAGCTGCAGGCAGTGCCGCTGTGGGATACAGAGCTGCCTTTCCCAGCAACAGGCCCATGCCCACCCTTGGTCTAGACAGAAGTGCTGGCAGCATCTGGGAAATTCAGGAATGGCCTCCATTTTTCTGTTGAATGTGGCAACTGAGCCAGCGATAACTTAACGATCTGCTGTGAGAAATGGGTGAGGCTGCCACATACACAAAGATGACTTCCGTAGACGTGAAGAGCAGATCTACAGAAGAAATCAATCAAACGGTAGTTTCTAATAACACCCGCAGAAGCGCAGAGAGAAATTAATGGGAGAGTGAAAGGTATTAAATAAAGGCTCTAACACTGAGGACCTGCACCTCCCTAAACATGTTACAGGACTTTCAAGTGTCTTCCCACATTACACACAAGAGCAGAGTAGCTCTTCTCTGCCTGCCACGTGCTTTGAGGAGACCCGTAGCCCTGGGGGTGGAAAATCAAGTCTGGCTGCGGTAAAGGAGCCCCTCCCAGACAGACAGAGCCCCGTTCCTGACAAACACCCACCCACTGGCAGGCCTGGGAGACACATGGCCACCAGAGCAAGCTGTCAAAACTTATTGTTATAAAACGTCCATCTTCCAAAAGCACAACCTTCGCTCAGCACAGTGTTTTCCTTGGAAGACCGCTCTACTGAGAGCTATAAAAAGTTGGTGAGGATTGATGAGGCTAGCTCTCGTGGTCTGTGCTATCATGTTCACAACATAAAGGGGAATAATGATGGTAGAACGTTTTACCCAAAACAAAAAATAATAACAACTAAATCCATTAATCACGTTCCTCTACTTCAAAGCACCTCATTGTTTGCAGCATGGCTGCTCTGAGAAAGAAAACTGCACAGAAGTTATATGACCTCCTCCTTTAATTTCCTTTCTTATTCTATGCCCTTAGGTGGCTAGGCGAGTGCCACAGTCCTGGGCTACGTATAAAGTTTGCAGTTCTTTGCCTGATCTCATGATCCGCTATCAAAACAGCTTGTTCCAATGTGTTTCCGGTCTAGTTCTGCGATTGCATGAGTGTTTCCTTGGCTGGATCAGCTGCCAAATTAGGTCCCTTTGGTAGAAAACTGCAGAGAACTCAATGTAGCCCTGTCTCCCCTCCACCTTAGACTTGACATCGGAAGTGACTTAGGAAGTACTCTAATAGTTACCAAATTTTTGGAAACTGATTTAGCTTTTCTGGGCTAAACACATGTTTAGGAGAGACTGCATCACTAATCATCACTTGACCTTGTGACAGACCAAAAGTTGCTGATTTTTCCTAAAAAAAAAAAATAATAAATAATAAAACACAACTTTTACCAACTAGCACAATGATGTAAATGCCAAATCATGTTGCGAGATGACTGCAAACATGCTGATTTCCAGATGTTTGACAAGACAGTGCGGAAACACCAAAAAAAGGAGAAAGAAAAAAAACGATTAACAGTTTCTGTTACAAACTCTGCTGGGTTACTTGCTTTCTGGGGATTTTACAAAAACGATTTAGGAGAGAAAGGAACTGAAGGTTTGTCTCTCACTTGTCAAATTCTAATCCATCAATTATGGGTAAAGAGAAGGCTGTCTCTGAAAACAGAAAATTTCCCAAATCTATTCCTATTACTGTGGAAATAGGTGCACTGTGATTTGCTCAAACATGTATTTATTGTTGCCCTTACTGTTCAGTTAAATAAGCTTGTACACCAATCAAATAAGATAGGAATCTTGAACAGAGCCATACACATTCCACTAAATATCCCCTCTGTATATCAATCACAGATAAAATCTGATTTAAGTCAAAACATAATATGGCTGAGGCTGTTCTTACTGCATGGGCTTCTTTTTTATGTGCTCATCCTTGACTCACACGATTCCTGGTGGAAAGCTTCCAAAAAAACTAGATTTAGTTGTCAGATTTACGGTATCAAGGAATCTCGAAAATGAATGGGTTCTTTAAAAGAAAAGCCAAACTTTGGGTAATTACATTCAAATTCCTTAATCACATTTTCTGTGCTCAACGGGAATTGTGGTGTTTCTTTCCTATCTTCCCCAGAGCTACACGAATGCAGCACAAATTCTTCCTACAAATGGTTATCTACCAGAAGGGTTCCCCTTGGCAAAATGTGCAAATGTGTGCTTCTTAAGTTTTCTTTTTCATGTAACTAGAAGTGATTTGTCTGTGTGTGTGTGAACATATATATATAATTATCTATATCACTTTCCTCGCTTTTATTCTTCCAACCCCCCAAAAGTGAACAAAATTTACAATATCCCAGGAAGAGCTGCTGCAAGAATATACTTTACATTATACAGTTTTGTAATATTTGCTTCATCCTCACCTCCAGGCTCACAAGAGGACTGTACTTCCCTGACCCCCTTAAAAGTCATAACCCCGAAGTGTCCAAAAGAACTTCCCAAGAGAAGGGAAGTATTCTCCATTTAGTTTTGTCCACGACTTATAACATGGTAGGTACAACTGACAAACTGAACAACCAGTTGTATCTCCTTTTCATTGGTTTATAAATTTAGAAAACCAAATGTGGCTACCTGCTATGGCAGTGGAAGGTATAGTTCTAGACACTGTTTATGAATGGGGAGCAGAAGTGGCCCATGTGACACCTGCAATGTCCCTTTCCCCCTGCCACAGTCACTGACAATAATTCAATGGTGAAGCCTTAGTTAACCTAGGTCCCCGAGTGCAGACAGCATGGAGCAGAGACCCCGATAATCTGTGACGGACAATAACTTGGTCAGAAAAGTCATAAAATGGCCAAGTAAGAAAATAAAGCAAGTACTGACATTTGCGAAGACCTTAGGAATCAAATATTGTGAAAATGTCAAGAAGCTCCCACCTGATATGGGCAAGTGGTGGTGAGAGGAACGGAGGGTAGAGCTGCTCCCTCAAACCAGAACTATTTTCTAAAGAGATGCTACAATATGAAACTTTGTGCAAGGAGAGATGGTGTAGGGGGTTGTACTACATGAGCGGAAAACTAACTCAAGAATTAATCATAACCTATTTTATGTTCTTGTTGCCATGAAAGGTGTTCCTGTGTTCAAAGTAGTCAAGATATTTTGTGAGTAATACTTTTTTCCCACAGAGAGAAAAAATCCCCTAGTTGTGAAAGAGTTAAAAGAGACCAAAATTAGACATAGTTCATGTTAAAGGTTAGAAGAATAATCAGTCACTTGAAAAACACTACATAAACATTTTTCCGGATGCAATTTTCAGTCCAAGGATACATTTCCCAGTAGAAATCAGCAGCTAAAAAGGAAATCATTTCGTCTCCCTAAGTGCCAAATTGTATCCTGATTTTTCCTGGTCTGGCTCAACTTTCAAAACTAGTGGTTCAACTTCTGCAATCTTTCACCCAATGACTATGTAAACACATCTTTATAAGACAGACATAATCCTTGGGTGGGCCAATTTATGTTAGATTATGAAAATACTTAAAATACAAAATCGTATAATGATTGTTGTCCTTTGGGTTTTTTTTTCCACTAAAAGGAAAGATAAATCCAGTTAAAATAGGCAGCAGTTCATGTGAAGATAATGTGACACATATACATGGCTTTTTCTTTTTCCAATCTTTGAAAATAAATATTACTAACAATTCAGTAAAGGCTTGCCTCATGTTCTGGCACGGCGGTATGTAAATTAAGAATTTGAAAATATCTCTCTGATCGTAGTATATGCACATCATATACCGCACAACTGGAATGACTTCAACTACTCACACGAGGCCAGGAAAAATTCTCACCCTTGGAAGTAGTTTGGCTCTTCTGTATTCGGTCAGAGGTTACAGAAACATTAGTTTTAAGGATAAAGTAATCTTAAGTAAAAACCAAATATTCATTCAGAATTTATTGCTGCCTCTGATGCATATATATCTCACATTATTCAGAACTCTCCATAACACAATTTAAGCAGAATCTCTAGAGCGAGGAAAAACCGTAAATTTTAAATCCTCATAGAAAGGTAAACTCTGCTTTTTCCCTTCTCCCTTGAAATTCTAGAGCTTTTATAGGCAACTCCAAAATACAACATGAAAAGCCTATCTTCAACATTCAGTATGCAGGGGGGAAGAATTTAAACTTTCCCTCCAATGGATAAAGTTATATCAAAGAAGACGTTTTGGGAGACCTTGGAGAGTGCAGAATAAATTATAGCTGCAAGGTCTGGAAAAGTTTGGTTGGATGTTAAGTGCTTTGCACATCTGGGCCTATACATTCACGTCTGGGGACCAATGTATCTCCAAGCCATTCACAGAAAAATGTTGGAATATCCTCCCTCCCTCAGTAAGCAAACCTAAACAGTTGCAATCACGAACATCTCATTTCATCAGAGGCTGTTGGGAATGAAACCAAATATTCATAATTATATTAATAAAATAATTCCTAATAATATTAAAAGTTATAACAAAGCCAAGATCTTAAAGTAGCTTAATTCTACAAATTTCTTTAAGTGTAACTCCATGAATAATTTTCTAACATCTATATTAGTCCTTCATTCTTGCTCCTGAGAGAAACAGGCAAACATGTCCCTGAAGCAGCACACATTCTCTTTCTTTCATGTGCTGGAGGAAACCAATCAATGATACATTTTCTAAATTCACAAAAGTTTAACTGAGTGTAAGGACATATTAGGATCGCATTTTCTTGGTCAAATGACTTGTTCTGCCCAAACCAGCATGAAGCCCTTAATTAAATATTTTCATTTAAATTCTAATGTGAAAGACATGAAACTTTTAAAAAGGTAGCCAAAATTAGAAAATCTTTATTTCTTCTGAGGGGATATATATATATATATATATATATAAAGAGAGAGAGAGAGAGAGAGAGAGAGAGAGAGAAAGAGACATTCAAAACTAAAAATTAAAGATTATTTAAACCTAGCGTTTTTAAATGGAAATATTTTGCATTCCTTTCCAATTTAAAACACTCTCCAAAGAAAGCCACCATTATTTATAAGTGAAGAAAGAAAAAGGGAATCTGTCTGCCTTCTTCCCACTCCTCACTTTGCCATTGTCACCTGTATCTATTTCCAGGAAGCCAATATTCATTAGGGTTAATCTGCCTACTAAATGAATAAACAAAGGATTTCTCTGTCACTAAGAGGCCAGGTGAACTGATAGCATCTTCTAACACAGAAAATCATCTGTGCCATACAGCTCAGGAAATTACCTGCTGCAACCCACACCTGGGATCATTTGGCCGGCAGATCTCTAATGTTGAGTAATATATGGAAAATAGACCACAAGCATTTTTTCAAAGGACTGAAAATTTCACATGTTTTAGAACAGAATATTTTTATGTAATTAACTATAGACAACGCACCAAGAAAATAAATTTTTTTAAAAATCAAGAAACTTTTCCTTGTTTTTCCCCTACAAAAGTCAGATGTAAGAAATAATGCCAAAATACCAATATGCAATGAAACAAAACTGATACAATAACAATATTTCCATGGGTCACAAGATCTTAATATATAGTTGTAGAATAGAATGTAGTCAACAAATGAAAAAAGAGAGATGGTTATAATCCCTGCCTTTACCAAGTGATATCAATTCAGACCAAGTAAAGCTAATGACCTTGTTGGTTCATCAAGATGTCAGGAAAAGCACTAATTATTTGTTAACATACTAAATTGATAATATAGCTTTTCCATGTTTCCCTTTGAGGAGCAGAATCAAGTCTCATGTCACTATTAAAATAATTTTTCCACCTAAATAATCCAATAGGAAACCACTGGTGGTAAACAAACACAAAATAAAAATTTAAAAATTGTGGAGTCAAAGATATATGACCTCTCTCCAACTGTGTGTGGGGGGATACACCCTAGATATTAGTTTTAAATAACATTTGATAGCCTGAAAAGCATGGAAAGGTAGAAGCAGATAAAAGAACTGGAAGACTGATTTGATTAGGCACTGGCCCTACAGCAACAAACTCACTTTACAAAATAGGAAAACAAATAGCGATTAGGGATCATTACCTTCTCAAACGTAGGTTCAGTTCTACAGGACCCCCTAGCTGGGATACTGAACAAAGGGAGACTAAGTCCATCAGCTTGTGTGCCATTAAGAATCAGCCACTGTGCCATCCTTGACACAGTGGGCCACTAAGTAGCCACAACTGGAGCCACCTTTGTTCAAC
The DNA here is from genome assembly GCA_004026585.1 of Noctilio leporinus. NCBI lineage: Eukaryota > Metazoa > Chordata > Mammalia > Chiroptera > Noctilionidae > Noctilio > Noctilio leporinus. The sequence continues at coordinate 58,622 of PVIW01002605.1, forward strand.
CTCATTTGATGAGGGCCTCCTGTTTGTCAAACCCACAAGCCACAGGACCGGGTTTGCTAAGCGGGGATGAAAACAGACATGTTCTTTGCACACAGGACGTGTCATTATTACTATATTTGTATCTCTTAGCTTCATAGGGTTCCCTGCTGGCGTTATACTGAATATGTTGGATATACAGAAAATACAAAAAACAAAAATAAAAACAAAACCCAACTGTCGGGAAAGATGTCCATGTGGGAGAACAATGCTATCAATGGTCAGGGAGTAAAACAGAGGGGCTCAGCCCCAGGAACACTGTGCCTAAGGAAATGCGGAGTAGAAAGACTGAAGACCTATTCAAAATGTGGGATTGGTCGCTGTTTTTATCTGTTGGGACAGGTTTTCTGAGATAGGCCATTGAAACACGAATGAAAGTATATGCAAACTGTATGTGACCCCCAATAGTCATCAGCTTGTAATGTATTGACAACAGATGCTAACTATGGAGGTCATGCATACATATATTTCTGAATTTATTTTTGCTGAGAGGGTTTTTTGGTGTATGTGGGAAAATACAGCATGTCAGTGAAGGGAAACGCGTACGATTTCCCTTTCACGAGCCTACAAAAACATATGGGAGCAAGATCGTGTTTGTCCTGACCTGCCAAAATCCTGCAGAGATCATGGCAAATCCACGCAGCATTCCTGAGGACTAATGCGCGCACTGGGGCTCCCGCATTAGCAGATGTGTGAAAATGCTTGTACTCGGGGAGTCCCCTCATGGCTTCACATCTGAAGAAGCTCCTCAACAACCGTTATTCCAGCCAAAAGCTGAGATGATTATTTCCAAGTTCAGTACACCTCTGTTTAAGCCAGTGTCTGGACAGAGGAATGCAACCGCCGGGTTTGCTATGCGGCTCGGAACAGAGAGGAGCCTGAGAGAATGTCAGACAGGCTTGCAGGAAGCCTCGGACCTCTGCTCCCAGGCCTCCAGTCCTGTCAGAGAGATGCGGGTGCGTTTTTCCTCACTCATGGAGCAAGACTAGCAATCAAACGTTCCCATTTCGAGCACAGGACTGGAAGAATCGTGTTTTATTTTAGTTGTGATTAAAATAGGGTGTGTGTGTTCAATACTGTCCCTAGTTTAATATTTAGGTTGTGGCAAAAAAAAAAAAAGCTGAAAACATTAAGGAAACCAAACTACCTTTGTGTACTTCCTATAAAATTTCCCTTTGTAAGAATAATAGGTTTTTGAGCCTCATGATAGTAACATAAGCTCACTGTAAAAAAAAAAAAAAAAAAACTTTGGAAAAACTGTAAAGGCAAAAATAAAAATTGCCCATAATCCTATCACTCAGAGGTTAGCTACTATTTATATTTTGTTTCTTTCTAGTTTCTCACACACACACACACACACCACTGTATATATGCATAACTACATTTTTCTTACAGAAAACTTTATACAGCTTTGTGCCCTATGTTTATAATGTCAAAATGAGAAGCAGTGATCACAATCTCAATTGGACAAAAGGACATTTAGAAACGTTAAAAAACAGGATACCTAGGTATATTATATTCTACCACAAAGCCCTAACAGTGATGAATATGTACATATCACACAATATAACATTGACATTATATAGCAAAACTACAGGATATACAAATAGAAAAACACTAACATGATATTTCAATTCGCCTTTTAAGTTGATGATAGAATACACATATACTGTATATATGTGGTATCAGAAGATACACACACAAATGTAACTGAGGCAAATCTGTTAAAAACATTAACATATATCCTGAAAACAGAAAATATATACACTTTTCAGGTGCCTATAATACCATAAATTCACAAACAAGTATTTTTCACAGAAAACAAAAGTCTGAACTAAACCACCTTCTAGATATAATTAACAATTGATAGGAAATTCTAGCAGCAAAAGAACACAACAGGGATGCAATCAGCAACATCCTATCTGTGACAGGCAAACCCTACCGGAAAAATGGCCCAGTTTCTTCACAACCTGTAAAGAGGTGACAAAAGGGGATGGAAGAGAATCCTCAATATTAAGAGTACTATGCGAGACACCAACCAATTGCAATGTAGGGGTCTTAGCTGGAGCATGGCTTTTTAAAATGAGATATTCAGGAAATGTACCATGGATTGGAAGTATGATATGAAAGAATTATTGATAATCTTTTGTAGGTATGAAAATCTTTTGCATTTAAAAAAGAATAGTTATTTTTTGGAGATAAGTATGGAAATATTAATAGGTTAAAATTAATATTAATTTAACATGATGTTAAAGTTTGCTTCAGAATAATCTGGTGGAGTAGTGGCGTAAGATATAAAACTAGTTTGGCCACGAGTTATTAACTATTATTACTTTTGTAACTATTGATTGTTAACACCTGATGGTTAGGTGTTCATTATGCTATGCTTTCTATTTATGCATATATTTGAAACTTTGTATAAGGCGCTAGAGAAAAGATAACATGTGTGTATGTGCACGCGCGCACACACACACACATACACACACAGAAACTGATAACAAGTATAGATAATCCTTATGAGTTATGCTTTAAAGTAAAGAAAGTCAACTGATGTCACTACTTTTCTTTTTCATCCTCACCTGAGGGTATGTTTATTGATTTCAAGGAGATAGGAAGGGACAGCAGGAGAGAGGGGAAAAAAATCAATGTGAAAGAGAAACATCATTGATTGCCTCTTGTATGCACCCTGACTGGGGTTCAAACCTGCAACTTAAGTATGTGCCCTGACCAGGGATCAAACTCGCAACCTTTTGGTGTATAGGACAACACTCCAACCAGCTGAGAAACCTGGTGGGGGATAGCTGATATTACTTTTAAAACAGACTTCATGGTTCCTTCATTTTTAACTTCTGTGTATCCAGCACAAAATTTTAGCAGTTGTTGAATCTAGTGAGAGTGTTTAAATACCTGCTTTATTATATATTGAAATGTTTTCTATAATTTAGAAATTTTTTATGGTAAGAAGTTGCAAAGTACCTACTTACTGCCAAGTCAAAAAATTATCTCAGTAATTCTTGATAGTTTATTGCTTTCAAATGCACCAAAGAATAATTACATCATGACTCAAAATAATACTGCTGGTATTTTTATTTGTATTGCATGCAAGTTTTGAGTTAATTTTGAAATACCTGCAGTTTTTACAATACTTTTTCAGAAACAGGATACGCAATGTTTAATTTATGCAAATAACCTTTATTGCTCTAAATAGTTTCCCAGTTTTCTTTATGTAGGCTTTGCATGTTTCTTCTGAAGGCTATTCCTGGTTATTTTATATTTTCTGGTACTATGGTGAGTGAAACTTTAAAAAAAAAATTGGATCAGCTAATTAGTTTTTATTGATTTACAGAAGTAGTATAGATGTTTAGCACATTTACCATGTATCTGCTTAGTACAAGTTCTTTAAAAGTTGATGCTCTTGAATTTTTTATCAACAATTACACTATTTTTAAAAATTTAACCTTTATTGTATTTTTACATTACCATTGAGTCCCCTATATTTGAATTTTCTAGATAAAAAAATTATGCTGCCCCACAAAAGGTGATTCTGTAATTAATCTCTATGTTTCATATATTATGGCACTGTCTGGAATTTCAAAGCAACTGTATAATAGTCATGGTATGACTTGCCTTTATCCTGATTTTAGAAGGCAATGTCAATAGTATTTCACAGTAACTATGTTGCTGGTGTTTGGTTTATGATGTTATTCTTTGTTATGTAAAGAATTTACCTTTCTATTCCTATCTCTCAGAATAAATCTCAAAAATAAATGCTGAATTTTAACAAATGCCCTTTGAGCATCTAGAGATTATCAGGTTTTCTTAGTGGACCAATTAATGCTATATATTACAACAAAAGGTTGGAACGTGAGATAAATCATATTCTGTCATGGGAGGTGATTTCCTTTCTGTATAGTTCAATTTGGTTTGATAGTATTTTGCTTGAGATTTATAAAGCCAAATTCAAATGGAAGGTTGCTGCATGGTTCTCTTTTTGGTATGTTAACATTTCTTCAGTTTTAGTCATTTATTTTTAAAATCTCCTTTTATAGGGCATTAAAAAACACTTGTCCTCGATAGGTGTTAAAAAGTTCCTGAATGCTAATGCTATTTATTATGAAATACGAAAAGGCAAGAGGCCACAGCCTGTGAGCACAAAGGTGAGATAATGGCTTCCACATCGCTGAGCTGTCAGCCCCGCTCAGTGTGAAGTGTTGCATCTAGAGAAACCCAACCAAGCACCCATTTAAAAATATATAGAATAATAAAGTAATTGACAAATGCAAGACATGTCAACTTTTGGAAAATAACGTAAAAACCATAATTTTTAAAAAAATGTCATCAGGAATAAAAAAAAATAAGAAAGTGAGGTTAAGGGGAAAACCCCAAACAACATGCATTTCAAATTGTATCAGAATCTTGAGAAGTCAGTGCCTACTTTGGTAAAAGTTATTAACCCTTTCAGAGTTTATGGGAATCCTTAGTTTGCCACAGATTCTGAGTTTACCATAGAATCTGTATAGTGACCTGGATAAGGAAAATACTTTGGTCTTTGGGATGGATTGTTTATTTCATATGGTGGACTGTGTCCCTAAGTAATAAAACCTCAATTGCAAGATGTTCAGAGCACAAAGGAACTGAATAGAGGTGGTAACCCAGATCACCTCTCCTACCAGAGATGAGACCAGCTTACCGGGCTCAATGCTCATTTCCTGCTCTTGAGACCAGCTTCAGAGAAGCCGGAGTTTGAGGTGTCTACAGGTTTATTAGTAAGGTCTCTAACACAGAAGAGACTGACTGGTCTACAACCTCTATTTGTGAAACAAGCCAGAAAAAAAAAAAAAAAAAAAGGAGAGTAAGGAAAGCTGTGGCTGCGCTTAGCAAGACTCAGGCCTACACTCAGCCAGGCCCACTCTCAGGGCACATTCTTTGCCCATTGCTGTTTCAATGTTTTCCCTTCCCAGCTTTTGTAACATATTTGAAAAAGAGAAAGTGTGTTGGTAAACTAGCTTATTTAACAGTGTTTTATTTTTTAATGATTTTATTCATTGTTTTTAGAGAGAAGAGAAGGGAGGGGGGAGGAAGAAAGGGAGAGAAACATTAATGTATGGTTGCCTTTCACCTGCCTTCAGCTACAGACCTGGCTGGAGACCTGGCTTGCAACCTGGTTATGTGCCCTGGCTGGGAATCGAACCAGCGACCTTTGGGTTCGCAGGCTGGCGCCTATCCGCTAAGCCACCCGCCAGGGGCAGCTGATTTAATATACACAAAATATCTACCTTGACTTTAAGCTTATGTAAGACTGAACTTGATGTGCTAAAATACTGGTACAGTAAAGAAGCAAGGAAGAAATGAAAAGTTCAGATGTACCATTACAGTCTGGCCTTCAAAGTCTAAAATATTTACTATCTGGCTCTCTAGGAAAAGAGCTTGTTGACTCCTGATACTGAAAAGAGATCAATGACAAATTGTTCATTTGCAAGATTAAGTTATTTTTCACATACATACAGTCTGACATACACTTTTTTAGCTGAAAGGCTTGAGTAAACTGCACAAGCTAATTCCCATTGAAGGAAAACAGAGCAGATGCACATTTTTCCAGCTAAGTGCAACCCCAATCCCTAGACATTATATACAAAACAAACATCAGAAGACTCTGAAAGGTGGAGAAAAGAAACAAGAATAGGACCGAGGATTTTCTCACTGCCTCAAATATCTCGGCCTTGAAGTAGACGAAGCCAACAACCTGGGAATGCCCACGGCCAAGGACAGAAACTAGTTCAAGCAAAGGCCTGATTTCTCTACCTAAAGGAATAGGAAAGGGGCAGCCTCGCAAGGCCAATTTTTAAAAAGTAACTCCTTAACTCTAGTAAACACTACAGGAAAAAACAAAAAACAAAAAAACAAAACTGTGGCTTTACCACCACCAAGGCCAGCAAAGGCCAAATAGGGAGACTAGACTCACACCCTTGTGGGGCTATAACACTATGCCCAATAAACCCATTTGGGTGGTATCAGAGAAGGGAGCGAGAACCTTAAGTCCTGCCAGCTGTGAATAGTAATCACCCATGTTCATTGCCACATTACTTACAATCACCAAGATACGAGAGCATCCCAAGTGCCCATCCACAGAGAAGTGGATAAAAAAGTTATGGTGCATACACCTGTCAGAATGGCCATCATCAGCAAATCAACAAACAACAAGTGTTGGCGAGGATGTGGGGCAAAGGGAACCCTCGTACACTGTTGGTGGGAATGGAGGCTGGTGCAGCCACTGTGGAAAACAGTACGGGGTTTCCTTAAAAAACTAAAAATGGAACTGCCTTTTGATCCAGCAATTCCACTACTTGGACTATACTCAAAGAATCCTGAAACACCAATTCATAAGAACCTATGTACACCTATGTTCACAGCGGCACTATTTACAATAGCCAAGTGCTGGAAACAGTCTAAGTGCCCATCAGTGGATGATTGGATCAAAAAACTTTGGTACATTTACACAATGGAATTCTATATAGCAGAAAGAAAGAAGGAACTTGTACCCTTTGCAGCAACATGGATGGAACTGGAGAGTATTATGCTTAGTGAAATAAGCCAATCAGTGAAGGATAAATATCATATGATCTCATCCATTACGGGACAATAATGAACAAAACTAACAACAAGCAAAACGGAACCAAATATACGAATACAATGAATAGGCCTTCTGTGGTCAGGGGGAAAGGGGTTGAGGGGAGGGGGGAGGCAGAGGCAAGAAAGGGGAGCAGCTTAGGCAAGAACCTAATATAAGGGAACCATGGACATGGTGGGATTGACTTTGGGGGGAATGGGTGGGTGGGGAGGGGGGACAGAGGGGAGCAAAAAGGGGATGGATGTAATACAACAACAATAAAATTTAAAAAAAAGTTGTGGTGCATACAAACAATGGAGTACTACTTAGCCATGAAAAAGGAACGACAAGTCTTGCCTTTTGTATTAGCATGGATGGATCTAGAGGGTATTATGCTAAGTGAAATAACTCAAGGCAGAGAAAGACAAATACTGTATGATTTCATTTATATGTGGAATCTAAAGAACAAAACAAATAAAAACAAACAGACTTACAGATAGAATAAATAGATGGCTGGTTGTAAGAGAGGAGGAGAGGGGTTGGGGGACTGGGTGAAAAAGGTGATGGGATAAAGAAGTAAAAATTAATAGTTACAAAATAGTCACCAGGATGTAAATTATAGCATAGAAAATAGACTCCATAAAATTGCGCTAACTATGTATGGGGCCAAATGGGTATTGAAATATTGTGGGGACAACTTTGTGAAGTATATGACTCTGTATCCATTACGCTGTTCACCTGAGGCTAACACGGAAGAATACTGAATATCAACTGTAATTGAAAAAAAAATTTTTAAGTACTAATGAACATATTTATTCAAATCCTGACACTAAGTATTGGAGCACATTATCTACATGGTTAAGATTTATGACTTAAACTATATATTGTGGCTTTTCACCCTTCATCCATGATGCAGGAAAGAGGTGAGGCAAATCAGACCAGCTAATTCTATGGCATTCATATATAAGAAACATCTAAGTCCATATTGAATATCTATTATAGTTCACATAAACTTCTATTTAAAATATTAATATTTTGTTTAAAAAAAAAGCACTACCCCAAATACACTCATGCAATGCAGAACAAACAGGAAGCTAGTACTTCTCGCCCTTACCCAGGTGTAAAACAGTCCCCCTGTTCCTCCCCTGTCCAGTGCTGTCCAGAGGAAGCCTAGGGGAAAGCCAGGCCTTTTGTCACCACCCAGCAGGAATGGGGCCATCCCACCATTTGTTGATAAGGAGCTGAAACTGCCACCTTCTACATAAGCATGACTGCTACCTCCACCTGGCAGAAGTCAGATAGAACACACCACATCCCCTGTCATAGTTGTGTCCAAGAACACCAACTAAAACAAAAGGCAGAAGGTCCAAATCTTAGGAAAATGCCCAAGTTTCAACAGAAAATCATTCAGCATACCAAGAGCCAGGAAAATATCAAGTGGAATGAAAATGATAATCAATAGACATGAACACCAAGGTGACGAAGGTGTTCAAATGATCTGTAAATGATTTTGAAAAACCAGGATAAAATTTTTCCAAGAACAATTATGAACCCCTCTAGAAACAAATACAAGAAAAACAGAAAGCCTCAGCAAAGAAACAGAAACTCTTAACAAAGAAGATGTAAAGGAGAATGAAATGGAAAAACTTAAAAATACAATAAACAAAATTAAAAGTTCAGTGGATGGATTCAATAGCAGCATGGAGGGAGAGAGGCAAAGAATCAGTAAACTGTAAAAGAACAATAGAAATTACCCAATCTGAATAATATAGAGAAAATAGACTGAAAAGATTCACAGAATCTCAGAAGTTTGTGGGATGAAAAAAAAAAAAGTCTAATATTGGAAAATGGAATTGGGGCTGAAAAGTTGTTGTTGTTGTTGTTGTTTTAATGGCTAAAAACTCTCCAAAATTTGCAAGAGACATAAATCTACACATTAAAGAAGCTCTGTGAACCCCAAATGGGATACTCCCAAAGAATCCCATGAAAAATCTTGAAGTCAGCCACAGAAAACTGGCACTTCAACTCTAGGGAAAAAACACTTCAAAACCCATGGCAGCTGGAAGAAAATTTACACACTTTCAGTGAGGATTGAAAGAAAAGAATTGTCAACCCTGAATCCTGTACCCGGAGAAAATATCTTTCAGAAATAAAGGGGAAATCAAGATATTCTCAGGTGACCAAAAGGGTTTTTTTTTGTTTGTTTGTTTGTTTTGGTAAGCAAACTTACTCTACAAGGATGGCTAAAGGAAAGGAAGTTGTAACAAAAAGAAAACAATAAAAGAAGGAACTTAGGAATATTATAAAAAGAAAGAAAATGCAAACAAAACTACAGGTAAATAGGCATTCCTTCTCCTCCTAAGTTTTCTAACTTATGTTCAAGAGTTCAAGCAAAAATTGTAAATGTCACTGATGTGGTTCTCAGTATTTATAGAGGAAATATTTAAGATAATTATATTATAAATGGGAAGGGGAAAGGGAGGAAAGCCTTCACTGAAACTGGTTAAATGGTAATACCAGACTGATGTTGTAACAATGTAATACACCTAGAACAACTATTCATAAAACCATATCAAGTGGTATAATAGAAAACTATAGATATGTCAAAATGAAGTTTTAGAAAATGTTCGAGTAATCCAAAGGAAGGCAGGGCATAAATGAACAAATAAAACAAGCACAACAACAACAAAAAAAAAACATAGAGAACAAATAGGAAATCTAAGTAAAATGGCAGACTTAAGCCTTAACATATAAATAATTATAGTCAGTATAAATGGTCTACAAACACCATATAAAAGACAGATTGGCAGAGAAAATTAGAAACAGAACTCAACTACATGTCTATCAGAAAGAAATCTCAATCACAATAATACACATAGGTTAAAAGTAAAAAGTTGGGGAATATATCTTAAATATAAGTGAAAATAGAAAAACTTCTAAAGGTAAATGGCTAATTGACATTTTTCAATGTTCAGCCTCAAAAGTAATCAAATAGATGTTAAAATTATTTTCCCCCAAAATAAAACTTCTGTATTCTTTTTCTTTTCTCTTTCTCCCCCCCCCCCTTTTTTTATTTTTTATTTTGGTGGTAATATACAAGGTCTGTCCAGGAAAAGTCCAGCCATTGTTAATATAATAAGAATGGTTTGCATGACATCAATGTGACCTGGGAGCCGTAGAGTGGATTGGAATGGGTGAACAATGACGATTTCACTGTACTAGTCAGTGAGGGTGGCAGATGTCTTTGAGGACTCGTGTGTGCAATTGCATTCAAAATGACTGAATGAGCAGAGTAATGAATCTGCATCAATTTTGCATTAATCTTGAATATTTCTCCATGGAAACTATTCAGGTGATTCAGAAGGCTGCAGCTATGGCAGCTTTATCAACAACATGTCTGCTCATGAATCGTATCTTGTGCAGGCTTTTTGTGAAACATCAAATGCCCCAGGTGACTCAGTGCCCCTACAGCCCAGATTTGGCACCCTGAGACTTCTGGCTTTTCCCAAAACTAAAATCATCTTTGAAAGGGAAGAGATTTCAGACTATCGGTGAGATCCAAGGAAACTGGACTGGGCAGCTGATGGTGGTTGACAGAACTGTGTGAGGTGCATCCCAAGGTGCCTACTTGGAAGGAGACTGAGGTATCACTGTCCTACGTACAACGTTTCTTGTATCTTGTATCATCTCTGAGAAGGGTTCCTGTTTTTCATAGTATGTAGCTGGATACTTTCTGGACAGACTCGCGTGCGTGCGTGCGTGCGTGCCTGCGAGAAAATTTGCCATTTCTACCACATTTTTACATTTTCAAAATTGAAATATAATTGACATGGCATTATATTAGTTTCAGGTGTATGACATAATGATCAATATATGCATATACTGTAAAATGATTACCACAATAAATCTAGTTAGCATCCATCACCAAATAGTCCAAATCTTTTTTTACCATAATGAGGACCTTAGAGATCTAATCTCCTAGCAACTTTTGAACACATAATGCATATAGGATTATTAGCCGTAGTCATCATGCTATACAATACATCCCTAAAACTTACTCAGTTTTTAAGTGGAAGTTTGTACCTTTGACCACCTTCACCCATTTCACCCACTTAACACTGGCAACCACCAGTCCATTCTCTGTATCTACGAGTTCTTCTTTTTTTTTTTTTTATCTTATCATCCAGTATTTGTCTTTGACTTATTTCACGTGTCATGGTATCCTCAAGGTCTACCCATGTTGTCACAAGTGGAAGAACGTCCTTTTTATGGCTGAATTAAATTCCGTTGTCTATACATAATGAGTACACCACATTTTCTTCATTTCATTGATGGACACTTAGGTTGTTTCCATGACTTGGCTACTGAAAATAATGCTGTAATAAACATATAGGTGCAGATATCTTTATGAGTTAAGTATTCTTGTTTCCTTTGGATAAAAACCCAAAAGTGGAATTGCTGGATCATATGGTCGTTCTATTTTTAATTTTTTGAAAAACTTCCAACTGTTTTCTGTAGTGTCTGCACCAATTCACATTCCACAATGCCAATATACAGTGCACTAGAGTTCGCTGTTCTTCACATCCTTGCCAATACTTATTTCTTTTTTATTTGATGAGTCATTCTAACAGGTATGAAGTGATGTTACGCTGTAGTTTTTGATTGGCAGTTCCCTGATGAGTAATGATGATGAACACCTGTTCATGTGCCTGTTGGCCATTTGTACATCTTCTGTGGAAAATATTTCTTTAGATCCCCTGCCCATTTTTAATGGAATCATTTTTATTGAGTTATATGTGTTCCTTATATATTTTGGATATTAATACCTTATCAGATATGTAATTTGCAAACATTTTCTCCATTTCATAGGCATTTCCATTTTTTGGTTTCTTTTGCTATACACAGAACCTTTTCAGTTAGATGTAGTCCCACTTGTTTATTTTTGGTTTTATTTTGTTTTTGGTATCAAATCCAAAATACCACAGCCAAGGTGGATGTCAACGAGCCTTATGCCTATGTAGTCTCCTAGATTTGTATTTCAGGTTTCCTATTCAAGACTTTAATCTATTTTGAGTCAATTTTTGTGTTGGGTTTAACATAGTGATCCAATGATCCCACGCCTTTTATGGTGACAATGTCCTTTCCCCGATGTATCTTCTTGGTTCCTTTGTTGTAAGTGAACTGACCGTGTATGGGATGTGGGGGTTTACTTGTAGACTCTCTGTTCCATTGCATTGATCTACATTTATGCAATATCATTTTGATTACTGTAGTTCTGTAATATAGTTTGAAATCAGGAAGCATGGTGCCTCTAGCTTTGTTCTTCCTCAATATTGCTTTAGCTATTTGGGGTCTCTTTTGTGGTTCCATACAAATTTTAGGATGGTTCGGTTTATTTCACTGAAAAATGGCATTGGAATTTTCATAGGGATTGCACTGAATCTGTAGATTGCTTTGTGTACTATGAATATCGCAACAATACTACATTTTCCAAAATATGAGCACACAATTATCTTTCCGTTTGTGTCTTCAACTTCTTTCATTAATGTTTTATAGCTTTTAGTGCACAGGTCTTTCAACTCTCTGATTAAATTTGTATCTTTTATCCCCCATCTAACCATACATATGATTATTTAATTTATCTTTGATAGTTCATTATTAGTAATATAAAAAGAACTGATTTTTGTATATTGACTTTGCATTCTTAAACTTTACTGAATTTGTTTATTACTTCTATCAGTGTTTTGATAGTTTTTACGGTTTTCTAAACATAATATCACGTCATCTGCAAACAATGACATCCTTACTTCTTCCTTTCTGATTTGAATGTCTTTTATTTCTTTGATTAATTGGTCTGACTAGGACTTCCAGTGCAAAGCTGAATAAAAGTAGCGAGAGTGGGCATTCTTGTCTTCATCCTGATATAGAAAGAAAATTTTTTTGGGTTTTCAACATTGGGTCTGATGTTAACGGTGGCCTTGTCCTCTACAGACTTTATTACCGTGAGGTATGTTGTCTCTATGCCCAATTTGTTGATAGATTTTTTTTTTTAATCATAAAAGGGTGCTGAATTTTGTCAAATGATTCTTCTTCATCTATTGAGATGGTCATATAATTTTTATCCCTTATTTTTGTGAACATGGTGCCCCAGACTGATTGGTGTGGTGATGCTGAACCATTCTAGCAGCCCTGGAATAAACCCCGCTTGATCATGGAATATGACCCTTTTCACGTACTGTTGAATTTGGTTTGCTAATATATTCCTTAAAGATTTTAAGGGGAGGAGAAAAGGGAGGGAGAGAAAGTTCAATGTGAGACAAAACATCGTTCACCTGCCTGTCCCACCCCCATGCCCAACCAGGGATGGAACCTGCAAATGGGACATGTGACCCTATTAGGAATGGAACTGGCAATCTTTCAGTTTGTAAGACAACACTCAGTCCACTGAACCACACCTGTGAGGGTTGGTTTGCTAGTATTTTATTGAGGATTTTTGCATCTATGTTCATCAGGGATATTGGCCTGTGAAGTTCTTTTCTTGTGGTGTCCTTTTCTTGACTGGTTTTGGCTTTGTAAAGTTAATTTGGAAACGTTCCCTCTCATTTTTGGAAGAGGTTAAGGACTGGTATTCATTCTTCTTTAAATGTTTAGAAACATAACCCCAAAATTAATACATAGGAAATTTATTTATTCTTTATTGGTATGGTAAAAAAAATAGAAACCAAAATATTTAATTGAAGATTAGACAAATAAATGATTTGGATAATATCTATGTTTTGAAACATATTTAATGACTAGAAGGAAATCTGATAATAACAGACACTAAGAAGTTATTTATCGAAATGTTAAAAAGAATTGTATCTGTGGGAAAAAATTAGTTTTTCAACTTTATACTTTTTCATATTTTCAAAAATTTCTAGGAAGAGCATATACATATAAGCAAGACAAATTTTTCAATAAAATTTGTCACTGAATGGTTTAAGTGACAGATGAATTTAACCACACTGACCTTGCTCTCATTTCCTTCCCAAAGTGGGCCAGTGCTAAAGTTCTTCCACCTTCCTGTCTTTTCCCCAACTGGAAGCAGAAGTCTAAGAATTCTTGTGTCAGCAGCCATGGCTTTTCACGGGTCTGGTTTTCTAGCCGCACTCCACTTAACTTCTATTAAAAACCTCACAAATGAAACGAGGCTCCTTCTAAGTTTTTCTGTGATCATCTGGTTTAAAGAAATTAAAGGTCTGAAGAAAACAAAGTCCAGGTTTTGGGGGAAACCACGTGGGTGGAACACCGGGCTGGTGCGAGGCAGCTTTTCAGTGCTATGCCCTGCGGCAGGGTAGTTTTCAATAAACATAAGTAGGGAATATTTAAATAGCACCCAATTTACTTTTTTATTCTCATAAAAAGGGAGGGATGAAAGAGTGGAGGTGCAGCTATGGCTCCATTAAAAGCCACAGCTGAGCCAAAAGCAGAGAGGAAACTGATGGAGGTACCTAAAGTATATACTCGTATATTATACACAGCTTGTGATAACAGAAAATTCATAATTTTCCCCTCTTCTCAGCTATGCCTCCATTTATGATCTCATCTGGTACATTATTGAAGGACATTACTTACTTGGGCCAGAAAAGCCTTACATTTCTAGTGGTTCCTTGTACATCGAAGCTTACAGGGCAAAGTTGCTTCAATAAGCAACACATAAGATAAAATATTTAAGTATCATTTTTATGGTGAGGACAAATATTTTTCACTTCATTAAAGCCTTCAGATACCTTGGGAAAATAAAGGTGCTTAGGTAACTTCCTCAATGAAACAGGAACAGATAGGGTAATGCAGAGAATCTCTTACAAGGTGGCAGGCAATACCTTGTTGGAGCTCAAGGCACCAACATAGACCCTAAGTAAATAGTTTGACCTGATGAATGATGAAGTATAATAAGTGTAGATTTGAAAAGCACAGATCTCAATCCCCCAAGGCTGCTTGAAATGGTAATTACCGATGTTTCAGAGAATTTTTTTCTGTGTTTTCAACAAGCAGTCAAAAATAAGCCTGTAGCATTTTGTCCTTCCTTTGATTTCAGCTCAAAAGTTTCTTTAAAAGAATAGCAGAGAAGTGTGTCTTGGTTATCCCACGGTCAATAACGTGTCTCTTAGAAGCCTGAAATTATGCTTAAAGCTCAACATCCCTGCCAACATGAGAGCATGGGTGGGGGAGGTGGAGTGGGAGGGAGGACATCAAGCCCACCCAACTCCTGGAAATTTTAAAGAAATGATAAAACTTTCCAAGAGAAATAGTCATTTTGGTAAATGAAACCATTTGTAACTTTAGAGGAGTTTTTTCCTTCTCCCTCCAACATATCATAAAAACAGTCCACCCTAAGCTCTAATAGGCTATAAAGCTTTGGTATTTAGAAGGGTCAACAAGAGCTAAAACCACTAATGTCAGACTGGAAGAAGGAAGAGTGGATGGGCAGCGACGCCTCAGCCCCTTTCATGATGCCAAAGAAACGTCTCACCCAGGCTACAACCCGTCTGCCAAGTGTATGCCAAGGACAAGCTTTCCCGCCATGGTAAAATCCTCTGTGCACACAAAACAGTGTTATAAAAATAAGGTCGTACTCAGCATCCTTGGAAGTCTTCTGTTTACCGGTATAAAAGAGAATTATCAAAATAGAAAGCTCAAAGCGAGGAGGGAGAAAGAGAAACAGGAGATAAACCAACAGGGTCAGAAACAAACGCAAGCAGCCAGTCTAACATGCTGGGAAGATGGTGGCTCTCATGGTCTGGCAAGCAGAAGGGCTCCATTTCTTCATATTTTGTAGGCTGAGCAAACTGTATTTACAAATTAGACTAAACTCAAATACATCTGAGGAGCACTACTTTGCGGTTCTTCTTTTCTAAGATAAGCTTGAGGAGTGAATTCCCATTCTGTAGGACCCACCAAAAACCTGATGAAATGGTTAATTTCAGTTAGTATTAGTCAGCTTATTTCTCAGTAAGCCATAGGGATGGTTGCCTTCTCTCTAAAGGACTATCACGGCTCATGGCTGCCTTAAAATACTATGAATGTGCCCAAACAGTATAGCACCCCAGGTTTTTTAATCAACAGGGACTTTGAACACCTAACTTAACAAACTTACTGTGGAAATCAACTGAGGGATCAGGAATTGTCAAAATCTAAAAATGGAAGAACTGAATGGAACAGAAAGAGGAGATAGGATAATTGCTGGGATTTAAACCATTACCTGAAATATCAGAATCTAATTTATTAGAAAATATCCTCAAAGAAAATCACCAATCAGTTAAAAGACAAGATTTGGAATTAGACTCCCTGGCCTACGAGCTTGGACCTACCACTTTTCTCAATGTATACATGAAGATAACAGTATGTCCATTCTTAATGGGGTGGGCATGGGGAATAAACATAATACACATAAGGAGCAAAACAAAAACTTTGGGCTATGGTAAAAGTTATCATTATATTGAAACAAAGTAATAAAAAGTGACCTAACATTGAATGAGTCCCTGTCACATACCTTAACTGTGGTCAGGAGCTCTATAAATGCTATATATATATATATATATATATATATATATGTGTGTGTGTGTGTGTGTGTGTGTGTGTATAAATTTTTACACACAGAGATTATGGGTGTTTTTATACTCTTCTTAAGGACAAAAAGACCAGGTCATATACCTGGTTAGATACAGAAACAGAACTCAAACTACATTTGACCACAAGGTCTGTGCACTTCTATTACACACCTATTTTAAAAATGCATTTATCAAATATGTATTTTAATAAAGATTTGTATAAAAATTTTCATGACAAAGAAATCCAGATGGCACTGCTAAAGTTAGAAATAGTATATTGTACTTATTTCTCTGAGCTATGGATCTTTTTCTGAGAAAAAAAAAAAAAGGAAATTAATACCCTTGCCTCATAGGGTTTTTGTGAAGATCAAAGAGGGTAATGCATGTGAAATGCTTAGCACAGTACATTAAGCAATCAAATGTTACCAAAACCTACTATTATTCATTATATATAAAATTTAATATGCAGCACAAAAATTATATGGGCTACATATAATGCAAGATTTAAGTAGAGATTTTGACTATTTTATTTATTTCTTTTTAATTCTATAACTTTCCTAGATTACATAGTCGCCTTAGGTTTCCTTCATAAGGAAGCACATAATTCAAAATTACATTAATTTACATTAATTTTCATAATCATAATCTCAAAATAATTGTGCCAGTCAAGAACATCTCATATAGCTATTTGTTGTGAATGTTAATGGTACAATATTCATTGAGATTCTTGGTAATTTCTCTTTTTATTCTTAAAAACAGTGGTTAAAAATAAACCATGCCCTGGCTGGTGTGGTTGAGTGAACTGAGTGCTGACCTGCAAACTAAAGAGTCACCAGTTCAATTCCTAGTCAGGACACATGCCTGAGTTGTAGGCCAGGTCCCCAGTTGGGATCTAAACAGCTTTTACAGGTTTCAAAGAAGCTAAGAACTCGAAGATCTTTATAGTAAAAACTATTGTAGTTCACAAAGGTCCTTTGGGATTCCCATTCATATGTCATTCCATGATAAAAGACCAAGGTGTCAGGTCCATTAGAATCAGGGCTCTTTTGGGGTTCTTTTTTGCTTTCATCCATATTTTGAAAAAGAAATTAACCAGATTTCTAAAAGAAATATAATCACATTTGCCATCCTCTCCCAGTCCCCAATTATAGACTAAATTGTGAGTTTTAACCACTAGTATTTCTTTAGTTTGCATTTCCTCATTAAGTAGATGGAAAAGAAATGTGACCTTGGGCAATCACCATTCTTCAGTGAAAGCCTTTCTCAGCTTGAAAAAAATATTACCTGACAGACAGCGGCTTTCTTAGCTGAAAATAAATGTTTCCGGTTTGAGAGGTAAGAGTCTGTCTGTGAGCTACAGAGATCTAGATGAGCCATGAAGGTGAGAAGGTCCTCAAAACCTACTCAAAGAGGTTTTGTCAACTGCCCCATAAAAATGGTGGTACCACTTATGAGAGCTGGCGCCTCCTCTGATACTCGTACTGATTATATAATAGAAAGAATACATAAGGATAGTTTCTATGCCAGGTATACACCCTGCTACCTGCTGATTGTAAGAACAAAATCAAGGTAGGCTAGTATGGCCAATATACTTAAATACCCTGGACAAAATGAAGGTTCCACGGATTCATATCTTTGCTCTACCACCTATGAGCTATGTGACAACTGACAAGTTATTTAACATCCCTTAACCTCAGTTTCTTCATTCAATAACTTGCCATAGTAACCTGTCAAATTCTGAAAAACTTTGTTAGGTGTTAAAAAGCCTTTTATGTTTTACATGGATAATATACACACATACTCTAAAAGACTAGCATGAAAAAAGCCTCCTCACTTGTGTTCTCTAATCACTCTGTTCCCCACCTACATCTAGTCAAATGCAAAAATTTGGTTTCAATATTCCATGCTGAAATGTTGAATTCATTAACGTTGATTGAGTGCCTATTACGTGTCAGAGCCATTCAGGGTGCTGTGGGGAACACCAAGATAAGTTCACAGTCTACAGTGGGAAATGGTTCCCAGCTAACTTTAATATGAGGTGATAAACACAACAGTAAAAGTTTAAGAACAGAGAGGAAAGTAATTAATTCAATCAATGGGGGTATATTGAAATAAAGAGTAAAATTAGGAACAGGTTTCAAGGCCAACGAAAAGTTTCAGACGCCATAACAAAAAAATTTACTAAGGCCTCACTGGCTTAGGCTCTCTGACTGAGGAATTAGGGCTCTACATGGCCATAAAATCTTGGACGTTGGAAAAGTCATCTTGAGAAGAGAACATCAAGGGATTACTGTGGATGTGGTAAGTGTCCTCTTTAAGTAGAAAAGCAGAGCGTAAAAGAGTCTTCTCTTCCCAATCATGCAAACATTCTTGATTTGAAAAACTATATAAACTCATTTAAAGAAGGGAACACTAACTGAGTTAAATTCTAGTTTCCAATGGAACTTTTCTATCATCTTCACACTGAGCATTTACAGAATAACTGTAATCTCTCCAATATTCTTAGAACATCAACATAAGACAGGTTGAAGACTCAAGATACCATGTCCCACAGCATAGGACACAGCCAAGAGCATACGTACTCAAGTGCAGTGACATTACCAAAACAGTGGTGATTCTCAACAAAACCTTTTGGTTTAATGGAAGTTGGGCCACATTCCTATATGCCAATATCCCGCACGCATGACTCAGGACTGGCTTAACAGACAGCCCCAAGTACCCACACAGGGAAAGCCAGCTTAGTGTGACCGGAAGACAAAAGTATGGCCATTCCTTTCTGTGGAAGTTTGCCAGACTTGACAACAGGTCCCACAAGGCAGGAATTTGCTACAGTTAAGATAACCATGAAATACAAGTTTCTGTGCTAGCCTCCTAAGACCAAGGCACAACTGAGTTAGGGTATTCATTTCTTTATTTGTATGCTCTGGTTTTATAAAGCGATCAAAGGTGAGAAACGTACTACTTAAAAATAGCAATGCTTTGTAAAATTAACATAAAAATGCTCTGCAAACTATTTCAACTCTTCATTGTTTACCAAGGGCCTAAACAGAGGAACAGTGACCCTAAACATAAATGACGGCAACCCTAATAAAACTCTAGGTGAAGATGAAATTTTCTAGGTTTAAGAGGAAATGGAGACACAAAAATGCTGCATTATTACATTTTCATCACTTTATGGTATGTTTAAGGTCTTATTTTTATGAGAAGCCAACATTGAACCCATATTGATTATCTGCTCTGTGGCAGGCACAATAGCAGGCATGCAGAGATACAAAGACAGCTCTTGTTCTCAAAGAGCCCTCTACCACAAGTCACTTATCCCCTCCCTGTCAGAGCATCTGCTTACACTATTTCTTTTCTCAGCACTCATTTAGCTTCAGGAAAAAAGATCTAACTCCAATGTGTTTTTATTTAAGCTACACTTCAAATCCAGGTATTTGGATCAATGAAAATAAAGTCAATTTTGGTATTCAAAAAATCCCAATCACAAGCTGAATAACAGTGAAGTCACAACTTTTGCAGAGTATCAGGATAGCATCAGAGGGGAGATGTAGCCTTTAGCACACCAAATCCTAAAGATACCATGTTCTAATCTGGTAAGAATACCCTGTTCTGTGATTATTATGATAGCCTTCAAAATACTACCAAGTATAGAAGGAATAACAAAGCCTCTATTTTTCTTCTCTCCATTCACAGCTTAGCCCCAAAGTTCTGAATATAAGCATTTTCTGTAACAACAAACTACCTTTATAATGTCCAGATAATTACAGGTCCAGGTCAAGCACTCTAGACCATATTGATTACATCTTCATGCAAAATGGACCCTCCAGCACTGTTTGTAACCACTATAACAGGGACAGCTTTTAAGTATCTGTCACACTAAGAATTTCCAGTCCTATCAATGCCAGAACTGGGAAGCCAATGACCAGTCAGGCCTGTCAGTGGCTGCCTGAAGCAATAAGGACAAGCTGGGAATTCATCATACCGGAACTTCATCAGCCAGCTGCATTCACACATTTTCACCACCTGAATAGTTGATTCTCTGCAACTCCCACGTGCCTCCTTTCAGTCTACAGTGTTTTAAAATGAATATTTGATCAGGCAGGGTAAAGAGGGGTTTGGACTTATCTGAGGTGTTACCATAATGCACTTTAAGTCTTATTTTAAGGATCCTGAGATAGGTGTCTTAATTCTTTGCATATTTCTGAAATGGACGTGTGATCCTGATTACATATGATTAAATGAGACAAGCCACGAGAAAACACCTGGCACAGAGAGGGCAAAGAGACATTTATTAGTAAGAGCTTGTTTCCCATATTTTTTACTTTTACAAAACAAACAAATAAACAAACAAAAAAATATCCTGAAGATTTCTCATAGACCATTGGGAGACAGTGACCTCATCCTGCCAAAGAAACTTTAAAATCACCCTCATTTTATCAAAGCTCTAAAACCTCACCCAAATATGAACCTAACACAGAGCCATAGGCATTTAAAATTATTTCAGGGTTTTTATAGATATCAAGTTTGACTCTGATATGCCTAGGTATGGTTTTCTTTGTGTTTATCCTACTTGGGATACACAGAGCTTCTTGAAACTTTTAGTGGGTATCTTTAATTAATGCTGGAAAATTCTCAGCCCATTTCTTCTGCCCTATTCTCTCTTTCTTGTCATCCACGAGTGATGATTATACATGTTAGATACTTTAATATTAATTCCCATACTTCTTATACTGAGGTCTGCTTCAGTAGTGGTAATTTTTACTTGTTTTTGAGCCTGTGATTCTTTCTCCTGTATGCAGTCAGCTATTAAGCTTATTCAGTGAATTATTTAAGATCTTGTATTTTTTCAGATTAAGCAGACAAGAATGTTTGATATCATTTCTGGTCAACTTTTTGTACTACAGCTCTAAGCAACTATCATGGGGGAAAAGAAATGAAAGGTATAAAGATTGAAAAGAGAGACCATCTTTATTTGCAGATAACATGATGATAACATGATTGCAGAGTAGAAAATTCAAAGGAATCTACTAGAATTGATATATGAATTTAGAAAGGTTTCTGGAAACCAGTTACAACAGAAAAAAAAAAAGGAATACTGCAGCCTATACACTATAAAAAACCTGAAAGGTGAAATGAAATACACTATAATAAAACCAAAATATCAAATAATTGAAATAAAAGCACAAAAGTGTTTCAGACTTCTATATTGAAACCTAACAAATATTAGGAGAAATTAAAGAAGCCAGAATAAGTGAATAGCTATAAAAGGTTCATGTGTTGAAGGATTTTTTTTTTTCTCTTTTAATTTTATTGTTGTTGTATTACATCCATCCCTTTTTTTCTCCCCTCAGTCCCCCTCCCTGAAGGATTTAATAAGACATTAATTCTCCCAAATTTGACTTATAGATGCAATGAAATTATAATCAAGTCTCATCTAAATTTCTGTAGAGATAAACATGTAGTTAATGTATAAGTATATATGGTTTTCAAACATCTTTTTGAATCAGGACCCTTCATATTCTTCGAAACTGAGAACTCTGAAGAGCTTTGATTAATGTGCAATGTGCATTGTATCTACCAACATTGGCAACATTTATTTTTAACTCATTGAAAAACAACAAGAAACCCTTCATGCACTAACATATATGGCATTTTTACTTTAAGGGTAGAAAACTTCGAAAAAGACAACAGGTGGATTCTCACATCAGCTTACACATTCAACCTGTTGAGACATGTTGTTTATGTGAAGTATGTGAAAACAGATTGGCTTCCCTCAAGCATGAAACAGGAAAAGGATGGAGCATATTCAGATCTAAACATCTAAACATTTTTGGATTTGGGGATTATTTTTCTTTAATAAGATACTTAACAAGTCAGTTGTAATGATATCTGAAACCCTATGCATTAACTCTTTCTTCTTTTACATTAAAATCCGTTTTCCTATTTTATCCTTGGAACAAGTAAATGATCCATACATAGTTTTGTAGTATCATAAAACTGGTCATTTTGAAAATATTGCAGGTCTTCCAAATGTCAATTTATCATATGATGAAATCTTTAAATATTAGCAACTTGTTAAGGAGACAGTGGAAGATACGTGTGAATATATGATGTTCAAATTTCCAATTTTCAAGTAAAGGTTACATTTTATCATTGGTAATAAATGTCAGCTTTTTTTCTTTTTTAAGTGGCTAGCTTACTTTGTTTATTTTTGAGAAATTGCCAAATGCCTATATCTGCATAAGCTCAGTTTGTCAGTTGTTCTTTGAGGTAAAATGGTTGCTAGATCAATTCACAACCATCAGACAACTCACAACCTCAGCACAACCATCATGCACAGTGACACAGAAAGCAAAAAGAATACACAAGCGGCAAAATGCAATCAAATTAATTTATTAAATTTAAAAACATTTTCAAAAATGTATAATAAATGTAATGATTTTTCACTTTATCAAAGATAGTCTTAAGTAACTGTAGCTTTTTTCACTGCTTTTATTATGGTAAGATTCCAGCAGTTTCATCTATCATTGCTTCTGTACCATGTGTATTAAATGTCAACACAGTAGTTTTTAAAAGGCAAATAATGACTTCACATTTTTATGAAAAACAGCTTTTGCTCACAGCCTGCTTGAAAGTGTCTTAGAGACTTCAGAGGTCTGGGGGCCAGGCCTCTGGTGTGTACGTGAGCCACTGGGATGTGCATCTAGTGCATGTGTATGGGAATGCCAGGAACCTAGAATAGCCAAGATGTTAACCTGTTAAGATTTTAAAACTTACTCAAAAGCTATAGTAATTAAAACAGTACGATAATGGTGTAAAGACAATATAAATCAACGGAGCAGAATAGATCATCCAGAACAAATCTGATTTTTTAAAAAGGCATTGCTTAGCCCTGGCAGGTGGCACAGTGGATAAGGCGCCAGCCTGCGAACCCAAAGGTTGCTGGTTCGATTCCCAGCCAGGGCACATAACCAGGTTGCAAGCCAGGTCTCCAGCCAAGTCCGTAGCTGGAGGCAGGTGAAAGGCAACCATACATCGATGTTTCTCTCCCTCTCTGCCTCTTTCCCTCCCCCTCTCTCTAAAAATAATAAATGAAATCTTTAAAAAATAGAAAGGCACCACTGAAATTCAGTGGGGGAAAGGCACAGCCTTTTTTTTTTTTTTTTTTAATTCTCACCCAAGAATATGTTTCTCAATGATCTGAGAGAAAGACCGGCCTATATGACAGAGGAACATCAATCAATTGCCTCTGGATGGGCTCCAACAAGGAATCAAACTCTCAACCTAGGTATGTGCCTTGGCCAAGAATCGAACCTGCAACCTTTTGGTTTATGGGATGATGCTCCAACCAACCAAGCCTCCCAGCCAGGAGAGGCTTGTACTATTTATCTTTTTGATAAATAGTACTGGAGCAACTGGGTATCTGCATGGAAGAAACTAAAGAAACTCACCCTTGATGCTTGCCTCACATCACAGCACAAAACAATTTGAAAAGGATTAAAAGATAAACACAATTTCTCTATACAATTATGAGAGAAAAGCATCACTTCATGACTGAAAGGGGAAAATTTTTAATGAAAGTCATAAAAGGAAAAACTATGGAAAAGTTAGGCTTCTGCTTGTCAAAAACACCACTAAGAAAGTGAAAAGGCAATAAAGTGAAAGGAAATATTTTCAAAGTGTCTAACAAAAGACATGCATCCAGAATATTTAAAGAACACCTGAAATTTAAAATAGAGGACGGCCCCTATTAAAAATTAGTGAAGGACTTCATAAATTCATTACAAAAGGAAACATTCAAATGATCAGTAAGAATACAGGGTGAGGAAAAAGGAGGCTTACAGTGTTCATAGGGAAAATAATACAATAATTAACAAGTAATAATACAGAATGAGCTCTGTTTTGTGTACTCACAAGTGTAAACCTCCTTTTGCCCCACCTTTATTCAAGGAGCTCAATATCAGTACTCGTCAAAGAAAAGCAAATTAAAATCACAGTTTATATGCACTGGAATGGCTGGCACATTGCTGTTTGTTTTTGGTTTTTTTCCAGAGTTCATTTATTTTTAGAGAGAGAAGATGGGAGAGAGAAATAGAAGGAGAGAAACAACGACGTGTGAGAGAAAAATATCAATCGGTTGCCTCATGCCCCCAAACTGGGACCTGGCCCCACAACTAGGCCTGTGCCCTAACTGGGAATTGAACCAGCAACCTCTCAGTTCACAGGATGGCACCCAACTCATTGAGCCACACCAGCCAGCCTCAGGCATTGTTGTTAAGATTGAAAACTGGTAAAATCATTGTGGAATACTTTCTTGGCAGTTCCTAATAAAGCTACACATATGCCTACTTTGTGAGACAACAATTTCAGTCCTAGGTTTATGCCCAAAAGATATGAATGCATATGCTAAAAAAAAAAAAAAAAAAAAAAAAAGACATGTACAGGAAAGTTCAAAGCAGGTTTATTCATAATAAGCCTGAAACTGCAAGTAACAGGACAATGGATAAATAAAACTGTGTTACATTTATACTGCACTGCAACATTAAAAAAAAATGAATGTGACAAATGTGACATCTGGAAGAGTCTCAAAACCATGATGTTGAGTAAAAGAAGCCAGACACAAAAGAGTAGGTACAGAATGATTCTATTCACATGAAGTTCAATCCAGACAAAGCTAATCTGTGATGAGAAAAGTCAGAGTGGCAATTAACCTCTGGTCACAGGTTGTATTGGCTGTAAGGAGCATAAGGGAACTTTTTGGAATGATAGAGCTGAGACTAGAACCAATGATTCAACAGTTACTAGTCATGATTCTTTCCGCTACACTTAGCCTCCAAAACAGGACTTTGCCCAGGAACAATTATTTTCACTTTGATTATTTGCTTTAGCTTTGCTCTGACAGTTTTCAACAATATCCAGGGGGCTGTCGTGAGCTCTGGTTCCGACGTGCAGCCTGGGTGAGGTCCCGGGCTGCCTCCTAATTGCTCGCTGGGCTTCCATAGTCAGTGGAGAGAGGCTCTTTTGTTTGTTTCTAAGTTTATAGATGACACCTTTGAGCCTAAGCCTCTCAGACTCTTGGACACAATTTAAAATAGTGTGGCACTAACAGTTTGACACTAATGTCACTAAGACAAATGGAATTCCCGGTTCAGACTTAAACAAATTCTAATACTGCCCCCAATATTGTCCCTCTGCCACCACAGTCTCAGGCAACAGACTACGTAAATAGTCCAGCCTGGTAATAAAGATGTAATAATGATGGTACAAAAAAAGAAGAGTTGGGTCTTTTAGCCAAAAAGTCCCTGTAAATATGCGGTGCCACAGAATAATAACAGTGGGAAGAATTCCATCAATTCCTTGTGAAAATGCTTAGGGAAGACTTCAAGTCATGACAAGGACTGGATGCTTGCAATAGAGAAAGCAAAGGCAAGGTTTTAATGGACACAAAGTTTTATTCAAAGAAACAATGTGTCATCAGAAAAAAACTTTCCCAACAGCTTCTTCTACTTCTGTTTACAGTTTCTTCATCTTCAAGTGTGGCAATCATTTATTTCTTAATTGTGCTGAGCTAACTTTTTCCACATTGTTAAGCTGAATTTCATCTTCTAACATCCTATAAATATTAGAAAGAAGAATGAGAGGAAGATTTAAATCAGAAAGAGAGAGCTGTGGCTCAGTACTTCCCTGTTGGGTGAATCAAGTCTTTTCCTACATTCTTTATCTCTAAAACTTATTTTTCATTCGATCAAGGCAGCATGTTTTCATTAAATTACAGATGAAATAATACATGAATTTTCTCATTTCTAATAAAGAAGCTAATCTTCATACCTGAGTTTGAGCATTTACTAACTGTTTCACAGAGAGAGTGTCAAAGTATAATCACTGACCTCTTTCCCCTGCTGTCTGAGGGACTGTTCACAGGTCAGGACTAAGCCTTCTTTCAATTTCCCCTCATCCGTAATCCTCTTACTGATCGCTTACAGGCTTTGAATACTCAAGGTACAAGAATGCTTGCAGTTTTCGACACCTTATAATCACAAAGACTATCTGGAACTCTCTTAAATGGAAACCACGTCACTTATTCAGAGAAACACTTCAGTATTTCTAAAGAATGTCTGGCCTTTATATCTGGAAATTATTTTAGGCAATAATTTGAACACATCCCTGCCAAAAAACAGATGAAACAAATTTTTGCATAGGTTTCTTCTGCACAAGTTCAAGCCCATGATTCTAATGCCATGGCTTCTGTCATTGAGCCTCAGTTTTAAAATCATGAAGCTCAGTGGTACTCACCATGGTATACTGAATGAATGGTATTTCTTAAAAAATCTCTTTGCTTCTTACCACTAGCATCTCCAATGTGTTTGATGGCTTTAAAATACAGTGACCAAGTTTACCTGCCTCAGATTGGATGGGGATATAGAATCTTTAGGAACATTCCCCGGTGCATCGGGAAATAAGCTAAATGGATGCCTCTATAAGACTGTCCCTCCAGCAGGTATTTGCTTAAATAATCTCCCTGTTGCCTGCCCTATCGCATTTTTCTAATTAGCATTATTTCTGTTTTTAAAGGTCTGATGCATGAATGTCAAAAACATAAAGTAGAGACAAATGACTATTATGAAGTCAATCAAATCGAACCACTCTGGATTCTTTTGGTTTTTTTTTTCAAGTATATCATTTTCTTCAGCAAACAAATTATTGTGATACTGGGAAAAATTGGGTGCTGAAAAACTATCTCCTGAATTAATTTCATAGAAATTATTTAATTACTTCAATTGTACAACAAAAATAACAGTTCTTGAATCGAGAACAACGGATATGGGGTCTATAACTTTGTCCCTGTTTACTGAAAAGCTCGATGTACCATTATAAACCTGACACAACAAAGCCTGCGCTGAAGGATAATACCTTATTTTACTCATCTGTCACAACTTTCCTTCTCCTACTGTCACTTTCCTCAGGAATGTATGGAAATGCTGCTCCCACCATTTCTAGAAACATTTTTCTCTATAAAATGCTTACTTCAGTAGAGACTGACAAAGATGTCTATTCTTCCTCCAAGCCAGGACTAAGTTTGTTTTAAAATCTCAGTTGCTCGGAATTCTTTATTAAGTAAGCATCAATTTCCATAGTAAAACTATAAACCAGGACAAACAAACTTCAGAAAAAACAGACCCTGGATTCTCTGTGTGGGCGACTCCAAAGCAACTAGTTCTAAGTTATCCAATGGGAAAAGCCTACATGGTCTGGCACAGGAACTAGTATGGGAAACAAAGTGCCAACAGGGCACTGACAGCACTCTGTTTTCTCATCAGGAGTCCTACACCTTTACCAACAGAATAACAAACAATGGGGAGAAGTTCTAAGGTGCCTAGCCTAAAGGAGTGTACAGAGAAGCATGTGGTAAGCAGTCCGTGCAGTTCTTTGTCTAGAAATACTGCCCATAATTCAGTGACATTGATGTTAATTTTAATAGTTGGACATAGGAAAATGGAGCAGTTCCTTCAAATCCCATTTGTTCTGGGTAGCTTGTGTGTAACGGTAAAATGCTATAATGTCCATTTCCAGAATGGTTTTCTCCTTAGCTAAGAAGGGACCATCTCGCAATTATCTAAATTCAGTCTTAGGTAGGATAGTATCTTCTGAATCACCAAGATCGGATGAAGCATGCTATGCGAGTAACACCTGCTTTAAAAAGCAGATATAAATCTGCTGCATCTAAAAATACACATTTATACTGAGAATTAAGAAGCTGCTTCACAGGTATCTAAAGAATTTACACTGTGCCTGTTAGCTAATAACTTAAAAATAATGTCTTTTAGGAAATGTGTTCTATGGGAAGGACTGAAGCACAGATATATTAGATGATCAAGAAACTGTGAAAAAGAAATTCTTAGCAAAAGTGGCCCAACCCTACGGAACTCTTTTTGTTTCAGTAGAATAACATTCCCAGATTAAAACACAGATATTGAAAAGATAACAGGCCAATATTTAAATAAACTATTTTCACTTTGAAAACTGTTACAATCAAAAGGTTTAATCAGGTTGCATTAAAATTTTAAATACTGTATCTCTAAAAAGTGATTGTATGAAAAATAATTATATCACCACCAGTTAAAACAGAAAGAGCCAGAGTTGTCACTAAAATGGAGGGAACGCTCTGAGATCTGCCACAGGAGCAATTAGAGATAACACGGTTCACCGTCCAAAAGACTTGAAGGTCATACAAAGCAATGAAGCCCATCGGAGGAGGTGCAACACTGGCCACAGCTCCGGGCAAAGGCAATCAATAACTCCAAATAAGCATATTCATAACGTGCAGCTGACTCCAATGTAGGGGTCATAGTCAGGGTAGCACTTCCTGGTTCAGGAGCAATTACAAAAATTTATTAGACTCCTTTTAATAGGAGAATCTAAAACAGAATCTTCCCATCAACTTTTTCTAAAATATCCAAACAATTTAGCTTCTATTGTGTTAAGTAGCAATGGAAAAGTGGTATGTCAATGGTCCTCTCACATAAAGTAAAGAAAGTTTCCCCAACCAAACATTATTCGCTCACTTAAAAAAAAAAAAAAAGTGCAGAACAAACAGGGTTCAAACCATCTGAGAGGTAGAGAATTGAGTATAAAAGTTCAATTCCCCATCTTGGGGGTTTCTTCAGCTCAAAGTCAGAGAATGCAGCACGCACGTTTCACTGCTCTGGCTGACTTCCAAAAAGGAACTCCGACTTCCTATAATGAAAATAGTCCTAGAAAAGTAACTAGAGCTTGTTACTAAAAATTCCTTTCTCTCCTCAGAAGATGGGTGCTTCCAGGCGGCAGCTCAAAGCTGGAGAATAACACCCTAGAAACTCCTACGATATATCTCTGATGGAAATAAAGTAAGCCAAGGGCAAAGATCTACTTCCTTATCCTAACATCAACTTTAACACTCTTCTTGCAGCAGAGTTAAATAAAACTATGGTTTTAATAATTCACTGAAGCTCCTCTCTATGGCATGAGATAACTTTACGAAGAGCTAAAAAGACCTAAAAACAAAGATAGTACTTACTGCATGATAAATATGGAGTATTTCATTACCCCAGACTACAGCACTGAATATGGCAACTTTTAATAACTTATGTACATGGAAATCACTTTAGTTACATGCTTTGTAGCTAGTCTGTTGACTCCAAAACATTAATAACATGGCAGTTTAACAATGATGAAAAACCCAACAAAGCCTACTACTGTACTCTTTAATAAAACGCTAAAATATATCATTTCCAGGATTTGCAATTGTAAATGGTAATTCCAGATGAGCAGGATCTGTTAACATTCTTAGACTGGCGCTACCGAGAAGATTTATTAAGTCACCTATCTCAGTATCTCATTCACTGCCAGGAAGCAAGGCTAGAGAGACACATTTTGGCACTTGTTTCCAAGGCACAGCTGTGGCTGCCAAGTTAAATTGGAGGACAAGTATGAGTCCTCCATGGTAAGAGTCCACATTAAAAGTGAAAGCTCCACCCTGGATGGGGACAGCCCAATTGGACACCAGATGCAATCCACAGACCCAAATAAATGCATAAACAAACAAAGCATTTTTTAAAAAATCAGATAGCGAAGAAAACATACAAAAGCTATTAGCTTTCAAACTTCAAAACCCATCCAAAGACGGAATCAGAAACAGAAGCGTTGGTCTTTGAAAAGTGACCTTCCCAAATCAGTTTTGTGTTGGCTTCCATTTTCTTTCACAGTTTAAGCCTCAATCAAATCAGCGGTCTCTGGGGATTTTAAAATTGCTGTAGATTAAAAATCCTCTCTGACTCCGCTGTTTTACCAATGCCAAGTCTTTAATAGTTCTACTTGTAAGAGACTTTTGTTGATGAAACCCTGCTGCATGCTATCTTCAGATGCTGCACAGCTGCACCATAATAGAAAGCATCACTGTCCTTATTTTCTTTATCACTCCTTTCAGAGATGAGAAAATTACTATGAACAGTTCTATATTTAGCAGAGCTGGCGGGAAAGTTTTACAATACTAATGTAGCAGGTATCACCTCACAAAAGCAGAGACCTACTTCCAGGTACTAATGATACATAGTCATGGCGTGGTTCCAAGGATAGGAAGTTAATAACTGTGATAGATAGACTAGAGTTACATTAATGAATTTCTAAACTTTATGCTTTCAATAATAAAACCATTTAAGCCTTAGCATTTGGACTCTCTACTGCCACAGATCAGGCACTTTGATACTCAACAGGTTGGGTAAATTGAATCCATATATTGTATTTACGTTCTCTGTCAAGGTTGCTTCTCCACATTTGAGAGATCAAAGGCAAGGCAGTCATCAACCCTGTAGCCTTCAATACTGTGTTCATTACATTTAATCAAGTGCCAACTCCACCGCATCATTCACCAACCTTAGCGATATTTAAATGCATGGCATTGTTTAGGAGTGAATGCAGGCACAGTATTGTTTTAAACATACACACACAGGCACACACACACACGCACCCTAAAACAAAACTAAATGAAAAAAGAGAGAAAGGCCAAAAATGATCATTCTCTACACTGTGCCAGAAGAGAAACTATCAATGCACAGAACTACCCAATGAGCAAGTTGGAGATGGTTTTCTACCTGAGGCTGCATCAATCACGGTGGAAATTCCCCTTCGATCGGAGACTGGACGGGATGACCCTGGCATGCTGACTGGGTCAGAGCGGACTGGCTGGATCCTGCAATGCAATTTAATTTAATTCACATATGTTACTGGCATCAAAACTGTCACTTGCCGCAACAGACCTTAAATCAGAAATGCTGGAATAGCCCAATCCATTAAAGAGCCATTCATTTTAAACTCAGGCAAACATGAGAGCTACAGTCCCTAACTTGTGCACATGGCTAAGGCACAGCAAACATGTTTTACGCTAGACCCCCTCTTCTCTTTGTATGCCACTCAATAGGATTTAAGTAAGGGGTTGAAAAACTGGCGTTAAAGAAGTAGAATGGGAGAGGAAACAAAATACTTCATACAGAGACTGTTGGCTTTTTGCAAGGGACAAATATGAAGAGTTTTGAGAATCCTCTAATTCATGAATGGTTCAATAGCTAGCAATGCCTCCTATAAAAGGCAGAAATGCCAGAATACACATATTTTAGTAGCTCCCTTAAAATCCTCAACGAATATGCACAGGATAACAAAATTGTGTTGGGCTGTGACTGCTAGAGGTTTAGCTAGGCTCACTGTATCTGAGTTACTGCCATAAAATTACTAGTTAGCAAGTAAGAATTAGAACCTCAACAAAATTTCACTTTATATTATATATCATTTCAAGCTGCTTTTATGCACAGTAAATCTAGAAATACCAAGGCTCTCTTTTTGGCAGTAATATTATGAATATAAAAATGCCTGAACATTCTGAGCACCTTAGAAGAATAAAAACTTGTGACAACAATGTATACATACACTTTGGTAATCTGTTTTTCAGTAAATATTTGCTGAATGTTAATCATGGATCACCAGGAACAAGCAGAAACAAAACATGACATACAAGGTCTACATGTGGATAAAGTACAGCACATGGACATTCATGACTGATGCAAAAGAAAACCTGTGAAAAGTGAAGTATGTAATAAAAGCTCGGTATCACCAAGTGGAGGAAGAATGAATGGTCCACAGCAGATGGAGAATGTTTTGTGAAGCTGTTGTGGGAACTGCATCTGCATATGGTAACAGTGTATGTACCCAAGCAGAGCAATAAGAAATGTACTTTTAGCACAGAACTAGAACATCAAACCCTTGGAATGGTGACTAAGCATGACAAAGGACAGATGCTGTGAGGAGTAGGATTTGGCTGAAGTATACAATTCATTGTGGATATTGGCGGAAGAGAGGAGTTTGGTAAACACCATGGGACAGATTATATTGTAGAAGCCTGAAAGGCCAAGTATAGACTGCAGAAAAAGAGTAGTTATTGAACGCACAGTTTCAATGTAAGCATTTGTTGTGTGACAGAATGGGAGGGAGGTGAAAGATGATTCATTTGATTTGGCACTAGAAGTTGGAAATGTTGATATACAAATACTGATCACTGCTACAGCGGACAATAGGGTGTTTGACCCAATATTCATTCAGCCCAGCTTACTTTTCTAAACTAGTCATGGTAATCACATCCTCTCGTGGCAGAAATTAATTAGCTCTGGAATGGGCAGACCTAAGCAAATTGGCGCCAGTGAGAAAAAGAGGAAGAGCTTATTTGAAATTTCTGCAAAAGACATTTTCTGGTACTTAAGAGAAACGAGATGCTAGCCTGTTAGATATGGTCAGTCGTGGCAAAGTAAAGGACCTTCCTGGTCTAAACAACCTACCTAATAAACGGACTATTATTAATTCCATTTAGAGTGGAGTTCCTAAGTAATCTCACATTGTGAGTGAGGTGTGCATGGTGCTACAGATGAAACAAGACTGGCCAAGAATTGAACATGTTGAAGTTGGATGACAGACACATGGGGTGTATTCTGTTATTCTCTTTAACTTTACATATGTTTCTATGTTTGAAACTTTTTCATAATAAAAAAGACAAAACTAAAAACAAGCTGGCAAAGGAAGTATTCTGAAGTTAAATAAATAATCAGAATGTTGACTTTGCTAAAGACCACTGAATTGTACAGTGAATTTTTATGGGCTTTTTTGTTTTTATTTATTTATTGTCTTTTTATTTATTTTTTAATTGAAGTTATCAGGGGGTGACATTGTTTAATAAAATTATATGTTTCAAGTGTACAACTCTATAATAGGTCATCTGTATACTGTATTGTGTGTTCACCACCCCAAGTAAATGTTATTAAACACATAATTCTTAGTCATATCTCTCAGGGTACAGAACAGGTCCTAGGTCAGTTGAACCAAAGAAGAAAAATAAAGCTTCACAATTTCAAGGAGAGGGTACGGCCAACAGCCATGGTGCTGCTGTGCATAAACCTAAAAACTGGAGATGAAACAGATTAGGAGCTGGGATAGAGTGACAGTAAGGAGAATGAAGAGAATATAAACAGTTGGATTTTAATTGGATGCTGGTCTGGAAATGGTATGAAATAGGGCACTTAATATCAAAATGGTGCGAGACTAACCTGAATTACCCATCAAGACTGTGCTCTGCTTAGGGCTGAGGTCCTAAATCAAGGGCAAATATGCTCAAAATTTAAAATAAAACCAACAAGTGCAATCAATAGAAATTTATAAACCCACAACCTAACATGAAGTTTTCTAAAGTTCATGTGTGTCCAATAAATAATATTCTAATCAAACATAAATAATTTTTTTCTTATTTTGCTTCCAAGTTAGTCTTTTTATTCTTTTGGTAATCTTTTCCAGTTAACTACTTCCATTTGTAGGTGATGAAAAAATGTCTAAGGAATCCACTTTAAATGTTGCCTTGGCTTGTGAACATAGTCTTTTCCTTTACTTCAACTCAAAATTAAGATCCTTGCTTTTTATATTCCATTCCCAGTAGTTTTCACTGTAGAAGTTATCTGAAGACAGTCTTATGCTTTGTAGTAGTGGTCTATAACCAGGCTCTAGCTTCTCCAGGAACACTATACAGAATGGATTTAAATATGTATTAAACTAAGAGGCATTCTCTCAATTAAGTTTGAATGCATTTTGTTTTTAGACAACCTACAGGACATTGTTTTTCGTTAAAAAACAATGCCTCGGCTCCAAATACATGAAGGTCAAAATAAATGAAAAGCTCAAGATAAAATCAGTCCCATTTGTCTGAGTCCTGGTATGTGGATGAGAAGCAGCAGCCAGTTATGATGACAGGTGATAGAAATGGAAAAATGTTAACAAATTTAGCAATTTGGATCTGTCACCTGTCAAACATAAATAATTTATAGTTATTTAGATAACAAATAATGGGAGCTCTTTAGTGTAAGAAAAACCAAAGTCCATGAGGAAAATTCTGGAATGACTTCAGGAAAGTGGCATTGTCTGAGGAAGTTAGAGAGCTCTTAGACATAGGACTATGTCTAAAGAGTCACAAAACAAGGAAACAGAGCTGTGTCCTCCAGAGAAAGGAACAGGGTCTTATTATAGCATCAGGTAACAGTCATCAGAAGGAGAAACAGGGTCTTGTGAGAAGTGCAATCAAGTCTTATGGGTGGTCCATTTTAAATGTGTTAATAGTAATACCTAAACAACCAGCTAACATAAACATGCATTAAATCACTAATTTGAGTATTAATCCAATTTGATCTGCTCAAAATGGATTGACTAGCTAACCTAGAACTTATTTTACAATTGACACCAGTGGAAATTGCTGTAGTACACATTATATTGCCTGACATCTTCAGGAAATTTTTAGAAATCAAATGAAAATATCCTAGAAAAATAAAAGCATAAGGAATGGAGGGAAGAAATAAAAAATACGAAGCAAACTAAAAAACACTAAAACACTAAAAAAGGTACAAAAGACATATTCAATTATATAAGTTATTCTTAAAAAAGAAAACATCTAGGCCTAATCCACCTCTACAACAGCTTTTGCTTTGTTATAAAGATTTGTTATCAATGTTGACAATATCGAATTGAGTCACATTTCTCTACAATTTTTAAAAATGGATGCAATAAAAAGTTCA
>PVIW01002605.1:93586-208826 GCA_004026585.1 Noctilio leporinus
TGCAAACCCAAAGGTTGCTGGTTCGATTCCCAGCCAGGGCACATAATCAGGTTGCAAGCCAGGTCTCCAGCCAGCTCTGTAGCTGGAGGCAGGTGAAAGGCAACCATACATTGATGTTTCTCTCCCTCTCTGCCTCTCTTCCTTCCCCTCTCTCTAAAAATAATAAATAAAATCTTTAAAAAAAAAAAAAAAAAAAAAAGTTCAGAGGGCTACTTTAGATACGATGAAAGATATAGCGTAGAACTTTTTAAAAACACAACACATGCAAGGGAGATTATATTGTATATTAGACTGAGTCTTTCTTTTTCTTTTGTCCCCAAACATGTCACCTTGGTATAACAAATCAAACTGCTAAGCAAATCTGAATCGCAAAAGTCAAAAAGGTTTTGGCTGCATTAAAAAAACAAAATAAAACAAAATAAAACCTCTCTAATAAAAAAGTACACTTTATAAACCTTGTGATTCTTACACATGGGGATCAGAGAATATACATAGATGAAACACCTTAAGTGACTTTGTATCAACACTTTCTTATCCTAAAACATTTTAAAGCGTGCAAAAAGAAATCTGTAGGATTAGGACAGATGTGCAGTTCAGTTGAAAAATGAAACAGAAAGATCAGGGCAGGTGGGTACCACCAGAATTTAGGCCATGAGAAATGAGTGAGGCAACACAGAGTGAGATGGCTTTAAAAAGTGTAATGAATATATAGCATTTTAGGAAATCTAATCCAAAACACAAATATTTATTGGCTATAATAAGATCCCCCACAAGATCCCCAGTGACAACAAAGAATCACAAAATACACTGAATGTATTCTGCAAGGGGACATTGTGCCCAAAGGGGAAATGCAAATACAAATCACTGCCTATGATGCTCATTACAAATAAACATATTATTCCAGTGAAATGACTCCCCTAGTTCTTCTTTCTTACCTGAGACTGTTGAGATCAAGGTCATCTGTATCAAAATCCAGAAGGGGCTGTGGAGTATCACTTGGCCCATGGGACTGCAACACAGAAGAGCTGGAAGAGATGACGGTGGTCTGGCCTGAGGGGTGGATGGTTTTGAACTGGAACTGCGGACCCATCCACAGACGCCTGTGAGGTCCAGTGTGCGTTACAATCTCTACCTGAAACAGATGAAAAATCGTGATTTAAATGTGTTATGGCCTTTGAGAGCCTTTCACAATCCCCCCATCCTGTCTCTGAATAGAAACATTCTTCAAGAAGCCCATTTTAACCAAGTGAAAGAGGACCAGGGCTTCCACAATCAAAGGTGATGATAATCACAGCAGAAATAAATATTCACAATATCACTCCTATGGGTTTCCACAAAAACAAACATATATATATGTATATATATTTGTATATATAAAGGTAAATGCATATGTACATAAAACACACATATGTACATAAAACACACATGTATGAAACAATAATCACATGAGAATAAAAGGACCAGCTGCCTATCTCATAGAATGAGCACCAGCTCCTTAGGAAACTACACCTATAAATCTACAGATTAAAAGTAATTCCTTCACTGAGGATCAAGCTCATGACAGACTTGAAGTTGATCTTGAACTATCTCCAAAAATGGGGGGGAAAATCTAAAATAATCTTCAAAACCCCACTTATTTCCAAGTATTAAATACGATAATATTTATTATACTGCCCTCAAAATACCCTATAATCCACTTTTAAATTACGAGAGTATGACATGTTTTTTTGTCCAACTAGGTTTGTCTTCAAAATACCATTGTTTATTTAGTGTTTTCTCAGCTATCATGCAGAGTGACACAGGTATTTTAAGGGCTGCAAAACAGTAAAACTAAAATCCCTTATGAATTTCATGCTCAGAATAGCAGACACTGGGTAAAACTTGAAAAAATATATATTATATAACTTTACAGATGAGAAATGTGAATAAGAAACTAAACTTGCAAACCTTCGGTGAAAGACTGTTTCTCAACTTCTTGTAACTGCTACATCCACGTCTCTGTACACACTTTACAGAAATGACTTCCCATGTGCTGTCTCTTGCCCTGAGTTCCTTTATATTTTATCACCTTTCTCTGATCGCAGTGATTAATTCTTAACAAGACGTAACTGAAAAGGTTCACAGAGTGCTGCTCTGTGCTTGTAAGTCCTAAAGGGCAAAACAAGCATTGTGGTCTTGGAACAATATTCACATTCCCACTAATCACGGAGAGATAACTACTCCGATTTAGGACAGGGATTTCTGATTCAAGTAGTTGTATTCACTAATGTAAATTAGGCCACAGATGAAGCATTCCGTGTATTTTAAGCTCAGAACCATCAGTGTCACAGAGCCGAGAGGTAAACAGATGCCTGTGCAATTTCACTGAGGTGACAGCCAGATGTTCCTCTTCCCTCCCCGGCTGTGGGCCGCACGCACATACTGTACACACTTCCACAATGACTGCATGCAGTACCCCTTTCGCTAACTGAAAAGCTGACGTGACGGACAGTGGTTTCTTTGCCAGCCTCCTTCTATCTTTAAAAATGTATTTTGTTATTTTTGAGAAAGGGTGTCTCTCCATATGCCAGGAATGGGAGCACTGACCCTCTTTCAAGGAGCTTCCCGTATTTTCGGGTGTGATGAAATGTGTCACCTAGAAACAATTTCATCCTCCAGTGTCCAGATTTCCTTCAGTTCTTTAGGCTCCCCTCCCTGACGAAGCAATAAAACTGCACCGGGCCTCCCCTGAGGCACCTGTCTGATGAAAAGCCCCTGAGCTGGTCATGTAAGACAGGTCATTAACGTCATCAAATGATGGCAGCTTTGAGGTAGACATAACAGCATTTGTAATGAAGTTATTTGTAATTTCATTATTTTGAAATCTGGCCAAATAGTATCTTTTATTTCGAAGCCCCTGAGACGAAGAGAGCTTCACCTGGCAAGGGAAAGGAGGGCCTGCGGAAGCTGTCCCAGGGCAGCATTATGTGAACTTGGGAACGGAAACCCAGTGGGGCCCAATCAGGACCTGGGTAGGCTAGAGTGCTGAGCTTTCCTAATCAAAGTATGGGCCCGATATTCAGAAAAAATGTTGGCTCCACAACACAAATCCTAAAGATTGTTGGACAGTTTCACTGTTTTAATAAGGCTAATTCTTATTTTAATCCAACGTGTCCATATGAAATCCAAGGTCCTAAAGAACATAACGGATTGTTTGAAAGATATGCATATTTTATGCCCTCTGTATGAAAGCTAATACGGTACACGTATATGATATGTGTATATAAATGATATAGGTACGTGTGTATTCCTGTGACAGTATCTATGAGAAGTTTTTAATATGGAAAGACAGTTGATTAGTTATTAGCAATCCTAAAAGGAGTTCCTAATTCTGTTTATTTTCCTCTAAGGGAAATGATTTTTGAAAATTCAGGAACAGAAATAGACAATGGATTCCTGTTTTCTTGCCCTGTAACAGGCCAAACATTTCAGTTTTACCTGAGAAAGCCATTCTTCATCTTCCTGTCCACTGTGGTCAGAGGCTAAACTGTCATAGGACCCATGCCGAGTAATGGGCCCAGGACTTCCAGGGGGAACCACTACAGGAAAAAGAAAACATATTTAAACAACTTTAACCCATGCAATGCATGAATGAATGTGGGCACAAGCTTCCTGGTTGCTGTGGTATTTAATAAGTAAAAAATGTGACGTTAAATGCATAAAGGTAATTCAAATAATTAGTGAACAAAAAGGACTGAATTTCTATAGAATAAAGAAAGATCTTCAATTAAGAATGCACTTTAAAAAATGTGTAGGAATTTAGTCATGACAGGTAGCAGTATAAAAGAAATAAACCACTACCTGTATCTTCACAGCACAAGTAGATTTAAAAGTAGGGACAATTCCCTTACATTTGCACCCTTGTTATTTGCTAACCTTCAAGACTTAGGACATGTAAATCACCTCCAATAAACAAATAGACAAACAAAAATAGTAGGATACAGTTCCTATAATTTGGGAAGAAATGTATAAAACAGACATCAAATAAGATTTTTAAAGAATCTTCCATCTAAAGACACAAAAGTACATTTTTTTATCTTATGAACACTTTTAATTTCTGAAATATTTCATTTATCAAAAATAATTTCATTTTCTTTAGGCAGGCTGAGCCTTTCGCAAAGGATGGGAACGCTCTTCATTTATTATTATTTTTTTACCAGAAAATAAACACCTGCTTTATTAATACAATAGCCACCGAAAGGGTTTCCAATTCCTTAGAAAAAGAGCATGAACCAGCACCACTTGGTAAGTGTTATCAAGATGAAATGCCCACATTTATTTTTCAGAGCTCCCTACCATGCTGCTGTTTCATCAGACAACTGCCATCAGAACTGCTGTTAAGAACACAGTCAATTCCTCAAAAAGAACTCTGAAATGATACTATTTGTTTTAGAAGCTCTTGGTGTAGAGAGAACTTGTCAGTGTGGAAAACAATCTTGCTTCTTGAATCCAAGAAAAACAGTGAGCTAATCTATCATTTTTTTCTGATACAGTCTGCCAGAATACTTGGTGAAGAATCCTTTTCCATTCCTACCACTGAAGTGGGGTGAGGAGGGGAAAGGGTGGGAAGGTGCTAGTGTATGGAGAGGTGATCCAGGTGAGGTTCTGCGCTCTGGCCCTTTCTGTCGGCAGCAGTAGGTGTCTTTTCTGGCAGCTGCAGCAGCTGGGTGAGGGGAAGAAGAGGCCACCCACCAATCACCTCTTCTTGAAGCCATATTTTTTGCATTCATAGAAGAGATCTGTCTTAGAGCTCCCCAAGTTGACAATCTTTGGGCAACCATCTCTATCCTTCTCCTGGATGGTGCACTCCTTACAATAATAGGCATCGGAGACTCCAGGGCCTCCACAGATCACACATCGCCCCTGGTAGGAGCTGTAGTTACCACTCATCACATATGCGCACCAGGGTGCAGGGATGCACATAGGAGTCACAGATCACACACTTGCCATCACATTTTTCACACAGTCTTCCGATGGCAACACCAGCCTGCTTGCGGCAAAAGATCAAGTCTGGGTGATGTTTAGCCATAGTTCCCACTCCTGTGGATCACCAGGTCTTCATTCATTTTTTAACCCTCTCCTAGGTAAGCATACGTTTTGCTTCAGGCACGCCCCAAAGAGCTCTGCTCTGCGACTGAGCTGGTTGACACCAGACATCTCCTGGGTGCCCCGTGAAGAACCCAGTCCCATGCAAGCCAGACCCAGGAAGCAGTGTGGGAGTTATGTTCTTAGTTAGTCTGTCCTCCCTTAAAACAACAAGCTCCCTACCTTCTCCTTTCCTGCCACCTGGTTTTTAGTAAACCTCTTCTTTTAAATTTTTTTGCCTCCTCTCTTGATTTTCTGCACTGGGGCAAGAACCCCTTGAATATAGGCTTTAAATACAAAGAGCCTACTTTCTTATATGAAGGGGAAACTGCTCAGTCAAAATAATAATTTAACAATGATTTACTGAGTTTCTCTTATGAACCAAATGTCATCCCAATAAAACATAGCTTCTTTTTAAAGTACTATACTATTTACTTGCTTAATTTTAAAATAAAACAGATTTATTTTTAGACCATTTTTATAGCTGCAGAAGATAGAGAGTTTTCCCATATACTTTCTACTCCCACATACCATTTTAGTACTAAGAGAAATAAAACAATTAAATACTGGGGGGAAATGAGAAAAGAAGGGAGAAAA
Organism: Noctilio leporinus; assembly: GCA_004026585.1. NCBI lineage: Eukaryota > Metazoa > Chordata > Mammalia > Chiroptera > Noctilionidae > Noctilio > Noctilio leporinus. The sequence goes on from PVIW01002605.1 coordinate 99,308, forward strand.
GTTGATGAATATTAAAGAAATGTGAAAGAAATAGAAAAGAACAAGAACTAGAAAACAATCTCATAATTTCCACCACCTAGTGAAAAGTTAAATAAGAAGAAAAAAAAAGGAGAAACTTCTTCCTCCTCCTCTTCCCAGCCTTCCTTTGCTTTTCAAAAAAAGTGGTAAAAATACAAAATATGTATCTACCAAACATTAAATTTGAATCTTAAATTCTAAATAGAGATTATAAGAAGAGTTTCCACATATTAGTTCACTTAAAAATAGTTTCCCAATTAAGAATGCTTTGAAGCATTCAGAAGTATCACAACATAAAAATATGTCTGATTAAAAAAAGATGCTTCAACAAAATTCTCAGGCATTCTTTTATGCAATGCAGGTGTTGCGATTTTCATGGATTTTACAATAACACTAAAATAAAATACAGGTCTGATAAGATTTTCTTCAACGTGAAATAAATATCTTTCCCTCTCTCTCACATTTCTTTATGTTTAAAAATTTCCCAAATCCAGGTAGGAAAAACATCCCATCTTCACTAACTTGGGGAAGCAGTGATATATATACCAGGTCACAATGAAAATAAATTCAAAATCATGACACTGGGATAAGAAAAAGAGATTGATGTATGATGACAGCAAACCTGCCACGCTCTCTGAATAATCAATTATTAGGAAAGATTCTGAAATGAACAGAAAGGGGGATAAAGAATTCCCTGGGAAGGGCAGGAATTGACAGAATCCCAGAAAGCTTTAGGGATAAAGAGCTGTCAAAAATCATACCCTTAGAGCTCAAGGGAGTGGCACATAGTGCATGGGTAAAACACATGTTGCACACATAGTCACCAAGTCTGTAACATTCCCTCCAAGTTCCACATACAGCAGTTGAGAATATTACTACGTGTCTAAGACTAATACGAACAAGGCCCAAAGATCTGACAGGCTTGAAGCAGAAACAAGGATGAGACCTATTGAAAGCAATAACCAATGATCAGGTAGGAAATTGGGACATCTCAGTGGTTACAGCAAGGGTAAAATGTCCCCAACTCTCCCATCTCATTTTCTTTGCACTCTGTGAGCCCAATCAAATGGAGATGCAATTTCAGGGAGGTTATCAATTGCTGAGATTAATTTCCCGCATTTGTTAAAATGGAGGTGCAAAAGAAAACTGATAAGAGTTTATTTATTGAAAAATGAGTTACATACCTTACAAGCCCGAGTTTAACAAACAAATGTGCATACATACCTACTACCTAACGAAGAATGTTTAATATGTTTTACATACCAACTGTTCTTAGATAATTAATAAACCTGGGGCAGGATACATGGAATTTTGAAACAATAACATGGGTTATATTCCATCCCTGCTGGTAAAATAATTTAAAACATGCCTATCCATCTAACTAAAAAGGATATACTGTCAACCAACTTTAGAAAATACAACTTCAAAAGTGCTGCCTCTATGCAGACATTTGGTAAGTATAGACGGACAAGCAGGGCTGGACCAGCAGACCACTATGAGGTCACTGTGAGCCAGACTTTGTTTATGTTGTGTTCTCAGGAAGGCAGACTGTGCTTCTAGTGAGTAAATAAGAGCTTAAAAAAATGACTACGTGTATTTTGCTGTCTTACAATGATATATCGAGGGGAGGGGTGTGTATATGTGTGTTTCTATATATATTTTTATGTTTATGTACAAAGCAAATCAAAACAAATCTGCCTCAGTGCTGACCTTGGCAAATTAGTCCTGTTCACCTACCCGCCCCCCTAAAATTTCAAGTCAGTACAACACAGAAGTAAAATTATAAACAAAAAGAGTAAACAGTCTTTTGATAACGCATCTAAGTCTGAATTTCACATGATAAAATTCTCAATATTAAAAAATGGGAAACATCAATTCATAATATTACTTCTCAAATTGACAGTTTGCACAAGTTTTCTGGTTTTGTATTTCTAGGTGTCTTCTGCACCATAATGTAAGGATCAATGGGTAGGTATATAATTTTTACAAATTATCCACATAAAATATAGCATTTATGTGTTAGAGGAAATTAAAAGCCTTGATTTAGATGCTGTTAAAACTATACGTACAAAGTATAAACTACTCAAATAACAATTGCCAAATTAAAGAGTTAAAGGCATTGTATTAACAGACATTAAAAGTGATCCTGAAATTGTCTTTTTAACATGGATCAATGGAAAGAATACAGATTAATACTTGTCGGTGAGAATATATAGGTTTGAACCATGTCTGAGTTATTTCTAATCCTGGAGAAATTTTAACCTATTGACATTTCAGTGTTTTCTCCAAAATAATAATAGTAATAATACATTCCAAAATATCAAAAATTTAACAGCTGGCCCTCAGTAACTAGGTTCATCTGCAACAAATCTAGTCTGGTTAGAAAATAGAAGTCTTTATCATTAGTGTATTCAATATACCATATATTAGGGTAGGTAATTATTTTTTTAAGTGTATCTGACATGGTTTAGGTACTCAAAAAAAACAAGCTCCTAACTATGGATTTTACAAAAGGGTACATGGGGTCTAGGTGTTCCATTAAGATGAAAGAATAAAAATAATAATTTGCTTCCAGACCCATTTGCTTTTAAAACAAAGAAAAAAGATTTGACAATGCATATCAAAGTTAAAAGACTAACCACATATGGGTTATAAGCATCCTTTTTACATAAACTAACACAGAGTATAATATTGAACACAGGGCAATGCTTATTTCTAAAACCAAGGGAGGGAAAATCCATTTGGTTCTGTTCTGTTCTTGTTCGATTCTTCCTTACATTTCTTAAACTACCAGTAGTAAATTCTCTATGCTGGAGCTCTGGAAGCTTCAGAGGACACAGCTAATGAACTACAGGTTCTGCTGCTTGTGAACGCCATGCTCCCAATGTTAGGAGATGTTAAAAAGCTGTCCTACCCCCTGAAATGGGTCTCAGTGCAACTGAATCAGGGAAATCTGCTTCTCAGATAAGAGGGAAAACACTGCTCTGAATGCCCTCTAGCTATACACGATCAATATAAGATTGCATACCAACTATACTTAAATTAAAAAATAAGTTTAAAAAGTGGTATCTAGTTTTTTGTGAGATACCACTCTTGGCTTTAACTTCTGTTGAAAACCCTGAGGTATGTTCACATGTTGCATATATAGATCTAGACAGAAACTCAAGAGTCTTTTAGTATAAAGGAACAAAGACGGATCTAAAGCTTTTCATCTGCAGAAGTGAGCGTGAGCTGGGTCATACTGGCAGCTCCGTGGGCAGTGGAATAAGGGACACTTTAGATTCAGGACCAGACACAGCTCTGTCTCCCCAACTTGGTGCCACATCCCCACCGCGACTCTCATCATGCGGAAGTCTTTAGTGGAGACCTGAGAGATGAATAATAGTTGTGCCAGAATTATTCAGCCCTTCAGGTTATTTAGGGGAACATGCTGCCTTTTTCTAGCAACAGAGAAATTTGGGAGTTAAATGACATCATGCTGCCTTGAATGAAACAGCTCAGGCTCCAAGTTCACCCAAAGGCCAACAGTGATAAACTCTCATCCAAGGACAAACTTCAATATATTTTTGGTACTTATTAAAAACAGCATTTACATAACAGCCATACAATGAGAGAGGGCCCTTGACCAACCTCTGTTTCTGATCAGAAAGCACTCAGGATCTGAGGAAGAAATTCTGCTTGGGAATGTAGTTTCTTAGTACAGAGACTAAAATTTGCCTTTTAATAAGAAAGGCTCAAAAGGCAATCCAAAAGCAAAATGGTCTAAGGCATTTCCAATGAACAAGAAATTTACAAGCCCTGGCTGGTAGCACAGTGGATAAGGCGCCAGCCTGTGGACCCAAAGGTCGCTGGTTCAATTACCAGCCAGGGCACATAACCAGATCACAAGCCAGGTCTCCAGCCAGGTCTGTAGCTGGTAAAAGACAACCATACATTGATGTCTCTCTCTCCCTCTCTGCCTCTCTCCCTTCCCTTCTCTCTGAAAATAATAAATAAGAATCTTTAAAAAAATTTACAAAAGAAGAAATGCAACAACCAACAAACATGTGTAAACAGAACTAGTAAGAAATTTTCTAATTTAAAGTTATAATTTCATACTCTCAAACTGACAAAAATTAAACCCTAGCCTTTAAAAAAATAATTTTATAAAAAGTGAGAAAGCTCCTAGTTTAAAAATAACACACTTAACTACTTGAAGAAATAAGTATCATTCTTATTCTTATCAAGGGACTATTTATCCTAAAAACCAGAAAGAAGTTTCTCTTTGATTTATAAATGTGTTGACTTAAATGTAAAGGAATTCACTGAATTTCATATGGAGTAGTTAAGCAATAGCACTGCATATTATTGGCTATCGTGTTTATTAGGAGCCATCTCTTGTACCAGTGTGATAACAGTTGAAGCATTACAATCCATAAACAAGGGAACAAGCTTTGCCTACATTATATATTAAACAAATCAATGATATTCCATACACTCTGACCATGTGGAACCACAGATGATCTCTAATAAAGTTTTCTAATAGTCACTGTACATCTCAGGTTTCCTTTTCCTCCACATTCTCAGAAGAACAGTGACAGGCATGATATAATTAGAAGAGTGACATATCTTCATTGCCTGAGATAATAGATTTCACTGAATAACCAAAACACTGGGTGCATCTCTGCCTCGCCCTGCTCCACCTTTTTCCTGCATCCAAGGTACCACGTAATAATATTCTCAGAGAAGAAAAACTGCGGAGTCTTCATTTGTTATTCCTCCTGCCATAAAGATCATATGACATTTAGTGGCCGGACAAATTATACCTGGAGGTAGTCTGGAAGGGTCACAATTTAGTTTGGCTCCTCATTGCAAAGCACAATAGTTCGTGCCATCGTTGAGATCACCTACTCCACTAAAAATTTCAGACTGTCTCAATATACTTCTGAGAACTGAATAGGCTGCAACAATCCCTTCAAAACATTTTCAGTTAAGGTCAAGGTGGAGTTTATTTACCTGGAAAGATGTACACAAAGCCTATTTGATGTGCATTACAGCAGCTCACTTCATAGTACAACTACATTATATATACATTAAAACAACAGCAGGATAGCTAAAAATGTAAGTCCACCTTACCACTTTAAAGGATCATACTATGACTGTATAATACCTTCCTTGTAGATTATGGATAACAACTTTGTCTTAATGCAATTTACATAATCTATACAGGCATACAAGTCTACATCAGAACCCATTCTTATCAAAGCTCAACTTCGGTTACAGAAGTGTCTTCCGACATTTTAAACTGTGTATGCCATGTTTAAAACTTAAAATTGATATAACATGGTGAAAAAAAGCACACTATCATTGGTGTGATTAATAGAGCCAATCCAAGAAGGCAAAAATGGAAAACAAAGAAATCAGATGCGTATCAGTGACCAACAGAAGCCAGTGCATGGAATAGAGTTGATCTTACTGAATGTTGGGTGTGTCAAAATCTCCTACTTTATTAAGTTTGGGGATATTTTCTTTCAAAGGGGGCATGGAAGTGCTTATGTATACACTCTCTCACTGCACATACATTCATGGCTCACTGTGTTCGTTTTCACATACACGTATCAAATAGAGGGTCAGCTTTCAGCAACTGCTCAGGTACACATGGCAGTATGTGTTTTGGCTGATAGAAAGGGCTATTGGCTGGAAGCTAGAAGCTCTCCTCTTGCTGATTCTATGTATTTAGAAATATGAGCTGTAATCCTCCAATAGTGGCAATTGCATCCTCACAGCTAACCATGTAGTTTGGATGCATTGCTTTCAGGAATAATCAATTCTCCATTCTAAATACAAGGAACACTCCCAAATATAATATCCTCTATTAAAGACTAAGATGAGCCAAGGATATGCAGTAACTATAGCAAATTAATGTCTTAAAAGAAAGAAATCACTGTTTTGGGTCATTATACTGCATCTAGTCACCAGTTTTTGCAAGTAGGCAATAAGCCAGTTACTGCAAACTTCTTTTCTTGATCCTACCTACAATGACATACTTGACCAGCAAAGAATCTAATGGACTCAGTCCGGCCTCCAGAATGAAGTCGGACAAACAGAAAGAAGAAGAAATTGTTTGTAAATGAAAAAATGGCAAAACTCACTTTTTGCAGAGTTAATGCAGCTTCTTCCATGCTCCACTTATTCATTATCTAGTTACATACTAGATAAGTCTCAATCATTATACAGCAGGAAGAATTAAGTGCAGATTTTCTCTTGCCTAAGCAAAAGAAGCGAAGTTCTCTTGGCATGGAGAGTTAAAAGCTTTTAGACGTGGAAGACATCAACATTTTGAACATATACTTAGAACATAATTTAAAATCTTTCTAAATAATCATTAAGAATCCATGATGGATTCCATATAATGAAACTAAATGTTCAAGATTTACTGCTAAATAAACTGGAAAATTCATAGAACCAAGAAGACTGGGGAAAGAGAGACAGAAAACGAGTCCACAACCACTGGAGGGTTTTCTCTCTCCAAACGCAAGAGGACATTTTCTTAGGCTTGCGGATCTCCCCATTACTGGTCTACAACATAAAACTACTGGCAAGAGCTGTCTGCCACTGTGTTGCCTATGTATTATATAATGGTATGGCAGTTACTTTTTTTTAAGTCCTTACTATTAAATGTATACTAAAGTATTCAGGTATAAAGATATAATAGCAGGTAGTTTTCTCACAATAGTGTTTTCATGTTACCTTAAAGAGAGACAGAAATAGCCCTGGCTGGTATGGCTCAGTGGATTGAGCACAGACCTGTGAACCAAGGGTTGCTAGTACCATCCCAGTCAGGGCACATGCCTGGGAAGCAGGCCAGGCCCCGTTTGGGGGCACGTGAGAGGCAACCACACACCGATGTTTCTCTCCCTCTCTTTCCTCCTCCCTTTCCCTCTCTCTAAATATAAACAAATAAAATATTTTAAAAATAAAGAGACAAAAACAGACAGAGGAGGAGAGATTTTAAGGGAAGAGAAGAAACAAGAGTGATAGAATGTTAAATGTTAAAAGCTGGGTATTTGGTCGATTTGTGATACTATTCACTAAAATTCTGTGTGTGTGAGAACATTCCCATAATAATTAAAAAAAAAACTTTAAATGATTGTTGTGTGAATGTTTGAATAAAGCTGAGCACACATTTCTTGGTCTGCAGATCAGAGTTACTTTGATTCTTTTCTTGGCTAAGGTATATGTGAAGTATTCAGGACTATGCTGTGTTCACAAGAGGATTATATGTATGAGAATCATCATGTTAATACCTTTAGTTCTGATTCACAGTATAACATTTAATTCCTAAATTCTATAGTGAATTGAAATAACCCATCTTTTCTTCCTCCCTTTTTTCCCTTTTTTTCTTTTCCTTCTTTCTTTTCTCCCTCCCTATCTTCTTTTTTTCCTTTCTTTCCTCCTCTCTCCATCTCTCCCTCTCCCTCATTGCTTTTGCAAATTTTTGTTGAAAATCACCTCATTCATATTATATAAATACAGGTTTACTATAAACTCAAGGAATATGGAGTGAAAGACTCACTGGAATAGTGAACAATGATTCCAATGATAATCTCAGAAACTCAAATGTTCTTAGGTCATTTCAGAAGTCTTAGGATTGAGAATCTTGCCTTTTTAGGTAAAAGTCTCAGAGTCTTAAGGCAAGGATGAAAAAGGAGTTCAAGAATAAAGCTTTTCAGTATGCAGAGGACTCCAAGAAAAATCTCAATCTCTGTAATTTACTAAAGTAACGAAGATGCTCAAAACAAATAAGTCTAAGAGACATTTTCAATAAATGAGAGATGCTGGTCTGTGGGGCAAGGGAGAGCAACGAGGGTGGGGGGATAGGATAACTGTCATATAACAACAATAAATTAATTAAAAAATAAATTAGGAAATTGAAGTGAAGTTTACTTACACAGCATTGAAAATGTACACATTGGGAAGAGCCATACTTGTTCAGGTGACCATTTCAGAACAGAAGAGAAAGGATCTAGCACAAACGTTTTCTCTCCACCTTGCTTGTTAACAACAAAGTATCTTTAGCTGTGTCACCTGGTTACAACTTGGTGACAAAGCACCGGGAATTGAGAGGCAGGAAAGACCGAAAAGGAGAACACGAGACTATTTTTATTAATGCCACTTACAAACAGGCTGTCTTTACTGAGTTTTTATTCTATCCAAGATAGAACATTCTATCCAAGAAGCTTTTTGGAGGAATAATCTCATCTACTTTAACAACCTGTTAAGAAAGAGAGGTAAACTATAAAGTTCAAGGAAGTTATTTGCTCAAAGTAATCCAGCTAGCAAATAATAGAAATAAACTTCGGAACTGCAAATTCTAAGAACCATGTTCTTAACCTGAAGAATAAATAATAAACTGCCTAAATTCATCATATTTTTACCTTAATTTCATTACTTTAAATTAAAATTTATTTAATTAAATGCAAACAAAGCCTGCAAGAGCTGGTATATCTCAGATATCAACTATATTATATCACTCTTGGAGTTTCCATGATCACTATAGGCCATGTCGCCTTAACATAACCACTTTTCTCATCTTAATAAATATCTATGCATCCTGATCAGAGATACCATCTATCTAAAGCTATCTAACAATGGAGAAAAATTATTTGTATTTTTATATTTTTAATCTTAATTAAAATTTTATTTCATAGCACAAGTTACTGGCATTCCAGGAAGGATCACAAGTAATGACAGAAACCAAGTTCTTTGGGTCTCAACTTTACCTTCTTTAAAATACCCCTGTCCTGCCTGGTAGCACAGTGGATAAGGCGCCGGCCTGAGAACCCAAAGGTCCCTGGTTCGATTCCCCAGCCAGGGCACATAATGAGGTTGGTGAAGGACAACCATACAATGATGTTTCTATCCCTCTCTGCCTCTCTCCCTTCCTCTCTCTCTGGAAATAATAAATAAAATTTTAAAAAATATAAAAATAAGTAAAATGAAATACAATAAAATACTCGTGATGAATTAGAAGATTTCTTTTTCAAAAACATCGGTTTGGTTTCGTATTTAAAGAACCATATGACATAACCATAGAAGGACCACTGGCACCTAAAAACAGCCTTTGAAGGCCAGCAGAGTGGCCAAAAGAATAAAAAACACCATCCTCAAAACAGTCCTTATAAATCTCAGCTCTGACCCAGACTTGACATCCTACAAGGGTGGTTCTGATGCTCTTCATGTGGTCTTAAAATACAAAGAAAGCATAGTGGGAAAGGCAAGGCACGGATTATATAAAGGCAATGAAGGCAATTCAGTGTTTGTCTCACGACCAAGTTCCACAAAATCACATGGCAAAAAGCCTCCTGTCATATGACAACAAGAAGCAAAACAGATTTAAACTGTGGTGAGACAATCTATGGCATTCACCCACCTTCCTTTGCCTTGGTCACTGGGTTGGTTACCTTCAGTAAGAGAGATCATGGAGGTAGGGGGGATTTTTTTAAAGGCAAGTTTCAGTGATGATAGGATGTTGTACATACACCATCAAAGCAAAAGTAAAAAAATTTGACTTAATATAAAAATGCAAGTGCATGATGGACAAATACAGATGCAATTAAGAATTGTGCAGAAAGGCACCAGCCTGCGAACCCAAAGGTTGCTGGTTCATTCGATTCCCAGCCAAGGCACATAATCAGGTTGCAAGCCAGGTCTCCAGCCAGGTCCATAGCTGGAGGCAGGTGAAAGGTAACATACATTGATATTTTTCAGCCTCTCTGCCTCTCTCTCTAAAAATAATACAATCTTAAAAAAATAATAATAATTCAGCAGAAAGGCTGAAGTACAAAGTTTCCCTGGTACTTTCTACTTTTCTTAAATAATCACTAAATACTATTATGCAGTCAGAAGAGCCTGAAACACAGCAGAAATGATTGTTTTTCATTATTTAAAGGACAGTGGCTGAGAGTGACCCTTCTATTAATGGCAAAGAGGTGTAGATACACATATAAGAGGCACTGCCATAAAGTAGACTTTTCTTTTAACAAAATCCATATTTATATAATTATATTTCCTATGGCAGAGAGCAGCTATAATTAATGAATTTCCCTCCTTCTCCTAATGCAGCCATTTGTCAATTCAAATGCGGAATGTCCAATCAATTTTGATGTATTTAGTAAGCAATTTGTCAAATGGTGCTATAGTCCAGTTAATATATTAATTCTTGTCATGCAGAGAGTTCTGACAACTATACAGTTTTCTGTTAACTGATCTGGAGAGAAAAATTGATGCTGGGACTCAATGGCCGTCCTTTAAGGATAACATCTCTGTGTCCCAGTATCTGAGAGGATGCCACAGGACAATCCTACCTAGCAACAGCATTTTTCTGCATTAAAGACGGGACAGTGTGGCTGCTAATTCATTATAACAAACTGGGTTTCTTTGAATCCCTGTGTGTCTCACGTATTTATAATACAGTGAACAAATCAATTTAGTGTCAATAGTGTGACACTAAATGCAAAGTATGCAAACTTCTACGAGAGAAAGAGGCCGCTACTAATACACATGTTAGTTTTCTTTCTTTCTCTCTTTCTTTCTCTTTCTTTCTTTCTTTCTTTCTTTCTTTTTTAGATTTTATTCATTATTTTCAGAGAGAGGAGTAGGGAGAGAGGCAAAGAGGGAGAGAAACATCAATGTATAGTTGCCTTTCACCTGCCTCCAGCTATGGACCTGGCTGGAGACCTGGCTTGCAACCTGGTTATGTGCCCTGGCTGGGAATCAAACAAGCGACCTTTGGGTTCACAGGCCGGTGCTTTATCCACTGTGCCACCAGCCAGGGCTAAATAGTATTCTCATAAACATTTTTCTCCCACCCTCAAAGTTTTTTCCTATGAGTTGCTAAAGAAGTGGCTCTCACTCGTGTACTTTTCCTACCCCCACATACTTCAGGTAAATGACTCCTGTCTTTTACTTCACACAGGTACTGTACACTGTTTATGGCCACACAGTGATAGGTAGTCCAGACAGTTGGAAGACTGACCTTCAGGTTACACAGGGTGAAGCTCTGGACATATATTTTTTTACTTTGTAAATACATTTCATCCACTAATCACTACACCATCTAACATCTTCTCCCAAGTCTGTCTACACACTGGGAGCTGGAGACAGAGTCATGAGATATGCTGAGCTCTCTGGGTCCAAACTGAAATTGCAGAAGAAATCTGGACTATAAGTAACCAAGGAAGGATCAAACCATCTCCCAAACTTTTCACTGGGAGATTTAATCACTGTCAGTTTGGTCAGAGCAGAGGACTAGCAGACAGGTTTTTACCACGTCCAAGATAACCTCCTGGGCCCCCCTGGGCATATTTGGTGGTCACTTTCCAAAGGTGATGGCCCTCTCCATTCACTATATTCAATTCCTTTTTATATTTTTCTATCAGGAACTGCAGGAGCAGAGATAAAGGCAAATCCTTACCAAGGGGGAAAAAAAAAAAAAAAAAAACCCTGTCAAAAATGGCAGAAAAACAAATTTTGAAAAGGGAACACTACATTACATTCATCTTCCAGACGTCAGGCTCCCTTTTGCCCCTTTATGAACCAGGCAAGAGCAAAGAAAACACTGCTGGAGTGATTTGGCACAAGGTTATATATTAAAAAACCTGCAATGTGTATAGTCCTCAAGACTATCAACTGTCCTATTGTTTCTTGAGTCTGCTGAGAAGGTGCCCTACGTGTCAGAAATGCACACTGACTATTTCTCAATGACCTAGGGGGCAGAGTTCACTTATTATAAATGGATAATGAGACCTAATGCAGTGCTCCGAGTATGGACAAAGCAAGGGTTTATCCATAGCCCCTGGTGGATTGGTCATTCAGGCTTTTATTTCCTCTGTACACTTAATGGAGTCAAACAATTGACAGAAATTCTATAGAGGGGGCTGAAACTGAGAGAAACAACTGTATTCTAACTCCCTTAGTCAGGTACACATAGTGACCCTGAAACGGCGCCAGGACTCCCGTTCCCACTGAAAGAGCAGACAGCTGGAGCATTCCCCCTAAATTCCCACTTGGTCATTTCTCAGCAATTAACCTCACTGGTGGAACTGAGGGCACATCAAACCACAAGCTCCTGCCCACATCAACCCATTACAGTATCGCAGGTGAGACAGACAGACTATTCTGTTTCAGGTCCCTACTTTTGGAGAAAAGAGCAATGATCTCCCTGCACCCACCATCCTATTACTTCACTACCCAACTGACAAAATGCACATTCAGGGATATCAGTATGTTCACATAAGAACCTTAAACTGGGGTGGGATTAGGTGTATGAAATCAGGAGCAGAGGTACTGGTGGACTAGAGGCTTTGTGACCAACAGATTATTTTTCTTTATTAAGATCAATGTCCTATCTCCATCAAATCTGCCAACCCAATGACAATAAATGTTAATAGCATTGGTGAAAAATAATGTATACTCTAAGCCGCACTTGTAAAAAATCAAGTCATAAAATAAGCTTAAGAAGCATTAAACTACTACTGTCACCAGAATTTTGTAAAACAAAGTAAGAAAAAACATTTAAAAGTACATAACAGGCCATTATATTTGTTTTATTTTAATTTTAGGAAGAATTAGGACAGGAAGGTGGTTTGACGTATAAATTATTATTTTCCAAACAAAATGCTAGTAAATAATACTTTAGTAACTACTAAAACAAATGACAGAAAGATTTACCTGACAATAGAGCATAGGTCTACTGTAATAGAAAGGACTTTTGAAAGCCCTGGGTGGTGGTGCAGTAGATAGGTGCTGTTCTGCAAACCCAAAGGTCGCTGGTTCGATTCCCCAGCCAGGACACATAACCAAGCTGCAAACCAGGTCTCCAGCCAGGTCTGTAGCTGGAGGCAGGTGAAAGGCAACCATACATTGATGTTTCTTTTCCTCTCTGCCTCTGTCCCTTCCCCTCTCTCTGGAAATAATAAATAAAATCTTTTTTAAAATTTTTTAAAAAGGAAGGACTTTTGATGTTGGAATATCTCAACAATAAATTGGCAATAACAAGAAAATCTCATGAACTATTCCATGATTGTGAAGATCAATGTAAGATAGGGGTATTAATAAGAAGCACGCATCCCATAAACACAAAGAGAAAGAAGAAAGGAAAGAGGGTAATCTGATCCAAACATTTCAGTCCATCATTTATAAAGTTTGCAGGCTGCTGATAGTATTTCCATTTAAGTATATGACATCTTTTCACTGACAAAGAAAATGTATTTGATTTTATAATGTTCCCAGAGTTATACAACCTATATCTGGCTAAATTCAGGATCAATATGTCTCAAGAGTTTAGTCTCCTGAAGACTTAAATATCATTTTACTAAAATCATTTCTCTATGAAAGGACCTGGGTTGGTTGATAAAATTAAATATAAATAAGGGGAAAAAAACCTGTCAAATATAATTGAATCTGAAATGGTTTCCAAACTACCTCAGATATTTAGACCTGGGTAGAGCAGTACGACACACCCAGCGGCCAACAATGGACTATAAATACTCTTTAAATAAGTCCTACATTACAAGCTTCCTCTGCAAGAGAAAAACATTTCATTCTTCCCCTTCCACCCTTACCCACTCTTGGGCAAATATTTATTATGGACAATGCAAGGAAATATTGTTGAATGCCTCCATCACACTTGGTACATACCACAACAGCGATGCAATCCAGGATGTTAGGTTAAATCTAATGTGACGTTCAAGAGAGAGAAGTTCAGAAAATGGCTGCATATTTAATTGCTTTTCCGGGGCACTGACAATGACCTTGGTCAAGAAGACCAATTTGTTTTTCCTTTTTGTATCAATGTGTTCAAAATATATCACCATTGTGTTGTAAAGCCAATAAAATAGAGGATAGTAATATTCTAAAATGGCTCCATTCCAACCAAAAGGTTGACTTTATATTACAAGGGAAAATATTTGCTATTTCTATTCCCATGGATGCAGCTTGTAGGCTACAATTTTTCCTTGAAAATCAGTATCTCTAGAATCAAACCTTTAACTATGCTGCTGACTTGTGATTTTTGCACTTCTGTACCAATGTTAGGTACACTGCTTCATAAAGACTAAAATAAAAGCGCTAGTGAAATCCAAGAGATTAATAAAAGAGTAATATTTTTTAAAAGAAGGTATATCAACAGACATCCCGGATATTAAAAAACAAACAAACAAACAAAAGAAAAACCATTCAATTCCCCAGCCAGGGCATATAACCAGGTTGCAAGCCAGGTCTCCAGCCAGGTCTGTAGCTGGGGGCAGGTGATGTTTCTCTCCCTCTCTGCCTCTCTCCCTTCCTCTCTCTCTAAAAATAATAAATATAATCTTTAGAGAAAAAATAATAAAATAAAATAAAAAACAGAACTTGTCAGTATGATAAAACTAAGATTTTAAAATAATATATATATAATAAAATTGGGAATATCTGAAACAATAGTGAAAAGACATGAAAATATCCATGATTTTTACTGGTAACAAAGCTGTAAGGATTACTAATACTACTGTGGTTTGCTTCCTACATTTATACCAATTAATTAATGGCATTAATCACAATGTAGTATAGACACTTCTATATATGTTAGGGTAATAAGTCAAAAGTAAAGTCAGCACAACTGGTATAATGTATGATCAAGATAGTACATAGTCTAAGCATCTGAAGTTTAAAAAGTAATTATGGTCACACACTTCCACTCCTGGCCACATAAGACAGACAGATTTATATAATCTCCTCAAATAACTAAATTAGCCCTAAGCAAAAGGTTGTTATGAACCCTGAATAATAGCGCTTAAAAAATAAGCACAGAAAGAATCAAATTAATTCCAATTAACTTGAGTACAACCTAGGAATACAAAACAATCCACCACTCAGGAACATGATATTCAAAATGCCCAGCAGGAAAAAACTTCTACCAAGGAGAAAATGAATCATTAGAAAGAAGCCCCATGAAATAACAGAGTGAAAAGAAGCAGTGTACAGAGATTCTAACATCTAACATAAAATAAACGTTCCATATGTTCAAACATTGACTCAATGAGGAAAGATAGGAAACAAAAAGACTTGATATATTTAAATAGTAGAAATACAAACTATACAAAACAAATAGAGAAGGGTAAAAGATTTTTTTAAATTAAACAAAGAATCAGATTTTAGAAAATATCAAGTGGTCAACATACATATAATTGGTGTCACAACGGAGAGAAAGGGACTGACAAAAACTTTTTGAAGATATAACTGCATAAAAGTTTTCAAGTTTGCTGAAAACTATAAATCCACAGATCCAGGAATCTCACAAGCCCCAAGCAGAAGAAATCCACAACAGGGTATGGTTTAATTGATTTTCTATTTTTTCCATATTATTTTTTTTCTACTGATTTCTCCTTTGATCTTTATTATTCCCTTTCTTATACTTAAAAAACAATTTTGTTTCTCCTCACTCCAGAACATTTTTTCATTACTTTGAGAGAAGGAGGGATAGAGAGAGGTAGAGAGAGGGAGGAGGGAGAGAGACATTGATGTGAAAGAGAAACATAGATTGGCTGCCTTCTCAAAGGTGCCATGACCAGACTGAATCTGCAACTCTGGCATGTAACCTGACCAAGAATCAATGGCCCAAACCTTTCGGTCTAGGCAACAAGGCTCCAACCAACTGAGTAGCACAGGCCAGGGCTCCTTTCTCGTACCTGAATATTCTTAACTAGTTCTAGTTTCTAAATGTGGAGGCTGAGCTATTTAATTTCAGAACTTTCTCTTTTATAAGACAGGCATTTAGTCCTATACATTTCTTCCTGAGTACTGATTTAGGGCCATCCCCCAAGTTGTCTACTGTTCTTTCAACTTTTTACTTAAAAATGAGTATAAATTCTTAAGAAGTTACAAAACAGTACAGAGAAGTGCCGTATAACCTTTACCTCCTTCCAAAACCCAGAAATTGCCATCATACAATCCACAGACCTTATTCAGATTTCACCAGTTTTACGAAGACTATTTCATGTACAGAGTGTGTGTGAGACAGTGTGTGTGTGTACTTGTGTATAGTCCTATTCAATTTTATCACTTGTTAATTTGTGTAACCCCTGCTACAATCAAGATACAGAATTGTACCCTCACTGCAAAGATGTGCCTCATCCTCCATGTTCATATTCAACATCCTCCCTACAACTTCATCTCTACAACTTGACCCCTATAATTGTCATTTTGATAATGTTATAGAAATACAATCTTTTTTCCCACTCATGTTTTTAGGAATTTTGTATACAAAATTTGAGCTGGTTCTTTTACATGGCATAATGTCCATGAAATTCTTCTAACTTTTTGTGTGTTTATAATTCAATTTTTATTTTTGCTGAAGAATATTCTAATATATGGATTTGTTTTATTTTCATTCAGTTGAAAAGAATTTCTAATTTCCCTTTTGATTTCTTCGGTGTACCATGTACAATTTAGATATATGTTGTTCAGTTTCTAAATATTTTCCAGATATCTGTTCTTTTATATCTTATTTAATTCCTTTGTGGCCAGAGAATATACTTTGTATGACTTGAAAGCTCTTAAATTGATTGAGACTAGTTTTATAGCCCAGAAGATGGTTTACATTGGCCACTGTTCCCTATCACTTAAATGTATTTTCTACTGTTGTTGGGTGAAGCGTTCTACTTAGTCTGATAGCAATGTAACAAACAGCTCAGGGTGTAAAGTGTCTTTCTCCTAAGCATCATTTAGTTGGAGCTTGTTTTTTTTATACAATTTGAGAATCTCCAAATTTTTATTCATATGTTTAGATTATTTACAATGAGTATGGAAATGGTTAGGGTCATATCATCTTGGTTATTGATTTCCATTTTATTTCCTTTCTTGCTGTAGATTGCTTTTGATTACACTATGTACAGCTCTAACATCACAGTTTATCTGTAAGTGATGTTATACTACTCATATATAGTATAAAAATCTTACAATAATAATGTTCCATGTCCCACACTCCTGGCCTTTATGATTCTGTTTTTACTGTGTTTGTGTATGTGTTACATTCTTACACATGCATACACACACACACACATTTTACAGACCACAATACATTAATGTAAAAATATGTGTGTCTATACAAATATACCTATACATACACTTTAAAGACCACAATGCATTGATATTATTTTTGTTTATAGTAAATTACATTATTAAGACTTGAATAATTTCTCCCAAAACATACATATTATATGTTCTAATGATTTTCAGTGTTATTCATTCCTTTCTATCTGGTATCATTTTTTTTTCCTGAGTAAAGGGTTTCCTTTAAGTTTTCTTTTATAGAATGTTTGTTGACGATAAATTCTTTAATCTTCTGCATATCTGAAAAAAAAAATTTTATTTTGGCCTCATTTTAAAAGATACTTTTGAGAATTTAAAATTCTAGGTCAGCAGATGTTTCCTTTCAGTACTTAAAAGAAATCTGCCATTCTCGTCATTATTCCTCAGTACATAGCATCTTTTTTTTTTTTTTTTTAAACTCTGGCTGCTTTTAAGATTTTTCTCTTTCCATATGATTTTTTAAAAGATTTTATTTATTGTTTTTCAGAGAGAGGGGAAGGGAGAAAGGCAGAGAGGAGGAGAGACATCAATATATGGTTGCCTTTTTCACCTGCCTCCAGCTACAGACCTGGCTAGAGACCTGGCTTGCAACCTGGTTATGTTGCCCTGACTGGGAACCGAACCAGCGACCTTTGGGTTCAGAGGAAGGTGCCTTATCCACTGTGCCACCAGCCAGGGCTATTTTCAAATGATTTTGAGTGGTTTAATAATAATGTACATGATATGGTTTTCTTAGTGTTTCTTGTGTTTTGAGAGATAGTGTTCTTGGATTTGGAGGTTCAAATCAGATTTGAAAGGTCTGTAGATGTTTTTCCTGTCTCACCATTCATCCTGATTTACGGAGTCTGATTTCAAATCTATGCCATACCAGAACTCAATAAAACCACTTTTACTCTTCTCTCTGTGTTTCGTTTGGGGTCATTTCTCTTGGTGTATCTTCAATTTCACTAATATTTTTTTCAGCAATTTCTCATTTATTCTTACTCCTATCCAATACAACTTCCACCTCTAAGTTTTCACATCTAGAATTTTGAATCATCTTAATTATTTCCCATGTATCTAACTTTTAAACCTACTGAGTACACTGATAATGACTTTTAATGTCTGTCTTCCTTGTGTGAGTTCTAGGCACTGTGTCCTCGAAGATTCTCTGATGGCTGCCATTTCCCCGGCTCTGGGTAGCTTCCCACACCCACCAGTACTATGCTAAACACTAGAAGAATACCCTCTGCAGATTGATTGAGAGTTTCAGTCTCTCTGATAACCTGTCCAGCTAATTCTAGGTAAGGAGTTAACAAAGAGTAGAGTATTTAGGACTTTGTGGGTCATACAGTTTCTGCACTATTATTCAGCTCTGTGGTTATTATGTTAAGTAGCCACAGATAATATATAAATGAAGTGGTGTCACTGTGTTTTAGTAAAACCTTTTTCACAATAATAGTTGATGTAGTTTGCTGATAGCTACTCTTACTTGGCCTTCCTGGACTCTGAGTGCTGTCCACTCTGTATCCCATTTGGATTCCCTATCACAGTCTAGAAAACCGTTAAGGCAATAAAAGGAAGCAGTTGTTGAGCTCATCCCATTAGTTTCCCATCTCTCACGGGTCACTGTTTCTTACTCCCTGATGTCCAGTGACTGGAAAATGGTTGTTTTATCCTGTGCCCCATTTTTTGTTATTGTTGTTTCAGGTGGGATGGCACCTTTATTCCACCTTTGCGTGGAGCTACTACTGAAATGAATCCTCAAGCAACACTGAACGAAATCAAAGCACTCTTTTCACACACACATACAAATCCAACTGAAACATTTGTTTGAAGGATGGCTGTTCTAAACCATTTTCGGTATTCTTCATTCCTTTCCATCTGGTGTCAAAGGCTCTCCCCACCTTTCCTATACTGCTTTTAAAGGATTCCCAACAAAACACAGGAAGGTCTATAGATCCCTGTCACCTTTCTATTGTGTATCAAAGCTATATTTCTGTTAAAAGATCTTTTGTTACTATCTAACAAAGAAAAGTCAATAAACTTAGGAAGGAATTTCTCATATACCCAAGTCTGACCTCCCTGCAACAAAGCTAGCTAATGTCAGCAACTTAAAAATACTGCTGCTGTCCAATTACCTGAAAGAAAAGGAGGAAACATTATTTTTACCCATGAATACAAATTCCCCAAGTCAATTCAGTAAGCCCTGTTTTTACCTTACAAATTGGGAAGCTCTGAAACAGACTACTTTAGAATCATCATTAAAATACCTGTTTCACAAAAGATAATTATATTATATAAATTTTTGAAGGAAAAAATCACTAATCTCTGCTAGAATCTTTTTATAAACTATCCTCAAGATTCTTATGACCAAAGCAAAACATTTTTTGATAATAAATTCTCAACTTTTACCTTTACTGAGCTGCATGTAGCAAGTTTAGATTCCCATCTTACGTTCATTTTGTGATATAAATTAATCAATCTACTCAAACCATATGCTTTTGCTGGCATTTGGCATTTCCTATGGCTCAAACTAATATGTAACAGAGAGTCCCTCCTGCCTCCCAGGAATCTCTGTAAGGAACATTCTAGTATGATTCTATGATACACCAAAGTTCCTTGGTTTTTTACCATCCCATTCAATTACTACAGGTAGGAAATGTAACTACAGTTACAAATACAAAATCTGGCCTTTTGACTTACTTCACCTTAAAGTTAGGTGAGCAGTCTTGAGTATTTCAGGCAGGTTTATCTTTCCCTTCCCCACCTGTCACCCTTCTGCCACATACACTGAACTTCTGTTTATTAGCTAGCAGTGTACCTGTTAGGATTTACAGACTGGAAGGGGAATGAGGATTCCTTGTTAAACATCCTCCTCTCCTACTCTCCTTTCCCATTTCAATTTACATCATTCTTTGTCTACTATAATAATAATTTACTCAGTTTGCACAAGTCTGCTTCACTTGGTCCATAGATCTAAATACAATCAAAGAAAATGCTTGCCACATAAAGCAAGAAAATAATGTCTTCTTTTTTATTTTTTATTTATTGATTTTAGAGAGAGAGAAGGGAAGGGAGGGGGAGAGATGAAGACAGACAGACACTGATTAATTGTTCTACTTATTTAAGCATTCATTGGCTGATTCTTGTATGTACCCTAACCAGGGATCAAACTCACAACCTTGGAGTATTGCGATGATGCACTAACCAACTGAGCCAGGACAAGAAAGTCTTCTTAATGAAGTTCTAACTTTCATAAAGGGCACGATAGATGGGCAGGTAAAGGAGTCCTCTCTACACTGGCTCCAGAATGGCTTCTACCAATGGTAATTCAGGCTTTTACTTCTCTGACGCAGATGTCTATGTTTTGCACATTTAATTCCTTCAGTCGTATAATATATTGGCATACTCAGTACTCTCGATCAAATAACCTTTCTTTATGCAAAACATAGATGAATTCTGTATCTACAATCTCAATTTAAAGAAGCAGTATAATAAGTATTACAAAATTACCTATCTCTTAGGTATATTTTGACCCATTAGATTATATCTATAGTAACATTTCCCAAGATAAGAAAAAGCTTATTAATTATTGTCTGTCATTTGGGTAACAGATATTACATGGTCAAAATCAGGTAGCCAGAACAGTTATTTCATTATTAAGGCTCTGAAGTTATTATTTGAAAATATACACTTATGAGATAAGTAACAATGGTACAAAATATACTATTTTTTAATGGGCTTTAGCGTCACCTTATTGACCAAAATACCTTTATAACAGCCAAGTTTTATTGATATTTTTTATTTATCAAATCATTGAGGAACTGAAACCCAGGCCTTTTCAACCTCATTCCATTGCTAGTCCATCTGGTATTCAAATGGCCTAACAGGAGATGCATTCTATTATATAAGTTTAATTAGAAACCATAGAACTATCAGTGACTATGCTCTTTCAAGTTATCTCTAATTCCTTTCTATTCCAACTATGCACTATCTCACAGGTCTGTCCTGATTTCTCTGTAACACAGCTTTAACTAAAAGCCCTGGCATCCTGCTCCAGGATCACCCAGCCTCCACTCCCCTCCCTGCCCCTCCTCTGAACCTTCTACAAGATTGCCAGAGCAATTGTTCTAAAGTGCAATTCCGATGGTGTCACTCTGGTGCCTGAAATCATCTGACAGCTAACTACCGCCTACAGTGGTAGCTCTGCAACCATGCACCTGGAGACCTTGGAAGTTCTAAGAAATGGACAAAGGTGTTAAGAGTTGCTAAAATCAAGTAATACCAAGCAGTTAAATTTTCTGGAACAAAAATATTAAGGGATAAAGATAGTTACATTCATTTTTTGCCCATATCATTTTCTCACATATTTGAGACTTGCTATTTGTCTATTGAACAGACCTATCAAAATAGCAAAACAAATAAACCAATATAAATTCTGAAAGAGTCAACTATAGTTCACAATTAGTTATTTTTATCCATGATGAGAGGGTAGAGGAAAATGAGCTCATTACTTTAATTAAATATTATATAAATGCCATGTGTTTTCTAATTTATATGATAGAGTTTAATATATGCTTAAATAACCTAGAACCTAACAACTTTTATGTACTCTGCCATTGAACCAGAAAACCACTTACATACTACCCCTCTCTGTAAAGACTTTGGCACCTTAAGTCATTGTTCTCATAGTTCCATGTATAACTCAACTCTTCACTGACACACCCATCTCACTTTATTGTATTTTCATTAAATGCCTACTTCCCTAAATAGACAGCGAATTCACCAACAACAGAAGCAACATACGATTCACATTTAAATCCCAAGGGCCTGACACATAGAAGTCACTCAATAAATACATATTGGAAAAATTAGTGAACTCAATTATATAAGAGAACAAGACTGCCAACTATAAATATAGTTAAGTGAGAATAAAAACATGCCAATGTTAATTTTTTAGGAGGTTTCTTTAAAAACATGCCCTGCTCAGTCTCATGAAGTTTAATTAAGGATCCAGTCAATTCTACAAAATTGAATTATAACTGTAAAGAATTTTTAATTCTATGACCACAAACTGGATAATAAATATTAAATTGTCTTTTCATGGCTCCCCTACAAACAAGGTTGTTTTGAGCTCAATGTACATTTCCTCCTAAGGAAAAAAGAGCCCAGGTCAATCTCTACCAATGTAAGGGCTTAGATAAGAAACTAAACAAAACCCAACGGGGTTACAATCATTATTTTGTTATTACAAATACAATAGTATAAAAAGAAAAACCTGCTGATAAACTTTTCACAGCGAAAAGGACTTCATTTTTTTTCATATCAGAAATAGGTACCAAGTTTCATGCAAGTTTATGATATCCTAGTATTCCTACTATCCCATTTTTTTTTAGCTTCTGAGCCCACCAGATATTGTCCTGATATGAACTTCCATAACTGCAGGGCATCTCTCACAGCCAGGGAAGCAAGCAGCCAGGGGCACACTCAGTATGTGCTAAGTCTCATGGTTTATAGTCGTAGTAAATAACTGATCTGCCTCCATATGATTGTTCATGGCCTACAGACCACAGACCAGTGGAAATACACATGGCTGCATGGAAAGTCAGCATTTTAAGAGGAAATCTCAAAATACTGCATGGAAGGAACAAACAAGAACCACTCACAGCCAGCAAGCAGGAACTGGTAGCATTGCACAGCGTCGGCAGCGAGGAGCAGAGGGTGGTTTGCGTTGAACGGGGGCTGCAGTTCATTCCACTGAGGCGTTCTGAGGAAACAGCAAAAGAATAGATTAATATTCAAGCCTAATAGGTGGTATGTAAATCACGATCACTGTCACCATGTACAGACATTGATAGAAGCTCACACTATCTTTGTAATCATTAAAATGAACTTGTTGGAATGCTGAAACCTGAAACACAAGGCCACCTGCTTAGAAAGAATAAACAGGTGGCAGTGAATAGTACAAATTACACAGAGCCAGTATTGGTTTAGAGCAGAACACCCTCCATTAGGACAGACAAGACAATCAAAATATTGGACAGAGAGGAAGTGTGGAATTCAAATACCACAACTAAGTCATTCTAATTTTACCTAATTTCTGACAATTGTTAAGAGCACTTTAGTCTCAGAATGTGTGTATTTTCCAATAGAATAACGCAGATAAAAATGGTTGGGGAAAAAATGCAGTTATGTTAATGGTTGACTGATTATAGACATAGCCAGCATCTGAGTTCCAAAATAAGCCACTTATTTCAACAACGACAGTGCAGTAATTTTAGTCAGATCTGCCCCCTCATGAATGGCTTGATAAATAAGATATTGATCAGATCAATCTAGTGCAGTAAAGCAGTAATAAAGAATGCTGGAGCCTTCAAAAATCAATATAATAATATTTTAAAATGTGCAATAGAAAGGAGTCAGTTTTGTATCCATTTTTGTCTGTTTCCTTCCACACATCTGTCAGGACCAATTTTTCCTGTCTCTCCTGTACCATTATACACTTATACTGAACAGGCTGCACTTTAGACTTCTTGATCCTTATTAGCTTGTAAGAATTCTAGTGACTGTGTACTTTGAACGCATTGTTGAGCTGCAATTTTATACAAAAACTAATGCAAGTGCAAACATGAGTTAATTCGTGTAGCAAACTACACTCGCCTGTTCACTAAGAAGGACTATAATAAACATTTCTGCAGTCTTCCCCCTTCTATCTTAGGGAATCACTTTAAAGGAAACCTTGCAATCTATTTATATTAGTTTCTACCCCCTTTATTGTCTGCCTCAACGTACTCTATTTTCAGTGAGCATGAGACTGGAAATAAGGGGAAGCACTACAGCTCTGCATGTGGAAAATTAAAACAGAAACAACCCCAAGTCCTAGAAAAGGTAACACAAAGATTCAAGGAGGAGGGAGTTCAAAAGGAGGTATTCTTCAAGGCATATACCAAAGGCAATTGAAAACACATGACCACACAAAAATTTGTACACGAATGTTCTTAATAGCATAATTCATGGCAGGTAAAAAGTGGATGTGCCTATCAACTGATAAGTGTGTAAACGAAACGTGGTATGTCCATGCAATGGAATATTATTCAGCCATGAAAAGGAATAAGGTTCTGATACATGCTGCAACATGGATGGAAGCAGTATAATAAGTATTACAGAAGTGAAGGAAGTCAGATGCAAAAGGTTACATTTTGTATGATTCCACTTATATGAAATGTACTGAGTAGGCAAATCTAGAGACAGTGCCTGCTAATGGACACAGGGTTTCCTTTGGGGGTGATGAAGACTGTGTTGATGAGTACACAACCTTGTGAAAACTCACTTTAAATGAGTGAACTGTATTATGTATAAATTACATCTCAATTAAAAAAAAATCAATACATGCCTTAGCAGAGATGAATAAAAATAATGTTGCTGGGTGAAAGATGCAAGACCAAAATAATCACACACCCTATGATTTCATTTACATATAAACTTCTAGATTTCTAGTGACAGAGCAGGTCAGTGGATGCCAGGCCTCCACAGGTGAGGTTGGGATAAAGAGGGGCAGGAGGGAATGCTTAAAAAGCAGTACTACACATCATTTGCAGGCAATAGATGTATTTAAAATGTTCATTATGGAATGGTTTCCATAGTTATACACTGATGTCAAACCTTATCAAATTGTATACTTTTAAAACAACTTTTGCTTAAACAAATAAAAAAAGGAGGTCTTACCTAACCAGAGTCCAGCTGGCTCGAGGTGACGTCACCATTTCCAGTGGGGTGTCGTCGCTAATCTTGGGGGCGGTGCTAAGTGGTCGTGGCTCCATCATGTGCTCCACTAAGGTCCCATAGCAGCTAATAATGTAGAGAGATTCAACGACAACTTGTTTGCACTGATCTACAAACAGAAAAACAGACCCTGGATGTTTGACAATGACATTAAAGGAGCATAGCATAATTTTTACAAGCCCCCCTGAGGCTGTTGAGAGGAGATACGGCAGGAATTTTTATACTCGGTGTCTGTTCCTTGCCTAAAGGCTGCCTCTCATTTAAGTGCACACTAATGAGTATTAAAATCTCTATGCTGTCCGAAAAAATTTTAAATCTTAGGTAATATATTTCAAGAATATAAATACACTCAAATTTCCAATACAGTGAAACAGTATTTTCAGTCTTTTATATTTGTCTGCGATATAATGTGTCCTACATTATGAAAAATGAATGACATCAGGTGGGACAGGGAAGCATGGGCTGCAAAGGATTGCTGCAAAGGACTAAGATTAAGTCACACTGGATGTACCCACCCAAGTACACCGGAGGCTCTTTGTAGGCCTAAATCAGCCAACCTTCTCATTTGCGTTCTCTCAGCAAATGTTCTCTCTTAAAATTTCTGGATTCAAACAAACAAACTGAAAACGTACACATCATCCTCTCCCAAATCCTCTTCCTTCTGTCAGTGGGCTCACTGGGCCCCCATGGTAAAGAAAGACCAGTCATACTCTGAGGTCAGGTGTTGAATATGGATCTAATCAAATGACTTTATTAGCAGTACACATGTCCTCAGTACCAAAACAGGTTTAGTCCTCTCTCTCCGGTTTTACAGTAAACCTAGGAGCATATAAAATCACTCATGAATGCTGGGTGGGTCACCTTATCTCTCTGCCAGAGGAATTAATTACAGCTGATTTGAGGGAATGGCTAATGACCAGTCAGTGGGGCATAAAGGAGTAGAAAGTTAAAAGGGTAATTAGAACAGAAGGGAGAAGCATTTGAAATCGAGCTTCTCCGAGGGTTTTAACTAGCAACAAAAAGTCACTTCGATAACATCAGTGAAGCTAAAGAGGGAACAAAAAAATAAAGATGGGATAAGAAAATGGAAGGCTTGCACACTGTACTTGGTCCTCTCCCACTTGGGTAAGGAACCTGCTGTGCCTGAGATCCTATTTCCCAGGCAAGGGCTGCGTCTGTCGGCCGGATTAAGAGTAAAGGAGAGCCATTTTGCCAAGAACAATACAGCCCTTGGAACTCTTCAAAGAGGTGCCTCACTAACAACTCAGTTTGTGACCTACTTTAATAGCACTGAAATAAGGGGGAAGTCTTATTCAAAATTAAACTTGGTCCATGAATGTAGGAATTCTCTTCTACACAGAAGCAACAAGCAATCACACTTTAAACACTAATTACCGTGTGTAAACATTTTAGGTATTGATACTGATGACCAAAAAAGGGATTGAAAAAAAACAACTACTCCATCCATTCAAAGGATCAATAGTGACCATAAAATATGACCCATATTTCTGGGTGGCAGAAGTTTCATTGTTTAATTTATAACATAACGAAGTTGTTGTTGATTTGTTTTGTTCAAGTCAAGATTAAGCTGGTTTCAAACTCTGATACCAGCATTTACTAAGATATTTAAACTGAAATCTCAAGTTCTTCATATCTAGAAAAGAGGGAAAAATTGTTTTTAAGTGAACAACAGAGATAACAAGGTTTTCATCTCCACACCGCATAGAAAGTGTGAAATTAGCTTGTTAAAAATGTAAAAGCTACATACAATGGTATGGAGCCGAGCGTATTAGGAACACATGTAAATTGTCACTAACAGAGCCAAATAAAGACACCCAATGGGCAATTTATTTAACATTTACAGTAAGAGGATAGACTTTCTTCTTGATTAGGCTTGAGTAATTGAGGAAAGACAGGCTTATTGAATAGGAAAAGTGGTTTCTAAAATACTGGTTTCAGGATTATTCAAGGAGAGCAGCTACGAATTTTCCTCAAGAAACAAATGTTACCAATGCCCAGTTTAATTCTGGGTAAAAAAGACGCACCTTTTTCTCTTTTCAGGCCTGCATTATTTGCAATCCACGATCTGGATGTCCCAAACATGGCAGCCACACAAAACTCTCCGCCCATCGATTTGCTGGGTGAAATTTGTGGAGGTGGCTTAACTTTGCTTAAAAAATAAAATAATAAAAAATATTACCATGATGAACTCACAGTCCTTGAGATGACATATTTTCCTTAAAATTCCACCCCTAAATATTCAAGCCCTCCAATGTGGACATGCATTTTGTCTTAATAACTGGTGGTATGAGGCTGTGTTCTACAGTAATAATAAACTTAGCCCAAAGTTCCAGGGCATTACCAGAATAGCAACTTGTAAGACCAATAAAAATTAATACCTTGGATGTTATCCAAGTCACTTCTTTTCAGATGTATCATAATTCCCTTGAGATCTCAAAGTGGAACCACCGAACCAGCATAAACATTTCACAATAATAAAATAGTTTACCATTTCATTTTGATATATAAGATTTGGGATTGACAATTTATTTGAATGGAGACAGCATGAATGAAAATAATGAGGTGATACAGAATGAAACCCTGAATATGCTCTCAGCCACAGTGGTACATAGAATTAAGACAACACATGGGAGGATCTAAGGATGTAATGCAATTATATTCCTTCATCTTCTGATTTGTTTTTTTCTTCGTAGATTTGTGAAAATGAGGTGTCCATTTTTGTTCTCATGTTTGAGGACACATTAAGTAACTGCCATATTTTCACATATCTACCATTAAAAGCACTTCTTTTCCCTAAATCAGCTTTCATACCATCAAATTCTAATACCAATCTTTCATCTTCAAATCCTGTATTTCCCATCTCTTTCGATTTGTCAAAGGGTTCCCCAGATCTCATTAGCAGTTCTGCCGACCACCTTAGATAAATGATGGTATTGTTTTCTTCAATTCATAGACCAGAAAATAGCCTCAGTGCACACTGGTCAAGATCACAGCCCAGCTGGGTCACAAGAATATCAGGGCTCCGATGTTCCTGCTCTGCTAGCGGGTCTCCAATGTCAATTAACATTATTCCTACCATGTTTTTTGCTCACTATCCTTTATCTCTTTATCTTTTAATAAAGTATGGTTGGGTGGAGAAAGACTGGTTTTTAGAGTAAGGGAGAAACCTGAATATGAATCCCAATGCTACCACTTACTAGCTTTATGACTTTTGGTTAAGTTACCTTAACCAAAGATAAGTAGCTCAGACTACTAGAATGCAAAATAAAAAAAGTAGTGTTGACCACATAGGAATATTTTAAGGATTAATAGATTAGTTCTCAGTGTGTGGTCCCCAGCTAGTAGTATCGGCGTGCAAATATTCATCAGGCCACAACCAAGACCTACTGAATCAGAAAATTCTGGGGGTGGAGCCTAACAATTTGCACTTTTCAAGGGGCCCTCCAGGACATCTGGTGCATGCTCAGGTTTAAGAAACACTCTTGGATAAATACTCAGCGAAGTTAACCCTTCTCTATAGCACATGTAATTTTTAAAAAATGAGACTTTGCCCTGGCTGGTATGGCTCCGTGGACTGAGCCTGCAAACCAAAAGGTTGCCGGTTTAAGTCCCAGTCAGGGCACATGCCTAGGTTTCAGGCCAGGTCCCCAGCTGGTGGCATCCTAACGGCAACCAAACATTGATGTTTCTCTCCCTCTCGGTCTCTCTCCATTCCCCTCTCTCTAAAAGTAAAGAAATAAAATCTTTTAAAAAACAATTAAGATTTTGCTTTGCTAATCTTAGATCCCAGAGCCTTATGACAAC
Organism: Noctilio leporinus; assembly: GCA_004026585.1. Lineage (NCBI taxonomy): Eukaryota > Metazoa > Chordata > Mammalia > Chiroptera > Noctilionidae > Noctilio > Noctilio leporinus. The sequence continues at coordinate 128,024 of PVIW01002605.1, forward strand.
TAAAATAGTTTCTTGTATATATTATTTCTAGAGCCTTCTGTTCTGATTTCTTCCTGCTTGGGAAAGCAAAAAGACTGGGTCAGAGGCCAACAACTGGTCTTTTCAGTCTCTCCCTTGCTACCAAATCCACGGTAATAATGCAATTGCCATATATGAAAAGGTCTCTTTTACTCCATTAATAATATTCCTTAAGCACTTCACATAATTACCCATAAAGACTACCTTCATGCCTAAAATACCAATAACCTTTGCATAATTGCAATAATCTACCAACAGAAAATAGCCCCCTCCACCTGAACAACTATGCACCTTCCTGGGGACCTGGCACCAGAATTATTCTTTCTGATTATGATGCTTTTTGTTGTACTATATTAGCATGTAAACTCTCTCTCCAAGCCTTTATTTCCATCAATGAACTACAATCACTGAACTGTTGAAACCCTGTAATGAGCATCTTTTACCATCCATTGGTCATTTTTAACCCTTAAGAGTTTGGAGAGGTTGAAGGGAAAAGGAGAGGGGAGAAGCAAGAGGGGAGAAGGGAGAGGGAGGGGGTGATGGAGGGAGAGAGGGGAACAGGGAGAGGGAGAAGGGGAGAAACAGAGAGAGAGAAACATTGCAGAATTTTCTGACAATTTTCTGAAAGGTGTTTTTAATTGTGTGACGATGTGGTTTTACTAGAATCACCATCAGGAAACAATAATACTACAATGTACAAATAAGCTTGGTAAGGATAAAATTCAAAGCTCTTTGCCAATTACTGAATGTCATTTTTGGTTTTGTTTTTTAAATCATGTATTAAGCAACAAGAGAAAACAACTGAGTATGCCACTTCTTAAGACTTAAAAGTAGTTGCTACTGGGCTGGATAGGGACCTTTACAACATAATAAAAAAAGAGTAGAAATATGATAGGGCATCAATGTGCTCTCTGGCCATGCAAAAATATATCCTGTATGTTCATTAGCTTATGGTCCAATCAGCCAATGCCAAAAGCTAAAATCTCTCACACTTCTTTAATGTTGCATATAACTCGGCTTCTGAACACACAACTAAAAAGCATCAACACAGTATCACTTTACATAAACTCATCTCCTGCAGAGATAATTTATAGTAAAAGTATGCTTAAAATTATGTAATGATAATTTTTATTCCTATACTTCATTATTTCCTTTTTTATTTTTATTTTTTAAATTTAATTTTATTGTTGTTATATTATATCCATCTTCTTTTTACTACCCTCTGTCCCCTTCCCCACCCACCTACTCCCCTGGAAGTCAATCCCACATGTTGTCCATGTCCATGGTTCTTCCATACTAGTTTCTTAACTAAACTGCTCCCCTTCTCATTATTTCTTCTTTTTCCCCATATGGGGCCTTAATAATTCACATTCATAAAAAAGTTTGTGTTTTATAAGTAATAAAAGAAGTTTTCAAGAAGATAACTTGCTACCTCCTATATGACATAGTGCTGTGTTAGGTATGAAGCATATTTGATAAATAATAGTCATAACAAGTTATTTCTATTATCAACCTACATTTGGAATGACTATGATATTTAAGCAAAATAGAACATAAAGATATGTATATGACTTCCAGAAAAATAAAAGGAGAAATAATCTGAAATTACTATTAATAAAATACCTTCTACGTAATATAACCAAAGGAAAAAATTTAACATTGACTCAATTTGCCCTTCATTTTAAGTATTAAAAAGACCAAGACTAGGAATGCGGGATGGATGCAGAAATAAACTTTTTCACAATGACCCAGAATATTTCTATTGCAAAGTAACCTCTTGGTAACAGAAAGATAAAACACTGAAAGGTGACACATATGTGAAAGAAATACAAGTGCAAAGAGCTAGCCTTGCAAACTGTGTTCACCTATAGATTGGTGACCACCCTTTGGACAGCGTTCCAGCACCAGCCCTTTCCTTCTTCCTCTCAACATCTCCCTTTATCCTCTAAAAGGAACTTAATAAATCCCATCACAAAACATTAGCAGGTTTAAAATACCTCTGCATATTTGGAGCCCTTCTGTCATTTATGTATTAACTTATTAAATTAATACTATGATACAAAAATAAAACTTCAATATATATGTCCAGAAATTCAACTGTGCTGATTATGGTTATAAATGAACAAATTGACAGTGTGGATGGACTCCTTTCTACTGAGAACTCATTCTCTTTACTCCCCTGAGTTCACCATAAATGAGATCATGTTCAAAAATAAAAATAAATATTTGGCTGAACTGTGAGAAACATAAAAGAAAAATGGGATTAACTCAACTGTCAGGTAAAATAAGAATCATTATTTGACACAAGGGACAACATAATCAAAAGTAAAATAAACGCACAAAGAAACAAAACAAATAAGGTGCTAATTAAAGCCCAAGAGTTTTAACTTCTTGTCATCTCATCGAGTCATAGAATGAGAGTCACTTTTATTGCCAGCAGGAGTTCTGGGGACATTAACATTACGACATCTTTAAAATTATTTACAAAGACACAAAGTTATCCATTGGCTTTTACTGTATTATGTAATCCAGTCAGATTAACATATTGAATTTCTCTTGCCTGTTTTTTTCCTCCCTCCAACATTACTGCAAAGGGGGGGAAAACAGCAAAACTATTGATAACCACTTTAAAATTTGGATTGGCATCATTTTGCCACGTCTCACAGAATAGGATATAAATGGTGTATCTACAAAAAGCAGAAAAGCAGCAAGGAGGTCTGACGCCTTGTTCCGAAGGACACAAGCATGGAGAGAGGTAAATTGAGATAGACGCACCGTTCCTTTCCTTTTCTAAAACAGGAGGACACAGCCAACATTTCAATTTAAACTCTAGACACAACATGGGTGTGAGAATTACAAGCAGTCTAATGCCTTTGTGTTAAAGATACATTTTTCTTCATACAACTCACTGGAATTAAGCTTTGAAAAGGAATTTAGAAGTTGTCTCTCATTTTCAAATTAATTTTCCCAAAAATAAAAACTAAGAGGTAAACTGAAAGTATTTTATTTTAAAGATATTAATATATTTAAAACTACTGTATAACAAATTGTTCTTAGAGATCTAACAGATTTATGTAAACTTTACAGATAAAAGATTCTCTTCTCCATATAAATCCTTCCTTCAAAAATGAAATATTTTTATATTTTCAAAAGAACAGGAGAGCTTAAATATTTATTTATATGTAGGTCAAATGAATACTTTCAGACAAAGCTAATTAACAATTTAATTTTATATATTTTTTTTCTTTAAAATTAACCCTGTATAATAATAAAAACATAGGTTATGTGTAAGAGACATACACTGTGATGTATATATATTTTTCTTTTGATTTGCCATTCAAAAATAGCAGTACTTAAACACAACACTACACATGCATATGAGGAACTCAATAAATACGTATTACTTATTTGTAATACTGAAAGCAAAATTTGTTTTCAAAGCTTCACAATGGCTAGTTCTCTTAAAATTTCTGTATTAAAAATGTATATGTGATTATTTTGCTTTATAGTCATTCGAATACAAATATTCTAGAGACAACATAATCCTTGGAATGTATAAAGTATTATAGTTAAGCATCTAAGATAGTCTACAGAATTAACTTTCCAACAAGTTATTTTTGTTATCAAAGGGAAAGACATTATTTCAAACTGAACTGACTCATCTGAAACTGCATGAGATTAAACAAGTAAACCTGTTTATCAAAGAAATAAAAATGAGTACAAATTGTGACCTATCAAAAGCAAAATCTTATTTAAATATAAATGTTGCAACTTGAAACTAATAAAAATTTTGTATGAAATTTATGTAACATTTTAAGAGGAACTGTAAAAATTTCATATTCTCCCAAATGACAAACATTACCCTACAAGTACTATAAGCACATTTATTTAGCATACTTATTTCGATAATAAACAGTAAATAAAACATTCTCAAGTTTCATGGAAAAACAACAAAAACTGTTAAAACAAAGACGCTCTTATAAATAACATGGAAGTTGTCAAATTTATATTCATTTTGCTGTCTTAATTTGAGGTTTCATTAAGATCTTAATGGGAAAAACATGCCTCACTAGCAAAGGAACGTATTTTAAAGGAGGATCTTTTAGGCTAGCATAAGTGACTAAAAACGAGTTTCTTGTGAGCTAACGATGGCATCAAACAAACCACAAACCAGTCTTCTAAAAGACAGGCAATGATTTAAAAGTCTACTATATTTCATATATCCCTTTCTTTAATCTGGCTCTTTTAATCTTGTTTCAACCTCAAATCATTTCTGGTTGACAAGTGCTTTTGCTTAAATTTGAGGTGCACATAAGCTGTTGAAGGAACGGACTTTTCTTATTTAACATACAACATTTGTTACTCCATCTTTCTATGCTAAAACTTCAGTCTTTATTAACATACTAAAACTCTCTTCTTTGTACTTAGAATGAGACATTTATCCGATGGTGGAATTTAATTTAATTCTGAGTTTAGTCTACAAAGAAATTTTGTCATATGTTGAATCTGGCATTTAAAAATCAACTGCTCACTGTAAGCTCCTAAGTAAGATTCAGTATCTTATTTGTTTTTTGAAGGAACCTGATTAACAAAAAGAAAAAAGATGGACTTTCATGGAACTTTTATTCATTTATACCCTGAATTTGTTGAGAACAGTCGCATAATCTATGTCCTAATGTTGATGCTACATTTCACAAATAAATTTTTTATGATGGTTGTCACTCTATTCTTATATACTGATAAAATTTTCAGATGTTTCTGTGGCATATGAACATTGAAATTAGTTTCTGTCTCATTATACTGCACCTCAAAGTAGTATTTAAGCTTCTTTTTGTCTAACGAAAGAAAAATTATTAAGAGGCTATTTTTCTAGTATAATGGGATAGTATGAACAATGTCTGGTAGTAGTTATGAGAACTATATATATTTCTGCATATATGTATATGTGCAGAACTCTTAAGTATTCTGAGTCAATCTATAAAGTTGATATTATTTACAGTTCCCAAAACATCCTTTTGCCTTACTTGCTCTTAAAAGCAGAAAAAGAAACAAACAAACAAAAAAACCCACAATCTAAAAGTCTCTTCTCAAAATGATATTTTTTCCTTTAAATAAGAAAGGAATTAATAGTTGCAGCTAACATTTACTGAATTTTTATTTGTAAGTAATTTATACTGTTGGTTCATTTAATCCTCACAATGAACCTATAAGGTAAGTGTTCCTGGCAAGAAACAGAAAAGTTTTACAAAATTACCCAAGATCATATAGATAGAAAGTTTGTGAGCTGAGATTTAAGATTTAGGCAGTCTGATTCTGGAGTCCTGATTTTTAACCATTATGTTAAACACACTATACCAGTCTCTAAATATATTCTATTTACATCATTATGTAATACAGTATGAAATACATTGTTTATTTTCAATATTATGTTCATCATCTCTAAGAAAGACAAAGTTGTGAACTACTATATAAGAATTTTCCAAAATAAATATAAGTTATGGTGAGTGGGTGCTATTAATGCAAAATAATAAATTATTTAGGAATTTTTATTCAAAAAACAAATTTCCTCCTTTTGTAACTCCTTAAACACCAAAATTATTTAAAACAGAAGTGATTCTTGTTCCTTTGGTCCCAAATATAAAAATTTATACGGTATTTTTAGTATACTTTAAATATATTTACATTGCAAAATAAATCATGTCTTCCAATGTTCAGCATGATATATACAGGGCTTCTATCACTATAATACTCAAAGCCTTCAACGTGAGGATTTGCCTTGTCTTACACACTAGCATTATGAAAGAACTCTTCAAATTCCTTTTTCTTTAATATTAATCTGTGATTTTTTAATTTGACTTATCAAGAATGAAGTAAACCCAAGAAAACTGCCATTTTAAAGCTTAAATATTAACATTCATATCCCATCTACAAATTGTTCAGTACTTCGGTGCATCTGTCTGTGACCAGGCCATGCAACTGAAAACAACAGCACAAAACAGCTATTTTCTGAGAGTACAACAAATGAATTAGGCATGCGGGACCAAACTGGGACTCACCATGGAGCTTTTATGGAAAAACACCCCGCTCCAAACAGATAAGGCCTTCATGGAAAAGGGGGGAAAATGCACAAAAAATTAGAGGAAAACTCATTTAACATTAACAAATACATGTAAATCATACTGTTAATAGGGTATGGATAAAATAACTGAAAAAATCAACAATCATTGGTAATTCTGCTATTGATACTAATGACCCTGATATAACCAATAAAAATAATGTGCAGTAACAAATCCCTGAATTTTCATAGGGTTAGAGATAGCAAAGTGTTCTGTTTCTCCCCCTTTTCTGGAGCAAACCTATAGGGTTCCTAGCTAAAATAAAATAAATTTCACTTCTGAGACCCTTTAAACAAAGTACAAATTAAGTGGAATAATCAGATGGAGAAAAGAGTGGGATCAGTAGCAACAGATGTGAGGTTGTGTGGCACCAAATGTTTAAAACTAGCTGATGATAATGCAATAGAAAATTCTATAAGCATTGTCTGCTGTTCACTGGTTATAGTCGCAAAGCCATAAAAAGGAAGCACATATTTCTAAGTCATTAATTTCTAGTAACTTGAACTGCATATTGCTGGTCAAAGGAACAAACACTAAATACAAGTAGTATGATTTATTTTCATTTAGGGTCACATTCCAGGAAACTTTCTCTTAATAGTGACACAAGAGATTAGCTCCCCTCCACTGGGCTAGGCTGGAATCTGTAAACTAAAGCCGCAATTGCTTGTTTTAAATACAACTGGGGATACAAAGTCAGACATCAATGTTATACATATTTCTTCTTAATACTCTGTTCACAGTAATTAATACATGCTATGCACATCTGCACACCAAGAAGACCGGCTGATTTACTCATACCCAGAACAAAGGGTGCTGTAGCATCTGACACTTGGAAGGAACACGTAACAAATTGAGAAGGAAAGCACACTGTCAAAATGTGGATATTTTCTTCTTCTACTTTGGTGCTAGGGACATTTCAAAAATCCTGCTAATTAGCATTAATCTCCCAGTGAATTGAGTATATTTTATTTGACTAAAAACTGAAACTTGAGAATAATGTTCTCATAACACTAACTACAGTTCTGGGAAAGTACAGAAAGCAGAACAGAACAAGAGATACTAAAGAGAGGAATAAAATGAAAGAACTGAGATATTAAAAAAAAAAGAAAATAAACTTTACAGATGATGCCAATGCAAAGCAAGGAACTCTCTCTCAGAGTTAATGTTAAGTTAATGGTAAGATCACAACCAAAGGAACAGTGTGATCATTCACATTAAAGGCAATGGATTATAAACTTCTTTCTACTGTGACCCATAAAAATGTTTTCAGGTGCAAGCTATTGTATACGGAAAAACACACAAAATGAAACAACAATTTAATGAACGTGTTTTTGTTTGTAATCAACTTTGCTCTTTTCTAATTCAATGTTTTGTAAGCATTCATGCTAGGATTTAGTTACAATGAAGATTAATGCATATTCTAACAGGGCAGGTCTGGGTGGAGCCTGAGACTATATTTCTAACAATGCCAAAGCTGAATGTCTGCAAAACCAGTAACAAAACTGCATTCTAGTCTCTTTTATTTAAGTAATGAAAAAAAAAGTCACAACCCCCTTTTCTGATTTCATAATTCACTAATTATATCAGAAACAAAATGCTACTACTGCAGCTCACCCTGCACCTTGACAAACACCGATTTAAATAACTGGGACCTTGAAGACTCCAATCTCTCAATAACAGAGTGGTGCTGTGCAGAAATGATGAGGGAATTCAAAGTTAATATGTTTCCATATGCCCACAAAAACCTCCAGAGTGAAGAGGTAATTGTTGGCTCACAGCACCCAACTTCTTTTAATTTTTTTCACGCTGCTAAACACATGCTTACAGGAGTACTTGTGATCTGGACCATCCAGTCATGAGTTTCTCTTTAGTGTGTAATATATATATATATATATATATATGGACACTGGATGGTCTCCCATCTCAGTCTGATATCAGACTATAGCTCATTCATTATAAAGAATTTTGAAAGTTTTATCTTTGTTTCTTATGACTTAAAAGTTTTTTCTATAACCCCCAAAACCAACCAGACAAAATGAAACAAAACCTTTTAAGTTTCTACTTTTCAAAAGACCAGCTGATGTTGCCCACCTATAGAGCCAGTAAGTACCTTTCCCTGCTTTAGGTTTCCTTATATATAAAAAGAAAACAAGTCCTGCCTGGGTAGCTCTGTTGGGTTAGAGCATCGTCCAGATACACTAAGGTTGCCAGTTCAATCTCCATTCAGGGTACACACAAGAGTCAACTGATGAGTGCATAAATAAGTGGCATAAGAAATCAATAAATAACAATTTTAAATAAATAAAACAGAAACATATCAGCCAAACAAATTAAACACAAGCTTTAAAAAATTCTCCTAGATTCCTTTCCTGGAAGTAATTGTGTATTACCAACAACACGATTTCTTCTACAGCCATGTCCTTCCCCACAATCTCAAAATTCAGTTAACTCCCCAGACACCTCAGCAAAGAGGCCTATACTAAACAGCAGCATTGTTAAGTTCAAAGTCAGTATGGTTCCCACTGTTCACAACATAACCCAGTTGTGTGAGTTTGACATTATCCTTCTTCAATCAAGTAGGTATCTACTGGGTAACACAGCTCAAAGAGAAATCGGAGGGCTGGGGAGACAGGGTGAGAATACGCTTTAGAATTGTACACTTGGCATGTTCCCAATCCATACTCACCCACTTCGTACCCACTCCTACAAACTGGACCTCTGCCATGAACATGGAAAAGAAGAGCCACAGACTCCTAGGAATTAGAGTGACTGACGTAATTACAGACTTTGTATGGCTAGTGTCAGCTGTTCTTTTGAAATGTGCCTGCTTCATCTTTCCTCAATAGCAAAGGAATGAAAATATAGTCACAAAGGACAACTCCATGATCCAGCTGTCTTCACCTATGGCCTTCTCCTCCCCCTCTGAAATCCCACAGTTGTAGTTTTATATGGGGGTGATTAGGGGGAAGGAGAGAGTATGAGAGTAGGAGTCTATGTTGAATTAAAATTGTATTAACATATACAACTCAAATTATCGTAGTCAGATACTATGTATTTGTGTGTATTTTCCAAACACAAGTTTCAGCAGATTAATAATCCTACCATATAAAACCTATTTGCTTTCTTATGAATACTTCCTTTTTAAGCTGAATTCTGATTGAAAAACATTAGGGCTGGCTAAGAGACTAAATATCAAGAAATATTTATTGCAGACTTATTTATTGTCCAGCATAAAATGACTTGGTTCTCAAAGGGTTTCTCCCGGAGACTTTGGGAAGACAGGAAGGAACTGTGTTTTATATCGCATATATGAATGCCGAGTAAGTCTTTAAACTCAGATGCATTTTGCTGAAAGCCACATCGCACCACACAGCACCAAAAAAGCCTTGGACTTACTGGCAGAAAAAATGGCAAATGTGATGAAGTATTAGATATAAGTAAAAAGTAAAACTAGCTTTGAACATGGTGAAACCCTCTGTAACTTAATTCTAGTGCTAAAAAGGTATTAATAATGACTAGGTTCAATCATCTGCTGAATTATAGAAATAATTGGAGTTTAGGAGAAAATACTATAAACATACCCTGAAATTCCTATTTGATAACTGATCGTATACCAGGAGAACTCAGGTACTATCCCTTAACAGACATCAGAATGAGCAAATACAAAGAGTAAAAGCACTGAGTGGAAAAGGCAGACTACACAACATGATGTGCACAACTGCAAAGCCATATTCTCTAACAGGATATCCCAGGAGCTCCCTGGTAGGGAGCAACTGAAATCAAAACTTCACACGTGTATGAATTAGTTCTTGTGGCATTTTCAAGTGTTATTTAAATTTTTCATTAATTTTAACTGTTATCTAATAAAGAGATGTTGGCTCTGTTGACTCTGAAATCTGTAGGGCAAACTGAAACTGACACTCAAACAGACAGACACACTGTCCCATCTGAAATATATTCAACAAGCAAATCTAAAATGACAAACTCAAAATTTTCATTAGAAAAACAGCAGATAATGTTCAAATTCTGGCAGATGTGGCAGAAAAGAGACTAGAAGAGCATAAATACATTGATAAATTTCTTAGGAAGTTATTTCTGATTTTTCATACAGTACATGGTATATTTTATCTGCCCCCCACCCCCATCCCAACCCTGTCAATCCACAAGTTTATGGTAAAGTGGAACAAACTGGTGCGGTTTAAGTACTTGAGTGATTTAGCACAAAAATTGGAAAATCTAACTATAGTAAGTATGTTGCCATGTAGACATATCCATTATCCATTCTAGTGAAAGAAAATACATTGGCCATAGTTTTATATGTGTAACCATGTATTAATAACTTAGCTATTAAGATGACACCTAGAGCAGACAGGGCTGGGAGGTGGAGGATTATCTTATGGTACTGTATCTGGTGAGTCTTTTTCTCCAAATCTTTCTCATTTAGTTCTAAGAACTTTGCCAATAAGGTTGGGGACTTAGGCCAAACTGTCCAAATAAGTCAAGCTAGAACTAGCTGAATTAGAAGAAGGAATAACCTTCTTCAAGGGCCAGTGCATGCTGACCTTCTCAAGCTCTGATGACACAGTTGGTCTACAAATTTCAAATAGAGATAATCAAATAAATGCTACTAAATGATACCATTTCTAAATAAAACCAATCCCCTACATTATCTAAATGGAGCTCTTGCTCAGCACTGGTGCAGGCCTCAACAGTAAAGGGAGGCATAGAAATCAGGTGATGGGGAGCCAAGACATGGTGGGAACTCGTACACTGGAAGACCGAAAGATTATAGTCTATACCTATGCATTTTTATTTTTCAGGTGAAGAAATTGACCTATGACATACTAGTAATGGGTGGCAGAACTAAGATGAGGAGCGAGGGCTTCCGAGCCCTAAGTCAATTTTATCCAACCACATTACCTAACCTATGTCTACGGGGTCAGGCCCTAGGCTCCTAATACCTACCCCAAATTGCTCACAAAGAAATAAATATAAAGATGGGGGGTGCAGGAAGCTGCTCCATTTACGGGAAAGGAAACCTATAAAAAGCACCAAATAATCTGTTCACTTCACTAAAATTGGTCAGCTAGGTAAGAGCAAGGAAGTTCATTTCTAATTTCTATATTTTTCATGACTGTGAAATTAGTCTGACCCCTTTTTAAAATTTACTATTCTCTTCTTGCACCCATAAAGTGATGTGCACATTACTAATTTTATACTTAATGCACATAAAATTAAGTATATGGAAACTTTTACATAGAAAATATTTTTTAAATTTTATCACTTACTTGATTCATTAATTTACCCAAATATCATGAAATGCTGTGCAATAAATCCCTACTACAAAAACTTAACACTCCCAAACAGGACCAATCCCTTCTTAGTACCTAGCTTCACTTTTAGCAGATAAGGAGAACTATTCTCCTTTACATGTGATAAAAACTACGATGGAGTCCTTCAATCTCAGACTGGATGAAAATGGATTCTCTTTGAATGAATGATTGTTGAAGCAAATGATTTCTAGCACTTCTTTTGCCTTTACTGGTGTACACTATAGTAGGGTTAAGCAGCAGCTGTTGCCAAAATAGGCCTTATTTCCTCCAAGTGCAGCTTCAAGGTACAGAACATGAAGTTGTAAATGCATCTGTCTTTTGCCATTTGTAGTTCTACTGGCCTCATGCATGTCTCGGAGTAAGACAGATGGTCCCTGACACTACACAGGCATTCGGGGATATGTATTTCAAAAAATAAGAGGGCAGATGTGAAATATGGTAAGTACACATTTTATTCCCTGAAGGTTTGAGTTGAGGCTGCCATCTCAATTTGGTTATTAAAATATAAGATCCTAGACAATCCTTAGAAATCTCTGTTCTAAAAATATGAAGTTTTGTGCTTATTTTATGCTTTTATAACAACATCTAGGACATAGAGCAAATAAATGTTGATCTAACAAGTGCATAATTTTAGTAAATTATCAGGTATATAGGAAATAGTCACAGAACTTACATATCTTTAAATGAGAGCGCTGTGCTCTCTCTTTCTACATAATCCATGTCAAATACTTCTTATTAATTTTATTTTTTAAACACAGGAATGGTATTTCACAAAAGCAAAGTTAAAAGTAAATTAGAATTTCCAGAATGAAAAGAGACCTGGAAAATGAAAACCTTGTTTCCTCATCACTCTGGTGACCATGACGTGGCAATCAAAATTTTCAGTTAAGCGCAGCCTTGAGAACTGGTCACAGTAAAAATTTTAAAATAAAAATAAAATAAGCAGAGTTTCCCAAATCTAATGGGATAAAATATAATAATACAAAATGTCTGGGATTTGCTTCAAATCTCTGCACATGTCAAAATGAAAATTGAGGGAAAACATTTTGTTCATGCAAAAACAAATATAACTTTTGCTAAGGCAAATATGTATATTGAAATGTAAATGCTAAGTGTTAAAATAAAACCACAAATTATATTCTTAAAACTCTTGTGATCAAATGTTTGGGTGAATTTTAAAGCAAGTTACAATAGTAATTTCTGAATATAATCAACAAACCCTTCAGAGAGTAGGTTAGGGGTATGAAGTCTTGGAATCTAGCAACAGTCAAGTTATGAATACTGTGATAGAAGTGTTTATATCACTGTAATCTGTGTTACTAGGAAGGAGAAGAACAGTAGGAGGGAAGGAGGAAAAAGAATAGTAAGGTGTGGAAGAGAAGAAAATAGTAGGCAGGGTAATTGTGGTGTATTGCAGACAGCTGTATAAATACATTAATAAAACGAGTTTAAAAATCTCATTTTGACACCCTGGTGGCTCAGTGGATTGGTGCTAGCCTGTGAACCCAATGGTCGCTGGTTAGATTTCCCAGTCAGGGCACATAACCAGGTTGCAAGCTAGGTCTCCAGCCAGGTCCTTGGCTGGAGGCAGGTGAAAGGCAACCATACATTAATGCTTCTCTCCCTTTCTTCCCCTCTCCCTGCCCTTCTCTCTGAAAATAATGAATAAAATCCTTCAAAAAAATATCATTTTGATAATGTACTATGGTTATATAAGAGAATAACCTTGTCTTTAGAAATGACATATTGAAGTACGTAAAAATAAGGGACTACCTAAGTCTAAAATTAATATGAAACAATTTAGGCAAAACATGGTGTTTAGGAGCGAGTATGTATGAGTATTAAAGCAAGTATGTTAAACTTAACATTCAGGAAATCTGAGTATACAGAAATTTCTTTTATTGGTGTTACAACTTTTCTGTAAGTCTGAATCTATATTGAAAGTTTTAAAATTTGAAAGTGCTCATTATGGGATAAATATTAATTATTCTCTCTAAACAATACAGGATGAAAAGAATTCAAAAACTTGACAAAAATAAAAGTTTCATAGTTGAGATAAAAAGTAAACAATATGATACATGTATCTTGAATGTTAACTTCAAAACATAACTCATTCATATTACTTAATTCATTAGTAATAATTATTAAATTATTTATAATATAAGAAAATGTAATATACATGCTCTGAAAATCTAGCCATTGTGACCAAGTTTTTAAAAAGGATGCTAGACTTATTACAGTGATTATTTCATAAATTACTAATGTGTTGTACCAGTATACCAATATAATTTTAAAGGTCAATTTTAATTGAAAAAATAAAAGGAAATAGTTTGTCTAAATTCATAAAATAGGTAGCATAGGAAAACACCAGATGACTCAGTTCCTATCTAAGGGTACAAAGAGAGTAGCAAGAGAGAGAGTAAAATAGAGTGAAAGATTTTCTTCTCTCTTTTTTTTTTTTAAAGATTTTATTTATTATTTTTAGAGACGGGGGAACGGAGAGAGGCAGAGAGGGAGAGAGACATCAATCTATGGTTGCTTTTCACCTGCCTCCAGCTAAGGACCTGGCTGGAGACCTGGCTTGCAACTTGATTATGTGCCCTGGCTGGGAATCGAACCAGCAACATTTGGGTTCGCAGGCTGGCACCTCACCCACTGTGTCACCAGCCAGGGCTGGAAAGATTTTCTTTTTTATTATGGAAAATTTCAAATATATACAAAAGAAGACTCACTTTCCACCCTTCCAACAAGTATTTTGGATTAAATTTTAACATTATGTGATTTCATGTATAGAACTTCAGTCACTATGGAGAAGCTTACTTGAAAAAGAGCTAATTCTTTCCATTATAAAATAGCATAGTTGTTAAAGTTTAAAAACAACAACCATAAACAACAGAAACAGAACTAAAATTAAATTCAACGACATTTTTAATGTTGTTGCAAAAACAAATTCAGGAAAGACAGATACAAACTTCTAAGCAGACTTTGTTCAATGTTGATTTGGGACCTAAGTTTACTGTATTTTTCCTTTTTTCCCCCCCTTAATAGGCAATAAACTATTTTATTTCTACATTCAGCAATAGGATCATTTTATATACAAAAACCTGTGATAAGATAAAATCTGAAGCTCAAAGGCCTTGTCCCTGAGAATGAGTATGCTCACAAAATTGCCCTCTGCAAACACTTGACCACCAGGCAACCAATACTAAGACAGCCAAATAATCAATCCATTCCTTTTGTTGGAAAGGCCCTGAAGACTATTTGAAGCCAAGATATGGTTTTCTCCTGACTGGCTTAACATACGATTTTAAAGCAGCTGTTCCATTTCAAAGTAGGTTAAACCTCAGGCTTCTTATTGATTCAAATGGCTAATTTACCTATCAATATATATATATATATATATATATATATATATTTTTTTTTTTTTTCCTGGTACAAATGGAATTTCAAAGGTATCCCACAACTGAATACCTAATGTATCTTAGACATGGCAGTTTATTTTCAAGACCCAAAAGAAGTAATTGTGTTATATTTCTAACAGGTAGAAACTTATAAAATTTTTAAATAGCTAAAATATGCACAAAGATACAAATTGAAGTGAATCATGAAGTCTTTGAGGATGTTAATAACCAATCTTGAGTAGAAACCAAATCTTTGGACTCTGACTTGAAAACTACCCATAGTATTACATTGTCCTGAAAATAATAACAGATCATTACATGTAACTTATACTTCCACATAATTTTTTTTTTTAATTAGAAACTCTGTTGTCATCTCAAGTTCTCTTCTTAGCTTTTCTGTCAGTCAAAATTTGGGAGCAGTTATAAATCCAGATCATGTCAACAAAAGAAAGAAAATGAAACTGCATTTTCAGACAAAGCCACAGGCAGCAAAGTAGGTAGTCAGATCTGGTTTTTATTAGCCAATACTCATTTTCACAACTTGTCACTACTTTGTTTTTCCTATGAATGTGTGTGCAAATGGTTGTGCATGTTTTATGCTTTGTACTTAATCCTTGGCCATTAAGTCCCACACGGGCTGGAAATGAAAAACTTAATCAAAACCACCCAAAAAATAAAGTATGTTTAAGTTTTAGGTATTCAGTCCTCTACAATGGTTATTTATTCATGGCTGTTCGGTGTCAAGCCTGCGTCCTTACCCTGTTCGTTTGGTGATGGTCCCCAACGTCATGGGCTGTTTGATTTGTGCGAGAGGCATCAACACGACCAAGCTGGGGAGAGGGGACAACCGAGGGCTGGCAGGGTTGTTGTTGGCAAAATTATTGTAGGAGTCTTGGCTGTTCAGTTTCCCTGCGAAAAGGAAAATAAAAGAAAAATGTCACCAAGGGAAGTTTCTTTTTCTCATAGGGTTTTGCATTAACTCCACTAATCATTGAAGAAAGTCATCAGAGGCAGAACTGACTCTAAAAGAATCATAATTTTAGGCTTGCATTGGGGGACCAAAGATACTGGTCACACCAAGTGTGACCTGATTATAAAAAGAGACTTTAGTCTTTGAGGATGGAGGACTAGAGGATACTGAACTGGATAAGATGTTAAATGACTATACCAATAATTATTGTATAATTTAATTATGTTATGGGGCTATAAAGAAATACAGAGTAATTTTCGTAAGGGATGAGATGTGATTTAAAAAATAGTAATAATGAAATGAAACAAATGAAATCAAATGAAACAAAAATCTCTAACGTTGCAATTTACCACAATCTTACATATAGAACTTTAGGATTTGTTCCTGATTTTTAAACCACTGTCCTCAAAATATTACCTATAATGTCCACTACTCCAATACTACGATACTTGAAGCCTAAAGCAAGGCAGGATCTGTGATCTCTCTCATTTTTTCCATTTAAGTGATACCCTGGTCAAACATACACAGAACTCACTCAGGATCACATTTTAAATTTCAAAACTCTTATATAACCCCTGTTCAGTCACCTTTTTCCAAGGAAGAATACTGATAGGGAAACATCTTTGTAACAATAAATAATTATTTCTCAGAGGAACTAGAGGTAGAACAAGAACAACAACAAACTCATATTGAATTCCTTATCTGTCTGAAAAGTCGGTGGTCTGTTGCCTTTCCTCAGTGGCCCGTGATACCTAACAAAACTCGCTGCTTTCACCTGCACCTTGTCATCATCTGTAAAACCACCAGCTGGTATTTTGATAAGAATTGCACTAAATCTATAGACCAATTTAGGGAATAATGTCATCTTAACGATAGTAGGTCTTCCAAGCTACGAACATGGGATGTCTTTCTACTTACTAAGATATTCTTTAGTATCTTTGAATATTGTATTGTAAATTTCAGGATATAAGTTTTACACCTCTTTGGTTAAATTTATTCCTATTTTATTCATTTTGATGTAGCTGATAAAGAGAAATGTCTCCTTACTTTCCTTTTTCAGATTGTTCATTGCTAGTGTAGAGAAATACAATTAATTGCATATACTGTACATGGATGCTATATCCTACAACCTTGTTTTTTAGCTCTACTGGTTTCTTACAGATTTTTTAAGGATGTTCTAGAACAGAGTTTTACTTCTTTTGGGAGCCTTCTACTTGTTTTATTGCCTGACGGACCTGGTTACAACTGCCAGTACAATATGGAATAGAAGTGGCAAAAGCCAACTTACTCATTTTGAGTTAATTTTCGTGAATGGAGTGAGGCATGAGTTGAGGTTTTATGTCCAATGCTTGATAATGGATGTCCACTTGTCTCATTACCATTAGTTGAAAAGATTATCCTTCTCCATTGAACTGCCTTTTCTCCTTTGTCAAAAGTCAACTGATCATACATATGTAGGTCTGTCTCTGGATTCTGTTTCATTGATCCATGTGTGTCTATTCTTTCTTTAATGCCACATTTTCTTGATTGCTGTAGTATTGTAGTACTGTAGCAATTTTTAGAATTCATGCACTTACATAGAAACTTCATAAAAATTTACATTTTCCATGTTATTTAAATGAGTTCAACATTTATAATCCCATAACTCTTCCACAGAGGGAATGCCCCACTGTGGAAGATCTAACATTATTTTCAAAGCATTATTCTTGATTTTTTAACCTTAACTAGATATGTTTTTAAAATTTTTATTGTATTTTTTCCATTACCATTTAATCCTCTTATACCCCTTTGTTTCCCATAATCACCATACTGTTGTTCTTGATTTTTCATAAAAAGTTTCTGTAGTAGTCAGCAATAAACATGGCATTTTACAAATAATAGTGGCAGTAAACACACACATCTAATTATTGTACTAATTTGATTTTAGAAGACAAATTTATATTAAAAAAAAAAAAAACAGAAGAATCCCCTCAAAAGCACTAATTAATATATTACTAAAAGTATCCTGAAAGACATTTACTCTTAAAATGGAATGAATTCAGTACAAATGGAAGCACTCTGGCACCATATCTAATGGTAGCTGCATAGGTTGTAAGAAGGTAACAAGCTCCTTTTAAAAAATCATTACAACATAAAGGTGTCTTCAGAATTAGGATAATAGCTTAACCAAATGTATCTTCTTCCTTGGACACAAACCTATGGAATTATCAAGTTAAAAACATATAAATGTCTCTAACAAAATAAAGAAAAAGATAAGAAATTCACACAAATATTTATCTTTCTGACCCTCCCCTCCTCCAATTTCCAATTCAGAATTCACATTAAAGTTAATTGAAGCAACCCACACCTGTTAGAGGGATAATAAAAGATAGCAATCACAATGTGCACAAGATGCTTTAGGCCATTTAATAAATTACACAATAATATCTACAGTCACACAACACAGAACCTTGTAGATAATATGAAGAGTGGAATTCCATTAAAATATTTGATTTGTGGAGGAATAACAAAAACTATCTAATAGTCAAAAGTCATTCAACTGAATTATGTTTCTCTTAAGACCCATACAGAGGTAAATAATTTCAAGATTCACAGTTAGACAACTATGGTAATACTAATTTAGATTTAAAATCAGACCACAACATTAAATATGTCACAGGCTAATGAAACTCAAAGACTATATAAAACATACACATTTCACAAGTAGCAGTCAAATATTTGTTAGGTGCCTTATCCTAGATTACATGCTATGCGCACTGCATTCTCTGTTGTCATGAAGCTTACAGTCCAATATGCATTAAATAGGAATAATGAAGATAAGTACACATGGGATCAATTACTTGGAGGAGAGATCATGGAGCAAACAGAATCTGACCTTGGCTTTGAAAGATGGGAAAATATGTATAAGAGTAGGAGAGGAGAAATATCCTGAGTGTGAAGGATAACATGAAGCATATAGAGGGATGCCACATATGTGAGCAATAGAAAGGAATCTAACTGGGGAAGATTAAAATGGAAAGCAGTGGGAAGAATAAAATGATAACAGACTTAGAAAGACCTAAAAATTTAGGTAAGCTCTTCAACAAGGGAACAGTACAAATGTTGGTATCATTGAACTTTATAAATAGGACCAGTGGTCTAGAGAAATGAGGTGATTCACTGAAAAGCTCTAAATTTTGTGGTTTAGTCAGTCATGACTGATCCTTCACGGGCTCACCAGGATAAAGTACAACCTCCGAATAGCATAAAAGGTACGTAAGGCCCGTCCCTCTTGGCCTGCTATGGGACTGTCAATCAACACCCAATTACTTATGGGGTTTACTCTTGGTATCTACGTTTATGACGTAGCCTCTAAAATCCAACCCATCGGAAAGAGTAAAGTAAGTAGGGTAGATTTCATGTTACTAAGAATATAGGTAGTGTCTGTAGTATATAGTAGTCCCCCTTATCCAAGGGGGACACATTCCAAAGGACTCCCAGTGTATGCCTGAAACTGCAGATAGTACCAAACCCTACATATATCTTTTCCTTTATAGATAAACCAAAGAGAACGCTTAATTTATAAATTAAGCACAGTTAAGAAATTAACATTTAATTTAAATTATAATAGTTATAACAATATATTGTAATAAAAGTTATGCGATGACGGCCTCTCTCTCTCAGAATATTTATTGTACTTTATGTACAGCATGCATATGCTGGACAAAGAAATTATTCATGTCCCAGGCAGGATGAAGCAGGACAGTGTGAGATTTCATTGTACTAATTAGAACAGCACACAATTGAAAGCATACAAATTGTTTATTTCTGGAACTTTCCATTTAATATTTTTGGACCACAGCTGACTGCAGATAAGAGAAGTCATGGAAAGAAAAACTGAAGGTAAGGAGAGACTACTGTAGCTTATTAGATACGGCAGGCAGTTTATAAAAACAGCTTTAATGGAAGAATAAATGTGTTAATAAAATGGTTGACGATGACAAGGTTCAGGAAGGCAAATCCAGAGAGAACACTACTAGCTCCACTAATCTTTCACATGGTAGTGTCAGCAAAAATGTAAAAAAAAAAAAAAGAAAAAGGAAAGATGGAAAGGGATAAGTAAAGGGTACATTGATAAAAATGATCAAGGTAACAGATGTAGAACACAGAATTTAAAAACTTTGTGGCTGAAAAGATGACATTAACAAGATGAGAGACTGTACCAACCAAAAGTTTCATTCAGCATTCACTCTTTCATGTCAGACTTTTTGAGCCTATTGGTATATAAGGCCCTTTTCTAGTCCTGAATGAATAAGTCTAAGGGACTCCTAAAGAGTTCATAACATGAGACAGAAAGACTTATAAAGAAAAACATTTAAATGAAAGAAAACATGGGAATGAAGATATCTGCAAAAGGTCTCAGGAAAAAAAGGAGACACTTAAAAAGAATAAGCTATACAAATTTTGAGCACAGAAGAAATAACTTGTATGTTCTTATTTTTACCTTTCTAATAGGAAACTAGAAGATGAGAGATAGATGGGTAATTACATCAGGTAGGAAAATCAGGGAACCAGCTTAGACAAGAAATTTCTTTAGTTGATGCATAATGATCTACATCTACAAAAATACATTTAAAAATGAAGTTCATATACAATAAATCAAATACACAAAATAGTATAATGATCTCTTCTTTTTTTAATTGCTCTAAGTCTTTGGCTAAAAATTATTTTTCACTATCTTGTGTCATGGATTTCCTTTGAAAATGTGACTAGAATCTAATAAACCTGCAGACTTGGCCTCCAAAAAAACTGGAGACTCCTCCAGAGTAGGGGTAGTGTCTTTACTAATAATCACTGACAGCTCAATAAAGGTTTGCTGAATAAATGAAGGATATGTTCCCACATCCAAGAAGTACAGGAAAACTTACTATGAGTTAAAGAAAAAGAATTAATTTTGGAGGGAACTCAAAGTACATCAGAAGATAGCCAGATGCTGGAACCCATGGTTTTCACTACTCTGCTTAGTCTCAGACTGAGTAGGCCAGGACCCTAGACTTTGATAATTTTAAGAATAGATCTTCACATGCTTCCTCATGATTATATCAAGGCTAAATTTCCAAGCCAGAATTTTTCATTAAGAAACTTGTAGCATCCCAAGTCTTGCATGTGTTTAAGTCTCTCCATCTGTTTTATGCTTCGATTTCCTTTTGGAAAAAGAGAGATAGTAACACCATTTCTGTGCTGCACCTCTCAGGCATAAATATGGTGGTAACAGTAAAATTAAACAGTGAAAAATAACCTCACTAACTGTACTTTACTAGGCTTTTTTTTTTTTTTTAATTGTGTTAAGTACAGTGAAAGTAGCAGAGGTTGGTTAACTGCAGTTTTAATAGTGTGATTTGGAATACCTTGAAATATACAAACTATTTCACACCTCATTATACTTTCAAATTCCAGCTAGGATGAGACCTGTAAGTAGCAAATGCTATGAGAGTGGATATTCTCACAGTATTTCTGGCACATCCAAACAGAGGAAGTCCCAAAAATCTCATGAGAAAATAAGCCCTTCTAAGACTCTCATCCCAGTTTTTTGGGCTTCCTCTATATAGATAAACTTCCATAAGCCTTCAGGCTTTCAAATCTTTATCCAAATCCTCTGGAGCTTTGATCCTTGAGAGGTTTACCAGTCTTCAAGATAGACAGAGTTCTTTTTGGCAGGGTGGGGTGGGAGTGGGGGTTACCAAGTTCCAGCAAAATGGTCTCTTAATAAATTAAAGCAACAGTTCTATTTAGGAATTGAAAATCATTTAAAAGTCAGAATTTATAAAGCATCCCTTGATACTGAAAACTGGGATACCTTGCTTTATTTTCAGTTATTTGTTTATGTTATCACTGGTTTTCATGCTACAAGAAAGCACTAAACCAGAACAGTTCACGTTGGGGTTTGACCTCTGTCTGACTTTCTGTATTTACCTGAACGGAACTGCATTTTTGAAAAATAAATTATAAAAACAACTTCATGTGCTTTCCACAAAAATGATTCTTCTGCCTTTGAGGTGAAGAATCCCTGCAGACACCTACATTACGGAAAAGAAGCTTATCTTCACGTTAGTACACAGCACCACTATCTGTGTGTGAGGCTGACTAGGTATAATCTGTTTACTAAAAGTGTTGGTAATTCCAAAATGACATCTTATCATTTACCTAACCCCCAAAGTATGCTTTCCAAGACATTCTATATGGTAAAAACACAGAGGAAAATGGATTAAGTTGGGGATAAAAGTACAGAGAGAAAATAACAATGGGCTTTGTTGCTGCACCAGAGGGACAGCTTGTCAGGTCAGTGTTGCAGAGAGGCATATCCCCAAACCAGTCATCATTAACGAACTCACTTCCACGGGAAAAAAAAAAAAAAAAAGACCGAGTCTGAAAACTCCGGACAAAAGAAATCCCTGCAGACAAAGTAAAAACAAATTAAAAGACCTATTATAAAACACAGATGCTACAAGGAAAATAAACTTTCGAAGATTTACTGGGCTTTGACAAACTTGAACATTTGTGGAAAAGACATCAGCAACAACTCCCAGGTAACATGGCTGCAGAGCAAGACTCCTTTCTGTTTTATCTTCACCCTCTCCGCAGAAGCTGCCAGGCTGGTATTCTTAGCTTCTGAATGCAGTGATGTGCGAACAGGCGAACGTGGCAAACTGCCAGCTGCAAGACATTTCTGAAACCAGCAAGATCCCGAAATTGTTTGCCATTTCAGATTATGCTAAATATGAAAGTTACTATCACTGTATCTGTGTCTAGGTATGCATTCCTTTTTAAATGCAAACACGAAGAAAAAATATAAGATATAAATGTCATTGTATGCCTCATTCCCCTTTTAAAAATTGCCCTATCCTATCAAGTGGTGAACTAAAGGGAATACAAGCAGTTAAAATTGCATTAAGTAATCAAAGGATAATAGTTGTAGATCAGAAAGTACCTTTAAAAGGTTTCATATCCATGAGAAAGAAAACTTTTTAAATAGATTTTTAGAGGCACAAACAACAGTGTTGACAGTGCTCCACAGGAGAGCGATGGCATCAGGAGGTGGGCATCATGTTCTCACTTCTTAGATCCTTATCATGGACGGGGACCTTACACGCTTCAGGCCCTCCATTTTTCTGAAGGTTACCATAGCAACCAGCCTATATTATATATTAGACTCCTACAATAGTATCACATTCTGTTCACATCACCTGCCCCGTACACTCAGCCACAAGACCCATTCTTGTTCCAGGAAGTAAGCATCCCAGTGTCCATGGGTTGCTATTACTGTGAATTCTCAAGTTTGAAATTGGATTAACAAGGCACAGGGAAAGCCAACGTTGCTGTGACGTGCCGGTGCTTCTGAGGAGGGCACTCTACAGCATGAGCCCTGTCCCCAGGTATCCCACTCTTCTCCTTCCAACCACTCCCCTGCTCTAAGCTCCCTACATGATACCCAGTCCCTCCATATTGTTCCCAAATAAAACCCAGGCAGCAGGTTCTGATGGGGCTTTTCTTGTGTCTTTTGCTTTTCAGAGAAGACCAAAACTTTCGGTCTGCTTTTAATATCCTGCTGTGCAACTGACAGGGATAAACATCCAAACTATACCAACGAGTTTAACTAAGTTAACTCTATAGTTGAAAAGCTCTCAACATCTTGACTCTGTAAAAGAAGTACAGTGCAGCTGATTTTGAACCCATCGGTGGAAATCTGGGCTCTGAAAAGTTAAAAACACTGCTTAGTGCTTGCTTGCCATCTAATTTAACATGAAGGCTTTCTCCGCCAGACACTTGATAATTATTTAATCAAAACCAAATAAAAGCCTTTCAGAAAATATAAAAAGTATCCTGTGCAAATGGGAATTTCCTGAATGTGGGATGTTTGGGCTAGGATGAGAGTCCCTATTTCTCTTTTTTGTGCTCCCCACCCCCCTTTTCTAGATGAGAATGACAAGCTTCCCAGCGGTAGTTCCAGGACATTCACCCTCCTTTTTGACCTTTTCTCAGGCGTATTCCAGAATAATCTGTAATCTACTCAAGTAGGAAAAGGAAGCAGCAGCACCCTGGTGAGAAATAGTGCCTTCTGACCCACATACCAAACTGGGCGGAAGCAATGCTTGTTCACAGGAACCGAGCAAGTAGAACATGCAATTAAAAGAGAATGAATAATATATACATATTTTGTAAAAGGCTGTTAACACAACAACCAAACAGTTTAGGTGATAGAGTTCACAATGGAAATAGTTTGAGGGCAATGCTGAGGAGGCACTGACTTGTTTTTCCCTGTAACCTTTTTGGGGAGTATGAGACAGAGAGGTAAAAATACTGCAAACCTTTACACATTTTGAGCAAAACACTTGTTGCTTTTTCACATAAACAATTCACAGCATACTTTGTGGAGGGGTTGGGAGATCAGAAAATAAATCTCAGACAAAACTGATCTGAAAACAAAAAACGAATTCTTTCTTTCTTCTTTTCTTTTTCCTTTTCTTTTTTGCAAGATGGAGATTGAGGTTTTGAATAATATTGTCATCACTTCTAACGTACAGACTGGCCTGTATGGAAATTTGCACTAGTGTTTACTTACTAAATATTGGTAGAATAAAAACTGACACTGTACTAATTATTAAATTTTTATAAATGTATATATTTATACAAATATTTATATGTACATTTTTAAATAAACAATTGGCTAGGTAGTTTTCCTTTTCTAACCTGAATACATTTTACCAGTTAATTATTACCTTACTGTGCTCACAACTATATGTAGAGTAAGGACTATCTACACTACTCCAAAAAGATACTGAAGCAGGATTAGATCTAGGAATCCTGGTTGCAAAAATAAATCTAGAAATAGAGATGGGAGCAATGGTTAGAAACAATGTTTATAAGGTGTCAAGAAAACAAGTGTGGGAAGAGTATAAAAACGTGTACAAAAAGTTTCAGAAATAAAAAGGTGTATGGAGACCAGCCATGAAATACACTAGGAAACACAGAGGCTACATTTCCTCTCCACTGTAATTGTGGCACAATTTAGTCTTGGTCACACAGCCAACCCAAATTTATAAAATAAGTGAACAAAAATCTCCCTCACAGGTGGGAAGTTCATTACCTTAGTTTACGTTTCCTAGAGAACTCATTTGGAATAAAGGGAATTCATATGGGCTGGTGCTCTTAATATTTAAGAAGAATTTGCAGTTTTTAGTTAATTTTAAACATTAGGATTATAGTTTGCTACTCTTTCAAAAAACCAATAAAATCATGTATGTGTGTGTATATACACAAATATATGTATACACACGCACACACAGATACACATAGAAACATACAAACAATAGAAAGGACAAATTAAACTCTTTGTAGACATTAAAAGAATAAAAGAAAAAGATCTTAGGGCTTTTACTTTAAGACTAAAATTATTCCTTAATCTAACACACTTAAATACCATTTCTTCTGAATCAAGCGCAAATAGTTTAGCAACTACGTGCTCAGAAGTGAAGACTTACCGAAGTGAAAAGTCCTCAGAATTAAAAAAAAAAAAAAAAAAAAAAACATAATCTAGCATCTCTTAGACCACATTTGGGATTAAATGAGGTCCCCAAAGTATAAATAAATCCTCACTGAATTTTTTTTTAATACCCCACACCCAGCTTTCCCACGCTTATCTCACAGTGAATTTTGTACCATATCAACCAAGCAAACAGAAGCACTTCACTGTTCAAGGAAAAAAACAGAGAGAGAAACTTAGCTGCATCAGTCAACAAATATAACTTGATTACTTCTACTATTGAGCATGTAAGATGTGGAAAAACTGAAAAGTTGGTTCTTGAGTAAAATCACACACTTTATAAGATAAAATGTTAAATAACTTGCAAAGGTTTAAGGTATAATTTTTAAGACTCAGAGGACTCACATTCATTAAACATTTCAGAACTTGTCTTTTCCAAGTCCATTAAACATTGTATAGTTAAGGAAAGAAACAAACATTAAAATCAAAGTATTTTCTGTTGAATAACAACTATAGTAGTAAAACGTAAGCAACTTTACTAAAGCTGCTCCTCTCCCCACAACCTCCTTTCCACTGCCCCACCCCCACCTCCACCCCATGGAAGCCTTCCTTCTTTTTACCCATGACTGTTAAGGATATTTTCTGGCTCTATTTCAGCATCATGACTCAGGTCATGAGAAGTGTCAAAGATGCATTTCCTTCAGATGGGAAAGAGCAGCGGATTTTTAACAACCATGCGAAGATGGGAGCACAGTGCAAAAGGGCCAAATCAGCATTTTCGATAGCAAGGAAGATAAAACCTTACATATTCACATGTATTTTATGTCCAGCTTAAAAACATTTAACTAGCTTTCTATCAAAATATGCTTACATGTTCTACTTTTGAAGAAAACAGGAAAGCTATACCACATTTAGCTGGTCAAGTTTCAAAAATCTGTGAAAGAAACTTGTGCACCAAAGAAATCCAAGTACAATTAACATGAACATCAAAAAGTAGTAAGCCCCTGTTTTCTAAACTGATTTTCCAAAAGCAAAATCATGAATTTACCTGTGTACATCAAAACTGCTTTGAAAGAAAGTTCTTGCCAGTGAGAACCATAAAAAAGATCATGATCACACCTGGGAAATGCTGACTCTGCTTCCCTGGCATTCTTCTACTTAAGCACAAACACTTTTTCTTAATCAGGTGGCTCTTGACCAGAAAACCATATTCATGTATCTGTATTGTCATTTAATATTTTCTCTCACCTATGACATATCAAATGTGGATATATTTCAATAAACTCCAAAACTAGATAAGAGTGAAGTATTATCAAACAGTTATTAATCATTCCCTACTAGAGATGGTTCTGAACACTAAAAACTGGAATGTCCTGTCCCTTCTGAAGCTTCCAACAACAATGCCCACATTAAATCCACTCTACCCATTCTGAACTAGTGTTCTTCTTGTGCCTCATTCTAGCTTCAATATTCTCACCTGCAAAAACACATTATCCAATGGTAGTCACACTTTTCCAATGAACCTTAAATCCTTTTCCTTTTCTCATCTTCCTCCAAATTCTATATGTCATTTTATGCTAAACACTTTTTATAATAAGAACTATAGTAGTTTCCATGTCTCACTAAGTGTAACCCTGGCACAGCCCTAACCCCAATGTCCTTACCCTTTTGTAGTTTACAAACTATAAGCCAACTGTCATATTTCCTGCTCAGATTTTAAGTTCAGTACCACTCATGGTTGCTACTCTTAAGTCTGATTATTTCCAAATCTGTTTATTTGGGCCATTAGACACTGGTCATTATGTATTCTGAGAAGGGTAATTCCTACTTTCTTCTCCCTTTCCAATTTTCTAAAATCAAATTTTGAAAACAAATGATTTCAATGGAACCTAACCAAAACTTTACTTGTCTTCCTCCCTGGAAAAGTAAGGCCACAGTAACATGCAAATAAATAAACCAAACCCTCTTTTAAGTTTACTACCAGAAAGTCTCCAACACCCACCACCACCCCTTTATGGAGAACTAACCAGTTAAAAGAAAAAGTGAAATACAAATTGCATTGATTGGGGTACCCTAATAAAATAACCAGTTGGTATGACCTTCTCATGCTCAAAGAGTTTCTAATCCGTTCCTTAGTACAGATTTGTTGGTTAGCCAAATAAAAATAGAATCATGAAATAAATTAGTAACAAAATTTTAAAATAAAGTAAAAATGAGAATGATCAGCCAAGGATTCCTAGACATTCAGGTCAATATTTTGATTTAATCAGTCTAAGACTAGACCTGGATATCAGTACTTTTTAAATCTACTTAGGTAAATTATAAAAATTTACCTAATTTACAAAATTACAATTTTGTATTAGAGAAGCATTGCTCTAATACAAAAGATAATGATCACAAAAAAAGATGAAAAAGAAAAGAGACAAGACTAGGAACAAAATATGCTTCAAAAATTGTAACTCTCTCTCAAAGAGATAAACTATACTATGCCTGTCAATTAAGAAAATAATGTGATAATAAAAGAAACATTCAGAGTAAAGAATATTGAAAACATTGCTGAAATAAAAATGCAAAGAGAAGGTTAAAGATAAACTGGACGCTCTCATAAAGTGAAACAAAGTGATAGAAAATAGAAAACAAAGTTAGGGGTTCAGTGTAGGAGATCCATTTCCAACTTAACATGATTTCCACAAAGGAGTGAAAAAAGGAAAAACATCAAGGAAGATGCTATGAAGAAGTGAAAAAAGAAGCCTCTTGGAATGACCCCTAAGAGTGGGGTGGGGTGGGAAGCAGAATGCCACATTTCATGCTCATTTTGTGGAATTGTTTGTCTTTTATATTAAGTGCACATATTACTTAGATAACATGATATTAAATAGGTAAACAAAAACAGTAAAAATTGAATAAATGCTAATGGAAAAGAGGAGCAGAGGTTAACTATGAGCCCTGATAAAGTCTCAATTGTGCAGTTTAATCACTCTGGTCCCACAGAGAAGTTAGATCCTGGAATAGCAACACAGAGAATCAAAGAAAGGAATTTTTAGAACACGTAGACACCACTTAATTAATTAACTAAAAAATTTGCCTCCTTTCCACTACCTAAATTTACTCAGAGGATCTGGATATCTGTTAACAGATATTAATTGATAATAATACAGGAGTGGGCAAAAGTAAATTTATAATTGTGAGTACACAAAGCACAGAGCTTATTCTTGTATTATTATTTATTAATTATTATATTACTTATTTGTAATACAACTACAGACAGACTTTTGCCCACCCTGTATAATTCAAAAGTCAAATTCTCTACAAAGACTTTGAAGAATAAATCACAGAAAACATAGTAAGAAGGAAGCTGTGTAATTTAAGATCTTGTAAAACATCAACATCCATAGAACACCAGGTTCATGCCAGGGTTGCCATGATTGTATTCACAGGAAAGTTTAGAAAAGATCGCCCTCTAGAGGCATGTCTCATTACCCATTTAAAATCAAAACCACTGAAACCGGGAGTCATGGTTTCCAATGTAAAAAAAATACAAAATATTTCATGAGCAGTAAAAGGCCAAACAAGAAATTTCAGGTTACGTTCACATGCTAACTACCTTCTCTGGCATTTACTATAAGGGAAAACTTGCAAAGAGGAGAATAAAAGATAAAATCAATTTAGAAACAATATTTCTTAAAGATACTCCAAACTAACTGATTTTCCTAAAAAACGATGCTATCTGAAGTGTCCTCTCAAGTTTTCTATGAACCTAAAAATGCTCGATAAGATAGTATATTAAAAATCATGCTATTTTTATTTAATAAATGTTTTTACAACCAGTGCTTCTTAAATGAAAGCACCTTGTTCTAGGTCCTTTCTTTCAGTCCACTTTCTGAAAAAATTCATCTGCTCAACAATAGGAAGTGACATAAAATATTTAAATATCTATGATTTTGGAGTGTATTACAAGCAAAAATTAGCATAATGTTATAGCAACATTTTAAAAGATGCTAAAAGAATTTATAAGAAAATATATTCACTAGGAAAAATTTATTAGACTTGAAAACAACCAATTAAAAATGAAACTTCAAAGGTGCTGGCCTGTGAACCCAAAGGTCACTGGTTCAATTCCCCAGCCAGGGCACATAACCAGGTTGCAAGCCAGGTCTCCAGCCAGGTCCGTAGCTGGAGGCAGGTGAAAGGCAACCACACATTGATGTTTCTCTTCCTCTTTGCCTCTCTCCCTTCCCCTCCCTCTCTGGAAATAATAGATAAATTAAAAAATAAAAATAAATTAAAAAATAAAAAAATAAAAAATAGATAAATTAAAAAATAAATTAAAAAAATTAAAAAATTAAAAATTAAAAATTAAATACATGTACTGAAACAATCAAGTACATGTAACCACTAAAAACCCAGGTACTAAACCATGATATAGACTAACAGATTTTTTCCCCATTTAATAGGTATATAATATATATACACACACTATATATTACATACACATACATATACACATATTATATATGGCATATACATATGCATATATAGTGTATATATATATATACTGTGTGTCCTATGAGGCATAAAATTCAAAGCAGAGCTACAGTACACATGATTGATTTTTCTTGGCAAAAAATGAAAACACACAAATGAAAACATCAATCCACAAGTAAACAGTGATGTGGAAAGAGAAGTCAAGAATCATCACATTCTTACTGATTAAGTAGGTGAAACTATATAAGGCTGAAATGTGTGGTTGCTTTGTATTTACTATTGTGATGTGGTCTGTATCAAGAAAACTACTGATCAACAAAAGTAATTACAATAAACCATTAAATAGAGGTTATAAAAAGTTTCTGAGTGGTAAAAAAAAAAGCAAGCAAGCATCATTCAGATGCTAAAAAGGAAAAGTAATGCCAGCAGTTATTTAAAAGCACTGATACTAAAACATGGAGGCTTCAAGTCCAAGAAGGCCTCAGAATCTCTTCCATTTGGAAGAAGCAGCATCTGGAACTCAAGTGTCAGAAGCTGTGCCTCAAAGATGGCTCCTTCCCTGAGGACCCATAAGTTAATGGGAAAGGAGACACTTCCAGGAACTCTGGAGAGCTGTCGAAATGAATCCAAAATCCCTCTGTTAAGTCGCTGAAAATAGCAAAAGAACCACCACCAAATAAAAAAGCCTTAAAAACCTTACCAGAGAGTAAATGGCACATTCTTAAATCTAAACTGGAAAACTAATTTTCAAAATAAAGAAATGCAAAGAGTCAAAATAGATGGATTAAATTATAAAACTACATTTCCTGGTATATGGATTTAAAATGAGCAAAAACAGATGAAAAAGAAAAACTCTTACTACCTTCACTTTTCAGCTTTGTTGGTATCTCCACATCAGAAACCATGTCAGAAGTCAACTTTTCAATACTGGGTCCAAAAGACTAAAAAGTCTGTATACATTAAGGTCACAATTATATTTTTCATTCACTCTTTATTCAGTAAATTAGCCCCTTATTTGATTTTTTGGATAAGAGGCACTATACAAAAATATGAAAAATTACTCAGTCCCATATATCTCAATGATAAGCAAAATTAATAATGATACAAATCATAGCGGCTAATCTTTGACTGAGGATTTGACATGTGTCAAGCACTATTCAAGGTGCTGTAATCCTCACAGTAACTCTATAAAGTAGGTAATATTATTTCCCCCATTTTACAGAAAGAAAGCTAAGGCACAGGTAAATTAAGTGATTTATCTAAGTTTAACAAATTAGGAATACAGATTCTACCTCAAGAAGTCTGATTCCTGGTCCTCCAACTGCTTCCCCAAGCAAGTTACAGCTTGGGGATGGAGAACAAGAATCCAGTATTTGAAATACGACATTTTATGTTAAGAGGGAGAAAGAGCCCTGGCTGGTGGCATAGTGGGTAAGGTGCCGGCCTGTGAACCCAAAGATTGCTGGTTCGATTCCCAGCCAGGGCAACATAACTAGGTTGCAAGCCAGGTCTCCAGCCAGGTCTGTAGCTTAAGACAGGTGAAAGGCAACCATACATTGATATTTCTCTCCCTTCCTTCCCCTCTCCCTTCCCCTCTCTCTGAAAAATAATAAATAAAATCTTAAAAAAAAAAAAAAAAAGAGGGAGAAAGAACATCATAAGCTCATCTGTAGAAATGAAAGGATAGCAATTCAGGTGCAGGGACAAGGTGTTGAAACTGGAAAGCAAAGGTAAAGAATTAAATTTGCTTGGGGCATAAATAATAGTGGAAAAAATAGTTTCCTCATTCAGGTAGTTTACTAATTGGTACATGAAAGCCTATTATCCTCCTAGAGAACCATTTTTGCAGCCTTTGCCTTCCTCCTTAAAAGCTTCCAATACCTGCCACCATCTTCATGGTTCTCATAGCCATGAGAAAATAGGAGCAATCTCCTCTTTTGCTCTTAGGGAGCAATACACCCTGTCTTTCTGTTCCCCTTATATCAATGCTCCTTGAAAGACTTATCAATGCTGGTCACTAACTTCCATCTTCTAGTTCTTACTAAAAATCCACTCCCATTGGGCCGCTACCACTCCACCAAAACTGCTCTTAGCAAAGTTGCATGTCCTATGCATTACTAAATTTGATAATATTCTTTCCTCAGTCCTTATCTTAACTGACCTATCAGCATTAATCACACCCATTTCTCAGAAAAAAATTTCATTTGACCTCCAGGATTTTCCATCAATGGTTGTCATGTGTCACTGGTACTTAATGTAGGGAAGCCCCAGGCTCAGCCCTGAAACATCTTCATCTGCTCTCCCCACGCCACCCCTACCCCTACTCAGTCCCTCACTAGGCGATCTCATCCAGCTTGAGGCTTTATCTAAGCCTTCCCAACATTTAAGCTCACTCTAGTCCTTTCCACAGACTCCAGACTCATAAAACCAATGACCCACTTAATATCACCAGGAGGTCAAACACAAAAAATGAACGAAACATTTCCAAAACTCCTAAACCTCTCCCTCTCCCGAAACCCGCTTTAACCTTGCATTTCTCATTCCATTTGATAGCAATCCCATGCTACCAGTTGTTCAGGCCAAAAGCCATCCTGGTCATTCCGAATCCTCTCTTCTCTCACACCTGACATAAAATAGATGAGAAATCCTGATGGCCCTACCATCAAAATGTAGTGAGAATCCAATCACTGTTCAGAATCTCCACTATTAACAACTCAATCTGTGCGTTATTAATACAGATTTTCATTCTGATGCTGCCAAAAGACAATCTTACCAGGTCACTCTTATTCTCAACACTCTCCACAACTTCTCACTGTAAGTGAAAGTCTAAGGTTGACATGATCTGGCCACATTTCCTCTCTGACCTTACCTTCTACTGTGTGCTTCTAGTGCTATGCTTCAGTATATCCCGACTCAAAGATTTTATACAAGCTGTGCCTTCTGCCTGACATCTGCATGACTTTCACCCAAACTGCTATCACATCTTTGTTCAAATGTCATCAACTCAGTGAGCTGTGCAGGAAGCATTCTAATTTCAAGTTGCAATCTTCTCCAGGCATGCCCTATTCCTCTTCCATTCTTTCTTTTTCTTCATAAAAAATTATCTATCTATCCCTCCACTCATCCATCCACCCATCCATCCATCCATCATCCATCCATGTATCTATCTATCCCCTCTGTGATTCACATCACTCCACTAGAAAGACAGTTCCATGGGAACAGGAACATTTTCTTCTTAGTCACCGCTATATTCTTAGACCTCAGAAACTGTGCTTAGATATAGTAAACACTAATTCATAGTTGCTGAATAAGTGAATATATCTGAGAGATGTTAAAATGAGCAGCAATGCTACCATAAATGAAAAGTACTATATTCTGACAAGTAATGATTTAAATCTAAATTGTTCGTAAACTTGGTTCAAGGCTTTGGAGTCTACATTTTACCAAATACTACACAAGGTACAAAGATAGAAACAGAAATAAGAAAAGAGCCTGCCCTCATGGAAGTCAACCTAATGGGACAGAGAGACAATTTAATGATTGAATAATCAACATGTCATGATATAATAAAAGTATATTTAGAGTATCAATACCAGGGCTGCAAATAACACAACATCAAGAGATGTTTAAGAAGGGCTAAAGAGACAGAGTGATATTTTTAGCTAGATCACAATGAAGTAGGGTTTTAGCAGATATATTCAAGAGGGTAGCAATTAGTTCAAGTAGAGATAAGTGTACGAAGAGGAAAGGTGCCAAAAAATGAATAGCATGAGGCACATTTGGGGGAAGGATGCAGCAATCTAGGTGCGGTGGAACAATAAACAAGAAGATGATGGGACCTTCTCTGACATTCTACAAGGATGGTGAGATACTAAAAGATTTTAAGCAGAAAAGTGGAAATTCGTATTTATGTTTAACAAAGGCAACATCTGTGATAGTAAAAAAAGGCTGGGGCTATTGAAACAGGGAAGGAAAGAAGGTGGGTTTCTCAAACACCTGTGTGCTGTGGATTGCTTGGACAGTCTTGGAAAGCCTTGACTCTCTCTGAATAACGGTTATAACTGTATGAAATAAAATACATAAAGTTAAAGGACACCAATTATATTGAGGTATAATTGTTAATACATTTAAAAATTAAGTTTTGCTATAATTATGTAGTAAGTAAATCAGTAATAGTATGAATATAAATTACATTTCAAACTCTATTTCACTAACTCAAAACACTAAAAAGTTATATAGTTCATATATAATGTGATATGAAAATATTTGCATTTTTATTAGTGACAATGTCACAAGTGCTACTAATGTTACTGTTCTATGCTGTCTATATTCATAATAACAGGAAACACTTAATATTGGTTAGGGGATAGTAAACATGAAGATGTCATTTTCTTTGTATCTGTGTCCAAGGATCTTAGGTTAAGAACCCCTCACATAGAGTAATGTCCAGAAAAGATATCAAAGAGATATTTAGAGAGAATAAATAAAGTTCCTCTGTTAAGAAGAAGAAAAAAAAAAAGGCAAGTAGATAAAATAATCCTAACCTACACTGGACTGACTCCAGAAAGTAAAAAGGAAATATCCCTATATCAACTGTTGTTTAACAGTTTCCTTTACTTTGCTAAAAAGAGCACAAACATCAGTAATACCACCAAGCATGATTCATTTTCAACATGAATCCCTCCCTGTTCAAAGTTTACATTGTTTTTGACCAGCATCAGACTGTTTATCCACACAAACTGTAAATACATCCGTTTTAGAACTAACCAACAACAATGCCCATTTTGTTTTGACATGTGAAATACAAAGAGAACATGAAGAAAAATGACCATCACTCTAATGTCAGTGCCTTAAAAATGAGGAAAAGTACAGAGTAATGGGGTGAAATTCCAACATAATAAAATTTAATGTGTATTAGCAGTAAAAAAATGAAGAGAGCAATATAGCTGAGAGAAAATAGCATATTTTGACTTAGAAATTTAAGTACTGCTCTTCGAACATCTGTTCTTTTACAAATGACAAAACCTTAACCGACTGTCACTTTGTACCCTTCAGCAAAAATATATTCAAAGGAAATTGTCTAGTCATGTAATATCCATCATTCCCTTGGACTAGAGGTACAGAGGACAGAGATGACAATTTTTTTGTGCACCTATGCCAAACCCTAGCACAGAACCTGGTATGCTTATTAGGAAAGAATAGGAAAAAAATAGTAGCTCAAAATAATACTCTGAAGATGTGTAAAAATAAGGACCCTAAATCTGAATTTTTCTACTGATACGTCTGATTCACTGGTGAACCGAGCTACTCCACATGCACGTTGACTCTCCATAAAGTGTTTAATAACATTCAGGTAAAGATATTCATCATAAGTTATTTGCTCTAAGATAAATTACTGAGTTATACAACTTGTTTTTTTGTTTTTCGTGCAACATATCAGGGGAAATCCCACAAAGATGTATTTTAAAATAAAATGCAAATGCTGCTCTAAAATACACATGACTCATGGCCATTCTCCAATAATGAATATTTCTTAATGAACTATATATCATGTTGGCTTTGGGTAAGGACAAAGTTTTCTGGAAAAGATCTATAGGTAGGAGAGAAAACTTGAAATTTATGAACATAGTCTCACACTTGACATCCCACATAAAAAATGGCACAAGGAAGCCCTTACATACTGAAAACGTGAGGGAGTTAAGGTAGCATGATAAAGACCATCTCTATTGCATAGTATCCAATTAACTTAATTATTTAGTAAGTAAGGAATGTCCCAAAATGAACCCAAGACCTTATCTTTGCATGAACAGATTAGAAAACTGGATTTATTATGCCCCAGATCTTGAAAATTAAGGATAAAGGGAAGCAGGATTGCAGGGTTCAGCGGAGACCATGGAAAGAGGTTTACCATGCAGAGGTGATCCAGAAGGGCTGCTTGATAGACCTGGGACAGGGCTACAGCGACCTCCTTGCTTAGATGTCAGCTCTTGTTCAATCTCTTCCAGCCCAGCACTTTTCTGGAAACGGCTCATACGATTCACAACTCGGGGTGACATGTGTGTTCGAACGCAAGGCTGGCCACCATAAGGGTTGATTGGGAAAACGTGGGACGTCCCCCGAAGTGTACTGACCACCACCCAGCGACAGTCATGGCTGAAGCAGATGTCTTGTACCTAGAAATGAGATATGGGAAAGCAGAGAAATGATTGAATCTACTTGCATTTATCTAAGAGCGTCACATACTTATTGTGAAATATGAATAGAGATGCTTATCTTATTACAAAATTTACCTAAGTTCAAGTTACAAATTAAAAATTTTATTCTACAGATGAATTTCAGGTATTGATGAAAACTCCGTATCAGGGGTAAGGCAAGAGGGTAGAAAATTCTATCCCTTTGTTTCAGAGAGTACCAAATTAGAAAACAGGACCTGCATAGCTTCAATCTATAGAGCTGTAAGAAAAGATACATGACTCAGTTTATTCTCTAAATGAACTTGCCTTCTAAAGAGCATAGAATAGTTAAAATAAAAATATATACTACATGAGGTCTGTCCAGAGAGTTTCCAGCCATGTTATACGAAAAATAAGAGACATTTACTGAAAATCATACAAGATACAAGAGACACATTGCACATAGAACAATAATGCTTCAGTCCCCTTCAAAGTGGGCACCTTGGAACCTCACATAGTTCTCCCAATAACCATCAGCTATCCTGTTATATTTTTCTGAATCTCATCAATAGTCAGAAATCTCTTCCCTTTCAAAGGAGATTTTAGTTTGGGGAAAAGCCAGGCGTCACAGGGACCAAATCTAGGCTATAATAGGAATGAGTCACCTGGGTGATTTGACATTTCACCCAAACACTCTGCAGGGGATGTGATGCATGAGTGGGTGTACTGTTGTGATGAAGCTGCCAATCAACAGTTACCCATAGCTGCAGCTTTCTAAATTATCTAAATAGTTTCCACAGAAGAATGTTGAAGCTTAACAGAAAATCTGATGCAGATTCATTGCTCTACTGGCTCCTTCAGTTGAATGCAACAGCCACACGGTACACATGCTCACTCAACAGCATCTACCACCGCCACAGACTGGTACCATGAAGTCTTGGCATTGTTTACACATATGCATCCCCATCCACTCTTGTTGGTGACCAGGTTACATCGATGTTGCACAAACAAGTGGTCCCCAACCTCTTTGGAACCAGGGACCAGTTTCATGGAAGACCATTTTTCCACAGATGGGGGCAGGGGTTGGTTTCAGGATGATCTGAGCACATTACATTCAAGCTCACCTCCTGCTGTGCAGCCCATTTCTGGTGGAACTTTTTCCAGACAGACCTTGCACCATGTAGGTGAGGTATTTAATCCAATCAGTCACTCAACAAATATTCACTGAGTACATTGCTATTAAGTACTAGGAACAAAGAGGTAAATAAGAAAACTAGGGCTTACAGCCAACCAAGAGGAAAAGACATATAAGAAACTTGTGAAAATATATTACAGTCAACAGACCTCGGCTCTCAAATGTCTCCCACTTCAAACAATTCAGTTCTAGATCATGATGTTCATGGAAAAAATGTCTCAGCTGTCCAACAAAATTTCAGTTTTGATTCTCTACCCAACAACCTTT
Organism: Noctilio leporinus; assembly: GCA_004026585.1. Lineage (NCBI taxonomy): Eukaryota > Metazoa > Chordata > Mammalia > Chiroptera > Noctilionidae > Noctilio > Noctilio leporinus. Next base: position 165,502 of record PVIW01002605.1, read on the forward strand.
TCATCCTGATGCCTGAATAACCAGTCACCTCTATGATTCAGATTTTGAATAAGTCACTTCTGGAACAGTCTCCCAGAATAAATTAAATTTGAGAACGGAGTTTCCACTGTATGTAAAAGTGAAATAACTATCTTACATATAAGATTACGTATAAGTAACAAAAAGAAAAGAAAGTATGAAATCTAATTGTGAGATACGAAAAGGAGTTGATGAAAATGATGGTTAGAAGTAGCCCCCAAATCATTATCTAAATAGATAGATGTAGATTATGGAATTGATTTTTGAAGTTGAATATACTTACGAAGAAAGGAGAGAACGACATTTCAATTTAGATATATCAGATATTCCATTTCACATACAATTGCTTAGGTATAACAAGGAAATGATGGCAAGCAGTTACGCATGTCAGACACCACACAAGAGTCAGCAAAAGCAAGTGCAGGAGGTACTTGGGCTTGAAGAAATTACTCAGTCAAGATTTCCATTCTGGAAAACTGATTCTGGGAGTGGATCTGCAGTGGGGAGAAGGGTCACTGAAGGAAAAACAGGTAGAAACTCCCTGACACCCACGAACGCAGGTCCCTGAAGAGAGGTGGGGTGCAGAAAAGGCCTGGAAACACTTTGACAACCAAATGCCCCCCAGTGAAGAAACTATTATTCCACCTTGAGAAAAGAGGATGATATCCTGCCATTTGTGCCATGGATGAACCTTGAGCACAGAACGCTAAGGGAGATAAATCAGACATAGAAAGGCAAGTATTGTATGTTTCAGTTGTATGTGAAAACCAAAAACAAACAAAAAACCAAAATAAAACAAACAAACAAAAAAAACAGAGTGAAATGGCAGTTACCAAGGGGTGGGTGATGGGAGATAAGACTGATAGTATTCAAGGGTACACAGTTGTAAAGAGTAATAAACAAGCCAGAGTTCTAATGCATAGTATAATGAATATAGACGTATTATAATTACGTAATATGAGGCTATGACTACCATGGCAATCACAATACAATATAAGAATGTATCAAAGCAATGTGCCTTCTTCATTTACTTAATCTACTTTTACACTTAAGGAAACGCCAAGTAAAATTCAAGATTGTATTGACCCTTTTTAATCAAAGCCCCTAAAAGGAAGGCAAGTCACAGTTACTTAAGATTTTCTACATTAACTTAATGATAAATTAAAATCATTTTCTATGTTATTTTGTATTAGTGTCACATATACAGCATAGTGGTTAGACAAATCATATACTTTAAAAAGTGCTTCCCCCAATATTTAGAATACCCACATGACACCATGCGTAGTTATTGCAATATTATTGACTATATTCTCTATGCCGTATTTTACATCCTCATGACTATTTTGTGACTACCAATCTGTATTTCATCCAGGGCTACTGAATGAAAGAGGTGAATGGATTAAGAAATAATTAAAAAATAGATAATAATCTATCAATAATAAAACAATCATCGAACAGTTAAAAAAAAAAAAGAGCCCTGACAATGTAAAAGTATAATAAAATGTAAGATGTCTGTGAGTGGGATTTAACGAGAAAAATGTATATATGCATGTATACATATATGAATATTCCAGCTTCATTACAACAAAGTTCGGGAGCTAAGTAAATCTGCTTTAGCCATCAAAGCCAACTTCACACTATATTAGATCTTCAAATAGCCTAAATTCATACTAAACCTTGAGTAATAATCAAGAAATACTCTACCAACAAAAGCTGTAAGTATTCATCAAAGTACAAGTCTCTAGAAGAGCCTGGATCCCTTAAGATAAATATTTTTTTAATTTAGTCTGATATATCAAGACAAAATATGTCATTGCTAGACTACTATTAGACAAAAATTATCAATACAGGGATAAACCCATTTTCAACCGCATGCCTCTCTATTTCGATTACTATGATAAATGATATGTTAATATTACAAGTAAAGAATCTCTTGAGAGCTGATAAATTTGACTCCCAGGAATTCTAGAATTATGAATAAACAGCTATTCCACACAGTCATGCCTATGATAACTTACAACTAAGCTGACATAGAAAAGCAAGAGAAATAGAAGGGGCAGGACAAAGAAATGTGTAAACAGCAAAGCAAGAAACACAGAGCCAGACAAATTTCATACCATACTATCAAATGCATTAACACAAGCCAGAATTAAATATATAAAGAAAACCATCTTTGGGCTTATTAAGTAATTTACGTTCCATCCGCAGTGGAACTAAACCATGTTATCTAAAACCTTTTTCCAAAACACTTATAATCAAGACCACTTCCTGATCTGTCAAGAAAAAGGAGTTCCCTTCTTTCATTTTAAGAATATTTCTGATATGAGGTGGTGCTAACAATCAGTATCAAGGCAGGAAGACAGAATTCCACCTAAATGCTTCTTAGAAAACTGCTATTAGAGCACTGAGTCTGCTCTATGACCTTGAAGACACATCAGGATACATAAATGAGCAGAGAAGGGTTGCTAAAGATATTAGCTGTCAAGAGACTAGAGACAGTTTAATCCTTTAAATAATGTTAAAGAAGATAACTAATCACTTACCCACAAAATACAAAATGATATAGCTGTTGGTATTATCAAACAAGTTGGGTGGTTCTTCATACATCATTAATAACAAGAAAGACTATACATAATGGCAAGCTAGTAATAAGAAGATGACATCATCTGCATTATTTTTAGACTTCAATTTCGGAATATTTCTAGTTATGCATTTTCTCATCACAAAACAGGAGAGCTCAATGAGAATTGTATCTCTGATTTAGCTCTACTGTACTCCAGGTCATGGCAAACAACATTGACTTGATCAGGCAATTGTTATAAATATTTTTTTATAATAAGGTCTACTAATGAGAAATATGGACTCTGTTGTAGAAAATACTTTGTTTATTTGGGATTCTAAGCTAGTATTATTAACATCAGGTTCCAATGGTCATCTGTAGACAGTATTCTTAGCTTGTGAAATGTCCAAAAACAGACAGAGGGTGACGCATGGCTCATAAACCACATTTGCCGACCCATTTTATAGCACCATCAGGTAGTAAATGTAGACTTGTTGGTACATCACAGATTCAAAACAGAAAATACCTTGCAATTCTAAAGCCAAAGTCAAAAACACAGTAAGACTCTCAGATGAATAAGCATTATTCTTATAGTGTACCAAACACTCCACATATAGAAGGAGAAAACTACACAAACCCTTTCCAAAGAGGAATCCATAGAAGATATGAGTAGGAACATGAAACCAATTAGATTACAGTTCTTTGTTAAATTCAATAGTAAGCAAATATTTTATTTTGCTTCTAGATGAACATATCTGTCTTTACTTCAAAAGTAACATTATTATTACATAAAATCATTTTAGTTTACAAAGGAACACACATATACACATAAATTCCATAACCCAAAGGCAACTATTTATTACCTTGGAATGCATTCTTCCAGACATCTCTCAATGCATAAATGGTTATGTTTGTATATATTTAAACGTATATACGTATTTTACATATCACATAAACACAAATATAGATACGTAGACATATGCACATGCACATATACAAATTTCACATCAGGTAACATGAGTATCCAATTGGAAACAAAAAGAAGCCTTTAAAATTTAGTATTATAAAACATAGTGAAAACACATGGAAATAGCACTATAAATAGAGTCTTTACATGTCAATACAGGTTTTACCAAGGAGTCATTTTTAATAGTAAATATATTTACCAATTGCCAGTTACATGGCCCTGGAAGTTAGTTAACAATCCTGTGTCTTCCAGTTCTTCATTTGCAAATGGGAATAATAATGTAAATAATATGAGGTTTTAGGCTTAATGAATTAACATACAAAGCACTCAGAACAAAAGCACTAAAGTAAGATGTTTGGTATTATCATCATAATTACCATAAAATATATTCTTACTCTATCCAAATGTCTCTGTTCACTGCTACTATTGCAGACTAAATCACTCTAACATCTACCAGTTTATTACGTTACTCTTAACTGAACTCTGAATTCATACCACCTACAAACAACAAAAGACAAAGTAAACCGTACTTCACAATTAAAAACTTTTGTGCCTCAAAGTATACTATCAAAAAAGTAAAAAAGAAAATCCACAGAATGCCAGTAAATTTTTTTAAATGAAAGGACTAACTAGCTAATTCACTGAAAGGGAAGTTCCTATGGCTTTCTTATAGTATGTGGTTCCATTTACCTGTCTTTTAGTTCTCAAAACATGTCTCTAGTCCTATGCTCAATGGAGAGTAAGCAGCTGTGAAGCCTAAACTAGCATTTTACCAATACCTACACTGGCTCACTTCACATCCTGGGGTGGGCAAAACAAGTGACTTCAACTCAACACGGAGAAAAGGTATATACAACCTTTAGTAAGATCCTCATCATTCAGCATAGAAGTGTGGCATAAAAAGACAAAAGACAAAAAGGAATCAGAGTACCTTGGTTAGTCAGGGAATCCTTTTTAGGGCACTTATTATGGTCAATTTAGATATTTCTTTTTTTAATATTGCATTCCCTTATTTTTAGAGAGAGGGAAAAGGAGGGTCAAAAAGAAGGAAAGAAATACCAATGTACAAGAGAAACATCAGTGGGTTGCCTCTCACACGCACCCTGACCAGAATAGAACCAGCAGCCCAGGCCTGTGCCCTGACCAGGAATCAAACCAGCAGTCTCTGGCTCTGCAGGAGGACTCCCAACCAACACCTGCGCCACACAGGTCCGGGCCATTTAGAGCTTTTACAAACATCAGAACTTTAACTAATGAAATTCAAATCTGAACATATATAGCATTTAATTGTTTTACAAATGTGTTAGGTTATATAATTTATTGTTCTTTAAATGGCCCCTATTTTATTTAGAATATTTATAATACCTCCTATTTGTTTCTTATTGAAATAATGTAAATTTTGGTTTTTGAAAACCAATTAGCCCTGGCTGGTAGGTAGCACAGTGGATAAGGTGCCTGTGAACCCAAAGGCCACTGGTTCAATTCCCAGCCAGGGCACATAACCAGGTTGCAAGCCAGGTCTCCAGCCAGGTCTGTGGAGGCCTGTGAAAGGCAACCATACATTGATATTTCTCTCTCTCTCTCTGCCTCTTTCCCTTCCCCTCTCTCTGAAAATAATAAAATCTTTAAAAATAATTTAAAATAAAATTGAAATTAAAAAAAAAAGAAAACCAATTAATCCCCTAGAAAGCTAATATTTTTGTTCCTTAAAACATACTGTACCTGTATTCCAATAATTCTAACATGTTTTTGGTGATCTCAATTATCCATTTTAAATATTTAATTGACTTAATAATCCAAAATAGCAATATTATAGTTATATACTCACATGAAACAATATGTCCATATAAATTGTATATTTAACTGACAAAGCAGGCTAAATTCAAATTACACATGAAACAAAGAGCACTAGCATTAAGTGTCGCTACATATAACCATCTAAAACACAGAAATCAGTGTCTTAGGAGACTAGATTTATGCTACAAATTCACCCAAAACCCCAGTAACTAATATGGTGATAAAAATTTGGGGTTATTTTTAACATCCTAAAATCTAAAGGATAGATTCTCAAACTTTAGTGTGAGAAGCACCTAGACTATTTGTAAGAAATGCAGACTTGGTGGCCCCACATTCAGAACCGGTTCTGTAGGTATGGAGGGATGGGAGAGACACAACTTTAAACACTCCAATGATGACTCTGATACTGACCTAAAGTCTGTAACATGAGCTAGGAAATGGCAGTTCCCCTAAATCTGTATCAAACCTTAGAAATTATATAAAATAGACATTTTTTAAAAAGAATGATGTAACTCCCGAAACTAACATAACATTGAATGCTAACTACAATTGGAAAATGAAACCATGAAGAAACAGCAACAACTGCCTGCGCTGTGAGTTAGGGTTGGAGACCTGACCGAAGCAGCAGGAGGATAGTGGCAGGGATGATGAAAATGCCCTGTATCGTGACCAAGGTGATGGTTATACGGATGAACTAAGTGGGAAGCAAATCAAACACCTTTCTCCAAAAGCCACTCCCTCCCCTGACAACACCACAGAGAATTCACACATGCTGGCCTAGCCTCTCTTACAGAAAGCGTTGACATTGTTATATTCAGTCAGAGAAAAGCAGGATGCCACTGAAGGGCTCTGGGACAGTGTCCACTTCCTCGATAAAAGGAATTAACATTATTGATGCTGCCCTTTCTTTCCTACTGCCTGGAATTCAGAAAGGATGTCCAGAGCACTGGCAATTATAAAACAAGCACACGGAAAAGAGCAAAACTGTCAGATACTGTTGAGCAATTGTAGCAAAAGCAGCAGCATCCCTCTTGTAACGTGAGAAAAATAAACCCTGATTTTTTTCAAGCATTATTAAATGTGATTTTGTTTCTGTAGCCAAATACAGTCCTAACGACCACCCAAATACAAATTCCCTTTCCATCTATCTTTTTAAAGGAAGAAGGAAAGAAAAAGAAAGGAAGGAAGGAAGGAAAGAAGAAAAGGAAGGAAGGAAGAAAACACAAAAGTAGGGAGAACTTGGATAAAAGTTCTCAAATCCAAGAGTACTGAACTTTAGGAAACCTATAAGAATGACAACTAAAACCATAAACACAAGTCCCATACAGCAGCATTGTTTACAATAGCCAAGACATGGAAGCAACCTAAGTGTCCATCAATTGATGAATAAAGATATGGTACATATATGCAATGAAGTATTATTCAGCCATAAAAAAGAATGAAATCTTGTCATTTGGGAAAACATGGATAGACCTAGAGAGCATTATGTAGAAGGGAAAGATAAATACTATACAAGGTCTGTCCCAAAAGTATTGGCCGTGCAAACTGTTTTCATTATATTGACATTGGCTTGACATTTTTGGGACAGACCTCGTGTGATTTCACTTATATGTGGAATTTGAAAAACAAAACGAAAGCTTGTTCCAGAATATGTTACTCAGAATGGAAACAGAGTAAAAACTGATAATCTGCACCTACCCTCTATCCCATCTGTTTGCTTCTTCCACCTATCAATTCTTCACATCTATTTATTTATTCAGTAACTATTTATGGAAAGTCTCTTACATGTTTTCCACACTTCTGGGTGCCAGAAATTCAAAAATAAGCTAAAATAAGCAGCATGCACTTACCATCTGAACCAACAATTATACTCTTGGATATCTATGCAAGAGAAATGAAAACAATGTTCATATAGCATATTCATAATAGTCCAAAACTGTAAACAGTGCAGGTGACTGTTTAGATGAACTGTCAATATCCTGGCCACATACTTTTGCAAAATGTTACCACTGGGATAAACTGGGTCAAGTGTACATGGGCTATCCTACTATTATTTCTTGTAAGTACCTATGAACAGCACGGACACTTGGCCAAGAGACAGAAAAAGGCCAGCACTCAGGCTGCCCCCATAAAATCTCAGGCTAGTCTCCCCTGGCACCAAGACAGACACAGGCAGTAGTGTGGTGATGGCCCGAGGCAGGATGGAGGTGGGAAAAAGTGGGGGAAATGGGGATATCTGTAATAGTGTCAACAATTTTTAAAAAAGTTAAAAAATAAAATGGAAATGCCAAAAAAAAGGATAAGGGATATTTTGACCACCTGGCAGTTGCCATTGGAACAACTGGCACATGCACCTTAAACACTTTAGTCCATGTCCTCATAGGAGGAAAAGTACCCCAGAATGAGGCGTAAGCAAAGTTCCTGGTGGGGAAGAGAAGCGAAAGTGATGTTGTGATACGGGTATACTATTGGAGCTCACACTGTGAATGTGTGATTGTACTCACAAGCCTGTGTCAGAGGGTATCCTCTGCCATGTAGGCTGTGGGACAAGAACACAAATGACCACCCACTAGGCTTCCAGTTCCTTCCCATGTTATACACCATAGAAACCAAAGGGTCCCAGTAGGAAAAAGTTTAGGTGCAGACTTAATGGACTTATCCCAGTGGTACAATACCGCCACCTGCCTGAGCCAGCTACCAAATACACGCCCTTTTGTGGAAGGCCGCTATTAATGGGCTACTAAGTTCTTGTAACTTAAGGGACACATGGAGGCTTTGTGATTTTGATGAACACAGTGGAAAGGCCCAATAGGGCTTGCTGGCCCAATGGAAATGGTATGTCCCAGGACATGTTCTTGCCTGGACCCTGCAGTGTCTTGCTTTTAAGGTTACTGCATCACTCGCCCTACTTTGCCTGAACCAATGCCCCTGGCTCAACGGGCCCTTTCCTCCTGGCTTGGATGAGACAGAAGGGGATGGTCACTACTGGCCTGGGGCAGCTGCACAGCCCCAACAAAAGCTCTGGAGGGACAAATATAAGGATCAACTGGCTTAGCAGGATAATGGAAAGCAGCACCTCTACTTTAACTGAGGGGTCACTGTAATTGTGAGCTAACCACGTCCACTTCTTTATGTATGGTCTATGGGTGTATCTGTACTACAATCCAGTTAACATTGTGACAATTATATCTCAATGAAGCTAACGGGAGGGGGGGGGGGTGCCAAAAAATCAGGATGATGTTTTTGCAAGTAAAAGATGCGAAAACTCCAATAAAATTTGAATTTTGGTAAAAACAAAAGTAGGCAATATTTGGGACATACTCACATTAAATCTGTTTTTATCTGAACTATCATCAAATACTATGCATTAATAATATTAAAAAGCTAGGTTCTTCTCCCCTTGAGAATTAAACATACCAATCATACCATTTTGCAGGATTACTCTGATAAAGTAAAAATAATACTAATCTGATGTGCAGATGTTTCAAAAGCAAGCTTACAATTTATAAAAATTAGCATGTTAAGTACAAAATGACTTGTGTCTGCTTGAGTAAGACCTTACGGAAGTATATCAACAGAATATTGTAAGGTTTTACAACGTATGACTTAACTGTTGAAAACTAGGAATATTTTTCTAACTACATATGTGCTTTATGAGGAAAATTACTGTCAGATGCAGAGGATATCCCAAGTCATAGATCACAAAACAACTTAATTCAACATAATTAGATCCACATACTTGATTTTTTTCCTTGCCTGATTAAAGAATCCAGAATGACATGATTCTGAAGTGCTCAAAGATGGATAGACAGATCGCATGCCATGTAGATTTTATCATCACTGTTAAATTGTATATATCATTTCAAAATACGGTTTTCAGTAGAAGCTTATAAAATTAATTTTATGGTCATTAATTGAGTTTCCTTAGATCTTGATGTTTGGTGTTTAGAAATTCCCAAGCCCCTAAATTACAAGCTGTGTCAGAGAACAAAATAATTTAGTAACTTCTATTTGGTTTTCCTATTAAATAGGAATAGCCCTGAGAGTATCAAACAGCAGTACCTATGAACATTTGTCCATGTCCAGGGCACTGTTCTAATGGTTAAAGATATAAAGAAGCTTAGGTATGATCTCTATCTCCAGATGAAATTGTGGGTAAATTAAATGATAAATAATGCTAATACAAAAAGAGGTACCAAAAATAGGTGTAAGTAAAAAAAAATCAATGTGAATGTTTAAAATATTCATATTCTTTGAGGTTATCACTGAGGTAAAGAATACCAGTGATTAGAGAGCACAGGACATGGATTATAAAACCAGAGTTAAGAAATAAACTCAATCCCTTGCTGGTGGCACAGTGGATAAGGAGCCAGCCTACGAACCCAAAGGTCGCTGGTTCAATTCCCCAGCCACGGCACATAACCAGGTTGCAAGCCAGGTCTCCAGCCAGGTCTGTAGCTGGAGGCAGGCGAAAGGCAACCATACATTGATGTCTCTCTCCCTTCCCCTCTCTCTAAAAATAATGAATAAAATCTTTAAAAAGAAAGAAAGAAAGAAACTCAGAGTACATATGTGCCCAGCAGCATAGTGAAATAAAATCATTACTGAAAATGCTCACCTAATTGAAAACTTCCACACAAAAGGAACAAAAGCAAATGGTGACTAAACTTGACAGTAAGCAAGTTTGTTGTGCCAAAAAGTACGGACACTTTCAAAGAAGAATGGAGACATGTCAAAAGGACATAAATGGCTCCAACCGGCCAAATCTAGGATATTTTGAGCATTAAAATAATTATTGCATGACATAATCCATTGAATAAAAGAGGAAGCTATTAAACCAAATAATATATATAAGTAAAAGAAGTAATGCAAAATTTGATGAGGAGTGGAATGTTTGCATATTTTAAAATTAACTCTTCACCTGCTGTATACCCAGGACACAGCACAAAGGCAGTAGACTAAAATACTCATCTCCATCTGCTCATGAAAGAAGCATATTTGTGCACCTGAAATATTGCTACACGAAGATCCAGCTTCCAATCAGCCTGCAGCTAGGTGCTGACCACATAAACAAAATGAGGAATAGAAATTATACGTATAATCCATCTCAATAGATACAGAAAAACATTTAGAAAAAATTCAACATTCATCATAATAACAATTCTCAACAGATTGGGAACATAACTCAATATAGTAAAGGCCACATATGACTAGTCCACAGCTAATACCACAATCAGTGATGAAAAGCTGAAAGATGTTCCTGTGAGATCAGGAACAAGAAAAGGATTCCCACTCTTGCCTCTTTTATTAAACGTGGTTCTGAAAATCCCAGCCAGAGCAACTAGGTAAGACAAGAAAAAAAAAAAGGCGGGGTGGGGGGGGGGGGATCCAAATTGGAAAAGAAGGAAAACTCTCTTATTTAAAGATGACATGCAAACCCTAAATACCGTACCAGAAAACTGTTAGAAATAAGAAAGAAATTTAGTTAAGTTATGGGATACAAAAACAAACATACCAAAATCCATTGCATTTCTATAAACTAACAATGAACTATCAGAAAGAGAAATTTTTAAAAAACCAATCCCATTTGCAATTGCATTGGAAGTAATAAAATACTTAATAAAACCAAGGAGGTAAAAGACCTGTGCAAGGAAAACTTTAAGAGGCTGATGAAAGAAAATGAAGAAGACACAAACAAATGGAAACATATTTCATGATCATGAACTGGAAGAATTAATTAATATTAGTAAAATGTTTAGACTACCCACAATAATCTACAGATTCAATGTAATCCTATTGACATTTTTCACAGAAATAGAAGAATCCTAAAACTCATGTGGAACCACAAAAGATGCTGAATAGCCAAAGCAATCTCAAGAAAAAAAGAACAAAGTTGGAAGCATCATGCTACCTAACTTCAAACTATATCACAAAGCTACAACAATCAAAACAGCATGATAGTGATGAAACAGATGCTAGAAATAGAAAACTAATAGATTAAAAACATATTATTTTAAAAAACATATTATTAACAAAGACTACAACTATCACTAATACTGTTACCATTATTTTAGAGTTCTTAGCCAATGTAACATGAGAAATCAAACTGAAAAAGGTAAAAACTTACCATGATTTTCAGAAAATACATTCTACTTACAAAATAAATCACTAGAGAAATTATTTGATCTTACAGTGTTGTCTAGCAAAGCAGGAAGATAAAAATATGCTACAAAATAATCAATACACTTGTTATACCATAGCAATAATTTTAAAACCTAACAATTCCTAGATGTAAAATTTCTATATCGTAAACACGTTATTTCTAATTGTATTAAAATGTAATTTCAATGTAATCAAATAAAAAACTTTAGAAGATTCTTTGCATGATTCAATAAGGTTACTCTAAAATGCATCAATGAAAAATAGCCAAGGAAGTTTTTGAAAATAAACACTGGATCATGCCATAAAGCTAAACTAAATGTAACAGCGTAATATTGGTGGAAAGTACGGTTTTACTTTCACTTGGAAAAATTTCCAATAATTAACACTTTGCAAATCTTATTTAACCTATCCCTTCTTTTTGTTGTGCCAGAATATTTAAAAGCAGATCAGAGATGCCATATTGTTTCACTTCAATATAACTTCAGGATATATTCCAAACCGATAAAGATTTTTTAAAAAACCACACACACAATAGCACACCCAGCAAAATTAACTGATATCATATAATACCCAGTTCAAGGTCTATTTTTCTCCAACTGTTTAAAAAATATCTGTTTGAACTTTGCTTCAATCAATCTCCAAACAAAGTTCACACATGGCCTTTAAGCCCTGCCTCTAAGACTCTTGTAATCAATATAGCCAAAGAACATATATTTTATCTGAACCTATCACCAAGTATGCTCTTGCTAACATTAAGTGCCAATATGATATAAACAACCAGCTACATTAGATGTCATATTACAGCAGGAAAACACCTTCTGAAAAGTAGACAACTTACTTTGGCTTCAGTTTCTCCCCTGTGAAGAGTATAGAGATGATGGACAGCACTTTGTGATGAGGACCAAGGATGAGTCAGAATTTGGAAGACATGAAAGTCATGGCCAAGGGTGTCTGTTGTGACTAGAAGCATTCCTGAAGGATATACCAAAAAAGGGGGTAAAAATAAAGTCAATTATGTATGCAGATGAAATATTTTCACAAAGAACTCTTCATGCTTTGAAGAATTATCAGAGAAAATTTTTACCAAAGATATAAGAAAGTCTTCATAATAAAAAAATCAAAACAGTATCTTTATCCCATATGAATTCAAAACCTTAACATCACATCAGTATATAATAGAATACTAGTTTTATGGTGTTACCATATGACTAGTAAAAGAAAGTTTTATATGTCTGAACTTACAGAGTTTACAAGCATTTTATAACAAAATTGATAAAAATAAACATGAAAATGACTTATTTCCATAGAACCCACTGACACTATTTGCCATTTCCCAAAACCTGAATTTTAAGTTCCAATTTATCTATGAAAACAACTACTTAATCACCAATTTATATAACCTGTCTCTACCCTGGCATAATATTTATTGATCTGCTTGTAGTAGCTTTCAAAAAGCAAAGCTTTTCATTTCTATGAGATATCACAGCTAAGAATTCTTTGCAAAGTCACAAAATATTTCCATGTTTTCTCATCAAAATTCCAGTTTTTTTACATTTATATCGATCATCCATTTTGACTTAATTTTTGCATAAACTGAGATATCTAACAAATTTCATTTTTGCAAATGATGTCCAAGTATTCCTGCAAGATTTTTTGAAGAAACTATTATTTTTATCCATTGACTTTTTTATCTTTTATTAGTTATCCAATCTCAACTTGACAAAGATCAACTGGTCATATATACATCAGTCATCTTCTAAAAGTACAATTCTATTGGATCAAATTCTGTGTTTATACTTTCCTTAAGATCGCACTTTCTTGCTTATCTAAGAAATCGAAATCAGGCAAAGTGAGTCATCCTTCTCTGACCTTTCCCAATTATTATTTTTGCTATTTCAATTTATTTACCTTTCCAAACACAGAATAAACTTTTTGACACCTACTAAAAAAAAATTCCTAGGATTTTTGGGAGAACTTTATTAATTCTATAAGTCAATTTTGGAATCATGGACATAGTAATAATATTCAGGATTAAATTTTGTTGAGATTTTCATAACTATGTTCCTGAGGTATAGTGGCTTCTACTTTTCCTTTCTAAGGCAGGCATTTAAATGGAAAGGTGGAAGTACGTTTGAGTTTGCTACTTACATAGCTTATATAGTATAGCTCTATTCACTACATTAGATTTAAAAATAACCTACGAGATGCCAGTGTCCTGGTTATTTCCAGGAGAATATATTTTAAATGTTGGAAGAAAGTGTTGTTTATTGATATCTACTTCAAACCTGTAACAGTTTATATAACATTGCCTCCCACCTTGCACATAGCTATGGTCATGATGGCATTGACTTATGTTACATTCTCTCCATATTGTTGTTGTTATTCAAACTATAAATTTCTAAGGTTGGGCACAAATGCTATGCTGTCCTTTTGTGCACAGTATTTCTTCACTCCTATTTTTTGCTGCGTTATGTACTAAGTTTGCATTATCACAATTCCACAACTACATTCTGAGTCTACTTTCCCACAACAAAACTATTTTCTGCACATGACAACCCACCCAATGGAAAAATCATTCTGACAGGAAATACCATGAACTTGCATTTATAACAAAAATATATTACCTACTGAAAATAACCTTCATTTTGTTTAGAATAGATCAATATTTTACTCAAAATGAGCATTCAAATAAGTTTTTATTGGTCAAGACTAGTATTGTTTTGCATGAGTGTTCATAAATGGATGTTCTTAGCTATTGAAATTGACATTAATATCTAAGTTTTTAACACATAAACAAATTCAAATTTATTGAGACATATCCACTGAAAATGTATCCTTATTATCTTCTGTGTATCCTAACTTAAAGTTTTCTTTTCCACTTCTCCAAACAAGTGTGGCTTCTATAATCCAGCAATTAGCTTAATGTTCTTGACAAAACTATAGAATGATGGTAAAAAAATTAAAAGAGCAGAGCTAGGAAAGAAATAGCTTGTATACTACTGTATAGTCATGTGCTTTCTTTTAATTTATAATTTCCTTTTTTGCACACATTCTACTGGGAGAAATGACAAGCTTTTTTTCTCTAGAAAACAAGTTAAAAAACAGATATACATAAAAGGAAGAACTTGTACAGGGTAGACTGTGGCTTGAGAACTATTTATGCAGCATCAGAAGACTAAACCAGACTAGCCTGGCCATAAACTAAACCAACGCCCCAAATGAGGTGCCAAGCCACAAAATGCATTTGCGTCATCTGGGAATACAAGGGAAAAAAGGACTTCTAATTATAGGGCCTGGAAGCGGAAGCCTAGAGTGATTAGCTGTTCAGGCGCTGTTGTCTGTTTATCTGGAAGCTTCCTCTCCCTCACTCAAAGCCTCAAGTTTGATAGATACGCGTTAGCTTTGGAGGGTGGGGACTAACACTGTGGATGGTACATGGAGTTCTCCAAAATCTGAGACTGGAGACTGAACATTAAGGCTTTTGTGGCCTTATAAGAACATAAGTCTTTTCAACTGGGCGTCAGCTGGTTAGCCCAAAAGGCAAAATTAAAGAGCAGCAAACCTTCACTGGGCATACGCTGTAAAATCACAGAAACATGAGTAGATATGTCTTTTTGCCATATCCTATTTATAACACCTACCTAATTGTATGTTTCTTTATCACATGCACACATATGAACTGGAAGACAAATTACTAGCTATTCACATTCTCCTCCAAAAAGAGACATGAACACATTGATATTCTGGGAAGAATCAAAATCTTTACAGGAATTCAGATTATATCACTCATAAAATAATTTTGTTTTGGCATTAATTCTTGTGAATTTAATACTTTCAAATGAATACCTGTACAGATCAAAACTTAACAATTATTTAATTATTTTTAACATTACTAGTCAAATGTGCAAACATAAAAGCAGAGAATCAGAATCCTAGTATTGACAAAAGTCTATTAGGACTTCAAAGTACATAAAACTACACTAGGCTAATATCATAGCCTATTAAAGGCTGATTAATAAAACCTTTAAACCAAATGTGAGTAATTGAAAGCAATGGTCTCAAAGTCTCACTATGGGCAGCATTTCTTAAGCTGCTTAAAGATGCAGATAATCAAACAATACATTGTACTCTTCCACATTTGTGGCCAAGGATATATTAAGATTTTCTTGACTTTATGCTCAATAATACCATTAAAGGCAGTGAAATCAACACAATGCAATGAATAATGGACATGACTTATCTGATGCCCCCTCCTCAAAAACTTGCGCCTATCCAGAACCAAGATAAATTTGAGTAAAATCTCTCATGTGGCTCTTATTCATTTGCTCCCCATGGAAATGTCTAAAATCAACAATTAATTTTCTAGGTCACACATAAGTTTTTAATTCCATCCTCCTACATATTCAGGAGTTTGTAGTTAAATTCTTTATTTAAATGATTTGTTTTTGTCCTTCCATTTTGCATCAGGAAATTTTTAAAGTTCTAAAGACATCTTTTAGCTACATCCAAAGGACTTTCATATTAGGTGTTCTATTATTTTTAACAGTCTATTTATCTAACAGACATATAGGAAAGTGGCTGCCAGAATATTTTTAAAAAATGTTATTAACCTCTACTGATGTACGAGGACTATCCTGAAAATACTGGCTGTGCAAACTGTCTTAATTGTATTGACATTAGCTGAAAACTTTCAGGACAGAACTTGTATAATTTATGTACAATAACTGCACTCAGTTGGACAAATCTGACAAGTAGATGTATACACCTACAGAACTACTACCATAATCAAGATAGAGAATATGTGAAAAAAATTCCCTTGTGTGCACTTGCAGCTCATCCCCGCCCTTTCCCATGGCCCCCAGCAACCACTGGTTGGCTTTTTAGCATTATGAATTAATATTGTCTGCTTTAGAATTGATATAAGTTGAATCACACAAAATTTTGCTAACCCTCTGTAAAGTGGTCCATTCATTGAATTTTATTTATGAGCAGTGTTCTGTTATATAGATATATGAAAAATTATATAGTCATTCAGCAGTTATTTCTAGTTTTTGGCTATTGTGAATCAAACTCCTATGAAGAGTCAAGTTCAAGTCTCTCTGTGTGCATTTGTTTTGTTTGTTTAATGTCAGCTGAAACTTGCGAGTCAGTCATACATATGTTTAACTTCATAAGAAAGTGTGAAAATGCTTTTCCAAAGTGGCATGTAATGTGAGCTCCATAATCTTACCAACATCTGCTATTGTCAGTCTTCTTGATTTTTAATAATTTCAGTGTGTATTTGGTAATTTCTTATATTTTTAATATATCATTTTGTCTTGGTGATCAGTGATATTGATTATTTGTATATTTTTGCATGACACAATTATTCAAATCTTTGCCCATTTCAACTTTCTGTGGATATATGCAGATATATTTTCTACCACTGTATGGCATCCCATTTCATTTTCTTAATACCTTCCTGAAGGTTTTAAACTTTAATGAAGAACAATTTTATGGTTTGTATTTTTTGATGGCTAGAGGCTGGTTGAAGGTGGGCAAGGAGTGGGAGCAGGAATGTGGACATCTGTAATAGTGTCAACTATAAAAAATAAATTTTGAAAAATGAAACCTTTAATCTCCATTAGGTAACAATGATATAATCCTTGTTTACTTTTTGGACCATTTATAATTTTAGATTTTATTTTTATTTATTTATTTATTAAAGATTGTATTTCATTATTTCCAGAAAGAGGGGAAGAGAGACAGGCAGAGAGGGGGTGAGACATCAATGTATGGTTGCTTTTCACCTGCCTCCAGCCACAGACCTGACTGGAGACCTGATTTGCAACCTTGCTATGTGCCCTGGCTGGGGAATCAAACCTGCGACCTTTGGGTTTGCAGGCCAGTGCCTTATCCACTGTGCTACCAGCCAGGGCTTATAATTTTAGATTTTAAATGAAGCCTATCAACTGAGAATTAGTTTTAAAGTATTGTATAAGTAAATGCTCCCCACTCCCCTAAATGGATACCACAGTTCTTCAAGCACTATTTGTTAGGGCAACTATACTATCCCTACTGAATTGCTTGATATTTTGCTTGAAAATAAAATGATAAACTGATAAACTTGAGAATTCTATTTCTATCCATCTATGACTGTATTTCCCCAAAACATTCTTTCCGGATTACTGTATTATTTAGAATAAGTCAGAACTTTAGACAGTTTTGGTTTTCAAAATTTTCTCATCTTTTTCATGATTGATTTGGCTATTTGTGATCCTTTGAATATTTCCATATAATTTTAGAATAAGTTTGTGTTGATTACTTTTGGTTTAAACATTCACTTTCAATAAAGCTAAGCATTAGCGAACAATATTAACAAAAAACACTAATAAGCTCTCAAGCCAAAAAAGTTGGTAAAAATTTAATGGAAAAACAGTTTTCTATCACAATTGCATGATTTTTCTTTTTTTTTTTAAATATAGTTCTTTTATTTTATTTTCAGTCCAGAATATTTTCTATTTTCCTTGATGATTTCTTCTTTTATCTATAGGTTATTTAGAAGTATGTGTTTTGTTCTTGTTGTTGTTGTTTTTATTTTTAATTTTTATTTTATTGTTGTTGTATTACATCCATCCCCTTTTTGCTCCCCTCTGTCCTCTTCCCCGTCCACCCATTCCCCCCCAAAGTCAATCCCACCTTGGGAACCATGGGTCCATGTCCATGGTTCCTTTATACTAGGTTCTTGTCTAAACTGCTCCCCTTCCTTGCCTCTTCCTGCCCCCAACCCTCTTCCCCCTGACCACTGAAGGCCTATTCCCTGTATTCATATATCTGGTTCTGTTTTGCTTGTTGTTAGTTTTGTTCATTATTGTCCTGTAATGGGTGAGATCATATGGTATTTGTCCTTCACTGACTGGCTTATTTCACTAAGCATAATACTTTCTAGTTCCATCATTTTTCTTAACATATAATATTATAACATCATAATAGAGAGAGGGTCACTAGAATGGCAAAAGTATAAAATTTTTAGATAAAGTAAGAATATTGAAAAGGTAAAAATGTATGATCTAAGAAGATTAATTTGACTTATAGCTTTACTTAGGAAAAGAGCATAT
Source organism: Noctilio leporinus (assembly GCA_004026585.1). Classification (NCBI taxonomy): domain Eukaryota; kingdom Metazoa; phylum Chordata; class Mammalia; order Chiroptera; family Noctilionidae; genus Noctilio; species Noctilio leporinus. The sequence continues at coordinate 184,103 of PVIW01002605.1, forward strand.
CAGACAATTTCAGAGCTTTATAACTGTAGGGCCTTAAAAAACAAATTGCCTGATTTCAATGAACAGATAAGATCACTGAAACCCACAGATGATGAGAAATTTAAAAGTCTTAAGTGTTAGCTAGTGTTACAGGTTTCTGTATACCAACACAATGCTATTATTCTCAAAGAAAAATTATATACACATACACACAGACACAAATAGTACTAAATTTAGTCACAGACCATCAGTGCTAAAAGGCCATAATGAAATACATTTTGAATCAAGATTAAAAGGAATTTGTTAGGCAGAAGGAACAAGAACGTGAAAAATCATGAACAGCACAAAACAGGAAGGAGAAATAAGGAGAGGTCTAAAATAAAACATGGTGAGAATACTAAAAGCTGGGAAGGATGGCAAGGACGCAGAGAATCATGTCTAGAGGATTAATGGAAAGTATAAGAATAATGCTGATATCTCACTAAGGAGTGGATACCACTACAGAGATAATACTATGAAAAAGAAACAAAGAAATTTTGGAGTTTAAAAGTACAATAACTAAAATGAAAAAATTTAGTAGAGGAATGCAAGCAACACGTTTAAGCTGACAGAGAAATCAATCAAGATTACCTATCCTGGGAAAAAGAATGCAGGAAGATACAGAGCTTGTAAGACTGTATGAATCATGGAGTCCCAAAGGACAGAAGAGGAAAAAGGCAGAAATAATGTTTGAATTAAAAAAAAAAAAAATGATGGCCCTGGCTGGTGGCACAATGGGTAAGGTGCCAGCCTTCGAACCCCAAAGTCGCTGGTTCGATTCCCAGCCAGGGCATATAACCAGGTTGCAAGCCAGCTCTCCAGCCAGGTCCTTGGCTAGAGGCAGGTGAAAGGCAACCACACATGGATACTTCTCTCTGTCTCTGCCTCTCCCCCTTCTCCTCTCTCTAAAAATGATAAATAAAATCTTGGAAAAAAGACTGAGAAATCCCAAATATGCTTTAAAAAGAAACATTTAGGGTAGTAAAGCTAGTCTATATGATCCTGCAATGGTGGATACATATGAATATGTTAGAACCATAAAAGTTAAAACACCAACACTGAATCCTAATGTAAACTAAGGACTTTGGTTGATAATGATATAGCAACCTAGGTATAGCAACAAAAGTAGTTTGTTCTCAATGAGTCTCAATTTGATTGCTATCAACTTCAACTGGTCTACCTACCATGGAACATTGTCCAGCAAAAACTCTACAGTACAAAACTTTGCAAACTACTTTTGACATATTCGATCAGTCACAATACCTTCTCCGTACACTGCACAATTTTTTTCATTTCAATTGACTTTTTTATTTTTCTTGAAATAAGAGCTTAATATTATGAAAATGCTGCATATTTAATTCCATCTTCAATAGTAAGACAGATATATAAAATCACCAATTTTGATAAGTGTTTTTACACAATACAGTTTTAATGGAATTAATGTACTGTATCAGCAAATACAATGTTTTTATTGTGCAAGTAGGAGACTTCTAAAAAAAGAGAATCAAAATGGTTTGCAAATGTTATGTAACATTCATTCCCAAGCTGGGCGATATACCTGCCCACTTAGTATTTTCTTTCTCATGCCAGGCTGAAAGAAGGAGGGGGCAAGAGGCTCTTGTATACAGTTGGGTGTTAGCTATAATTCATCTTTGGAATTGACGGTGGCCTACCTGGCCGGCATCGTCTGCCTAGACCAGGTCACCTATTCCTTGTCAATCAGCATCAGCCCCATCACCTGGGCCCTATCACCACACTGGGGGTCTGGAATTTGTTTGTTTGTTTGTTTTAATGCAAGCTGGTAAGATAGCTGTCACAATACAATCTAACAAAATTGTTTCGGATGAAGTCAAAGATAACTAAATGCTACTGAAGCCATCTTACAGAAAAAACAAATGAACTTTTTGGCCAACCCAATATATTCTTATTATAATAGAAAGTCATAGACAGGAAAAACAAAGTTTCTAGTGTCTGAAGCATTCTGGCTATGGTAATATGAAATATACATTAATACAAAGGAGATGTGACATAACAGATGGCTGATCAAAATGAGTCATACTGGTTACTCCAAGTGGAGTGCTGTAAGGGACATAACTTCCAGAGTGTTTCTTCTTATTTAACTTAATTCCCACAACATTCAGAGCACTTCAATAAATCTTTGTCTTCATTAATTAAATCAATCCTACTGATCAACAATTACTACAAAAATCTTCCCCTCTATCAAAAATGACTAATTAAGATATTAGAAGAAAGATTATTCAAAGTGCTCTTTATTATCCTCTTACCATCATTCTTTATTTGAAAAGAAGAAAGAGATGGGTCTTTCCATCAATCTTAACTAATAGGATCATTTCTGCAGAATAAGATAAAATGTCAGTCTCTTCAGACTCGTCAACCAAAGAAATAAGATCTGAAAAGACTGTAAATTTATGAAGAATACTTCAGCTCTGAAAAATAATTCCACTGGGGTGGAATTCCACCATTGAAAGTATTAAACCAATTCCTGCCTATGAAAATTGGTAAAGAGAAAGAATTAAGTACTTAATCCCTGCCTTTCACATTCAAGATGATGGTGGTTCATCCTGGTTGATGAGAGAAAACTTTTTAAATGGGAGAGTAGCGGATAACTAATGCAGAAAATAATACAATTAGGAAAAAATCATTATATAGCCTTTAATGTAACAAAACTATCAAGTAAAAAGTTGTTTCAGATATGAGGCCAAAATACCATTCTGCAGATTACTTACTAACTTCCACCAGAGAAACCTATCTCCAATACACACACATCTGATGGGTCACAAACTTCTCCAAGTGATCAAACAGTATCACAGATTGCAAGACAACCTGATATAATGTGTCTCCTGCTGGGAGGAAATGATGTAAATAGTAATACTTAAGATGTTAAAAAAAAAAAATCCTTAGCCTGAATGTTATTTAAAAGCTTCTTTAGGGAATAAAGAAAACATTATTATAATGAAAAAATATGACAAGTGCAGAATTTGCATAAGATAACTGGACTGATCACTGCAAAAAAAAAAAAAAAAAAAAAGAAAGAAAAGAAAAGGAACGTAAAGAGACAAAAGAAAATATAAGACATGAACTTGAATTAGGACTCACTTTGAAGCAGCTAAAGAACACATTTTTGAGAAAGCTGGGGAATTTAGATAATATACTGTGTTAGTTTTCTGAACTATGATATAATTTTTGGTTATATAAGGGGGAGTCCTTATTCTTAGGACATGCATATTTAATTTATAGTGGGTGGAATTTTATAATACAAATAACTTACATTCAAATGGTTCAGCAAAATATACATATGTATATATTTTATATATTAAAATACGAATACTTATATAATGAAGGTGGTGGTACTTGGGTCATTACTGTACTATCTTTTAAATCTATTTTTAATGTTTGAAACTTTTAATAATAAAAAGTTTAGGAAAAAGACAAAATGCAATAGGGCATTCCACATCGCTATATCATCTCTGCCTATCATATGCTTTAAGAAAAACCAAAAAAGAAAAAAGAAAAAGAAATACAAAAGAAGGGGGGAAAAATACAAGTAAACTAGCTTATAAAATGTTACAGAGATAAAAATAAATTTGACATTACAAGGAAAATTCTATTCACATACATTAATATGTTGATTGAAATACTGAAGTTCTTGGCTTCATTGTAATACAGAAATTAATGCAACCCAACAGCACTGTTTACCTTCACGCTGTTTTCACCACTTTATTGCGAGCAAAGCTAATGTTTAAAGGGTTTCTAAATTTTTATTATAAATTCACTCAGGCAATAACCAGTTACTGAAGACTATTTACTCTTTTGATATTCACTGACACATAGAAGAAAAGCCAGATTCCTTTTTGCATAATATCCATTTCCAAAAATATTGAATGGAAAACCCATGCTATAAATGAGGGGAACAAAAGGACATACCACTTGTATTGAAAGCCATACAGCACACTGGTTTCTCATGAGCTGGGAAGTGGGCCACGATCCCATCACTGTCAGAATCCTCACTCACAAGCACCTTTACAACAAGGAAGAAGGCAAATAGAAATTAACTTTCAACCACCAATTACTGAGCTTAAAGACATACACAGCTACACCACAATGTCCTTGACCAAATAACATGGTTGCATGACAATGAAAAACTATTCTTGTCAATATAAGGTGAGAAAGCCACCTCAGGAATGAGAAAAAGATACAGCATGACCCCAGTAGAATAATCAGATAGACTCAAAGTAGTTGGTTAACTTGACTACAGATAACAGAGACAATAATTTCTACACACATTCACAAAACAACAAAAGTGAAATAATCAGCTATGTAGAGCTTTATTCAATGACAGAAACATATAGCTGTTGTTGTGTTAGGGACTGCTGAAAAATTCATGCTCATGATGGAACTAAAATAAGGAAAAACAAAACAACAGGTTAAACACAACAGCTACATGTCAGAGAAATTACCCATAAAATTCTTATCTAAAGTAAAAAAGTTCTGTCTTTAACTCCTAGTTTTTAGGTAGACAAAACCCTCTTCAAAGATATTACTAAGTCATAAAATCATAAGTATGATAAAGCAGATAGTTCTGCATCTCCAATTTATTCCACTTTTTTCACAACCATATTAAAATATAATTTACATTCCACATAATTTGCCCAATTGTGAGTATACTGTTCAATGATTCTTAAGAAAAATACATATTTATTTTTAAAAGTAGCCCTGGCTGGTGGCACAATGGATAAGGCGCCAGTCTGAGAACCCAAAGGTCGTTGGTTCAATTCCCAGGCAGGGCATATAACCCAGTTACAAGCCAGGTCTCCAGCCAGGTCCATGGCTGGGGGCAGGTGAAAGGCAACCATACATTGATGCCTCTCTCTCCCTCTCTGTCTCTCTCCCTTTCCCTCTCTCTGAAAATAATAAAATCTTTTTAAAATAATTTTTAAAAAGCAAGTGTTGAACTTAAAAAAAAAGTTCAACATACCTAACATCCAATATGAAATCCTACTACACTAATATGTGATCATGGCATCAGACAAAGAATTTAATCTATAACCCAGGAAGTAGTCCTATACTGGCAATGTTCATTTTTCTTTCAGTGTGAAAAGCTTTACAGGTTATAATTTACATCCTATAAAAGTCACCTACTTTATATTTACAGTTCAATGATTTTATACAGTACTATAACCATTAAACAACGTCCTCCAATTTCAACCCTGTCATGACATGTGACAAAATTTCCATCTTTTATAAAGCTGTATAATATTTTACACTGTATATATATGCAACATTTTCCTTCACGTGTTCATCTACTGTTGGACACTTGATTTGTTTTTTACCACCTGACTACTGTGAATAATATTGCAATGATCATGAGCGTGTAAATCTCTCTTTGAGATCCTGCCTTTAACTATTTTGCACGTAAACCCAGAAGTGGGACTTCTAGATCAAATGGTCATCACATTTTTAAATTTTTGAAAACCTTTCATTCTGGTTCCATAATAGCTGCCAAAGACTTCACAAGAGTACAACCTTCTCCTCATCCTTGACAACACTTATTTTCTGTTCTTTTGATATTGGTCATCCTGATTGGTAGAAAGTGATAGCTCACAGTTTGGTTTGGTTTGCAGTTCCCTAACAATCAGTGATACTGGGCATCTTTTCATATTCTATCTTGTTTGGAGAAATATCTATTCAAGTTATATTTGTTAATCAGGTTATCTTTTGTTGTTGAGTTATAGAAATTCCTTATACATACTATACATTAACTCATCAGCTATATGATTTAAAACTATTTTCTCTAACTCTATAGGTTGACTTTACACTAATAATTTATTAGAACTAATGAGTATTGATGTTGTATCCTGCCACTTTGCTGAATTCATTTATTATACTAACAAAAACCAATCCAAGAAGAAAATTAAGAAAATAATCCCATTTGCTATACCATCATAATTGTCAATTTTATTGGAACTTATCAATGAACCAAATCTGGATTTTCTCCAACACTTCATTGTTCGCAATTTTGTTGATTTCTGTTCCTATCTTTATTACTTGCTTCATTTGTCTTGCATTGGGCTTAATTTCCTTTTCATTTTCTAATATTTTAAGAAAAGGGCTAATATTAATTTCAGACTATTCTTCTTTCCTATTATACACATTTAAAGTACTAATTTCACTCTATGCAGTGCTACAACTTAAGCACTTCATCAATCCTGACAATCACTGTCCTTTAAGCCCAGTTATAGTAAATGTAACTATGCACATAACTGGATTTAGATGTACTATTTTGCTATTTATTTTTATACATTCCAGGTATTTGTTATTCCTTTGATCCTCTTTCGTGTTGAACAATTATCAGTTGCTATTTTAATTCCCTTGTTAATTTTTAGAGTAATTTTTAGTGGTGGCACTCTCTATAGGTTATAAGGTGCTATACTGATTACAAGATTACAGGTTAATTCCTTACTTAATTGTAATAAAGATCCTTGATCCAATACAGCAGATCCTTGAATAGTCATGTCATTTGAGTTAATGTCTATTTTATTGCAACACTAATGAGATGCTGTAAGAATTTAACTTTAAGGTCCTGGCTGGTGGCATAATGGATTAGGTGCCAGCCTGCGAACCCAAAGGTCGCTGGTTTGATTCCCAACCAGGGCACATAACCAGGTTGCAAGCCAGGTCTCCAGCCAGGTCTGTATCTGGAGGCAGGTGAAAGGCAACCATACATTGATGTTTCCCTCTGTCTCTGCCTCTCTCCCTTCCTGAAAAATAATAAATAAAATCTTAAAAAATAAAAAGAACTTAACTTTTGTTCACATCAATTAACTGATGGTAAAACTACTTTTACTATGTCTTTTCACTTAAGAGTCAAAGAACCTGTTAATGATGTTAGGTGAGGACTTACTGTATAGCTGCATTTTCTTCCCACTCTTATCTGATAGTACTGTCATGTGTATTAACAACTAAGAAACATGTTATGATCATACTCTAAAACATTCTTCTGCTTTTTAAAGAAATTAAGGGAAGAGAATGATGCATCCTAATATGTTTTATTTCTTCAACTATTTTTCTGCCCTTTTCTCACCTCTTTCTGAGGTTCCAATTACATATATGTTGGTATCCTTGATGTTGCAACAAAGGTCTCTGAGGCTGTTTATATTTCATCAGTATTAGTCCTCTCTGTTCTTCAAATTGACCCTAAACTGAACTGCCACCTCAGGCTACCAGAGCTGCATGTTATCCTTATTCCTTTACCGCTTACAAAGTTTCCTACTTTTACCAAAAAGCTCTGTTGGACTTGGGTGTTAACCTTCTACTTCGTATCAAGAAAAATCCCCTTTAGAGAAGGGAAAGTGCTTGTTTGCAAGGCTTTGCTCTAGTAAAACCATCACACTCACCAAGATCTAGGCAGATGTGAGTAAGAGCAGCCTCAAGCGAGTCCACTGTCTCCTATCATTGTTAACCCAAGTTCTAGCACTGTTTCACGAATACATGCATGCGTATCACTTCCTTCTTAGCTTTGGGTCAATTTCCCAAGCCCCCAAATATAGGCACACCTTGTTTTATTGTGTTTGGCTTTACTGTACCATACCGATACTGCATTTTTTAGCAATAAAGTATTTTTAAATTTAAATATGTACACTGTTTTGTAGACATAATAATACTACTGTAGATGGATGTAATACAACAATAAAATTTAAAAATATATAATAATAATACTATTGTATACTTAATCAACTACAGTACAGTGCAAACATAACTTTTCAATGCACTTGGAAACCAAAAAATGCATGTGATTCTCTTTATTATTGTGTTTATTTACAAGCTGCACAATTTAAATAAATAGTTTATGTGTGCCATGAGATGAGAAAGGTTGAAAATCACTACTCTAATTGATGGTACTAACACAGAAGCCATCCAGCAAAAGGCACATTAATCTTGGTGAATAGCAACACCTCATACCACTACGCAGAATTCTTTGAATCATCTCTTTATGAGTGTCACAAATATAATAAACAGATGCTTCTAGAAGCATTCTGTCCATTGCATTAGCACCTTGCCTAAAACATTAAGTCAATTAAATCAAAGCTATCCCAATACAATTTTCCTAAGACATGTAATTTTTACTCACCAAGTAACTAAGCAGGCTGAACCCCTAAGTACATGTAGTAAAAACATGACCATATTAAAACAAAGCAAAGAAGTTTAATTGAGACAAGGTGTATAAGCCTTTACCATATGAACAGAGATAAAACACCTAAGAAACCATTAAATTATTATTAATAACACATGTACTCAAGTCAAGATAGCTCAATTTATATCATCATTCTGAAGCATTTTTCTTTGATTAGAGACATTGCCACACAGCTAACTTCAATTATATAAATGTGTAAAGGCAAACTATACCACTTAACTTATCCTAGCCATGAAATGCTTTTAAATAAAACATGAAAGTAACACAGATAAAAATGTACAGTCAATTAAATCCATTCTCTCTTAATGCGGTTACCACACAGTGATCCTGTCACCATAAAAATCAAACTAATCAATTTAGTATCAGATAGATATACTACCACAGTGAATATGAAAATATCTTTATTAAAGGCCCAATGAATTTAAACAGCAAAATTGAACCAAAAGTCAGCCTGAACTCCTACTATATAAATGAAAAAGGAAAAACATTACAGTTAAGATCAAACATCAATGGGAAAGGGCTGAAAGTGATAAATCTATGATGTTAACCACTGAAGATTTTAAATACAATCCGGCATAACCTTAAAAAGCCCTGTACTCCAACTGAACTATTTATCAGAGACAAAAATGTTGTCTTGACAAAAAACAGATTTCACATTAATAAAAGAAAAGAGGACAATAGTACAGAAAGTCTTGATTTAAATAATATGTATTTATAAATAACAACTTACCAAATATTAATCAATTTATTTTGTCTTTTACAATAGAATTTTTATTTTTATTTTTTTTAATTTTTTAAATTATTTTTTTAAAGGTTTTATTTATTTTCTAAGAGAAGGGCAGGAGGGAGGAAGAAAAAGAAAGAAGCATCAATGTATGGTTGCCTTTCACCTGCCTCCAGCTGAGGACCTGGCTGGAGACCTGGCTTACAACCTGGTTATGTGCCCTGACTGGGGAATTGAACCAGCAACCTTTGGGTTCACAGGCCAGCGCCAAATCCACTGAGCCACACCAGCCAGGGCTAGAATTTTTAAATCAAGTTAAAATTTTAGACAATAAGCCAGAATTAATAGAAAATTATGCACCCCAAAAATAGAAAATACAAAATATCGGGTTGAACACTATTTAATTTAAAAGCTAACATTTGTAAGATTATTCCCTAAAAAAAAAAAAACTTCACGTTTCAAATTTTTACACTGAATTTATCACAGAAAAATTAACTTTTGCAACTCCATAATCTACAGTCCATTTCCACATTCAAAGCCTGAGAATTCCATTTTAAAAATATAAAAAGTTATTATGGCCCTAGCCGGTGGCATAGTGGATAAGGTGCTGGCCTGTGAACCCAAAGGTCACTGGTTCAATTCCCAGCCAGGGCAACATAACCAGTTTGCAAGCCAAGTCTCCAGCCAGGTCCACAGCCGGAGGCAGGTGAAAGGCAGCCATACTTTGATGTTCCTCTCCCTCTCTGTCTCTCTCCCTTCCCCTCTCTCTGAAAAATAATAAATAAAATCATTTTTAAAAATTAAAAAAATAATACTAAAAATTTAAAAAGTTATTAAAGGACTAGGGGTAGGGGGATACACTTGAAAACATGAGGCCTACTGCTATGCTTTTTATAAAATTAGTTTAATCTTTTCTTTTTTATATGCTCCTATACTTAAATACAATAGAATAACAAGTTACCTTTTTTAGGGGACAAAAGTCTAACATGAAATAACTTCAATTTCTAGACATCCAAATTAACAAGCAATAAGGCCACATACATTCTGGCTCATCCTGATTCCAAGATAGTCTCAGTCAGCCCATCCTCTACAGAAAATGGAAATTAATGCATCAGAAGTTCTTACCTGGCCTTCTCCAACTGTTTCAGTGTCTATCACTGTGATGATGCCTGGGACCAAAGGACTCCGCCTCGAGTTACTATGGATAGCAACATCATCTTCCGTCACACCTGAAGGCAGCGTGCCTGTCAGCTGGGTCACCACTTTCCCAACCATTGTCAGGCCAGTTTTCAAAGTCTATACATTGATAGATAAAATTGATAAATAATTTTGTATCATTTTGTGGATTCTAAATAGAAATATATTAATTCCCCCTCCCATTAAATTCTTTATTTTCTTACAAGCTTATATGTAGCAGTGAACTGTCAAAGAAATTCAGTCTGACCTTAATTCAGTATCACTTTGAGTGAACGGTATCAGCTAAGCCCTCCAAGTCAACATGGTGAGAATAAAGTCATAGGTAAATAATTTAAAAGCTTCAGCCCTGGCTGGTGGCACAGTGGATAAGGTGCCGGCCTGTGAACCCAAAGGTCGCTGGTTCGATTCCCAGCCAGGGCACAGAACCAGGTTGCAAGGCAGGTCTCCAGCCAAGTCTGTAGCTGGAGGCAGGTGAAAGGCAACCATACATTGATGTCTCACTCCCTCTCTGACTCTCTCCCTTCCCCTCTCTCTGGAAATAATAAGTAAAATCTTAAAAATAAATAAATTAATTAAAAAGCTTTGTTTCACATGAGGACAAAGTTCTATTTTAATAAAAATTATTTCCCCCTCTTAATGTCTATAACTTAAAATATGTGACACGGTAAGAAGTAGAAACCATAATATTCTATTTTTGAAATATTATAAATCTAATTTTAAATCTATTAGTTATGGAAAAGACTGGAATGTTGGTAGAAGCCTTATATGAAAAAAAGACCATGTTTCCAATGATAATCTATAATATGTTGTCATATAATATTATACATCAAGAATTAGTAAGTGAAAAAGTCTCCATTTAACATACTAATTACTAGATGAATGACATATAAAATTAGCAAAGTCAATAAAAGATAATTTAAGATGCTTTATAATTTATATTTTAGTTTCAGTTCACTTACAGCAAATAGATAAAGAAACATGTGTGAATATTTTTTATTTTATGGGAATCTCATCTGATTATTCTCATATGCATTAATAAGAAATAATGTTAAATTAATGTTTGGGGGTTTCTGTCTGAGAGAAAACAAAAGCAAAAAGAAAACTGATTAATAAACACTGAAAAAAGATCTAGTCATTAGAACCAAATAAAAGTAGTCTAGTTACATGGATATAGCAAAAACTATGTATACCAGATACATATTCAGAAATAATTTTTCTAATTCTCATATAGTGAGAAAAAGTTTTAATTAAAATACTTCAAATTAATCTTTAGTATGGTAACTTTTAAAGTAAGTATGGGAAAATAAATGAGATTTAAACTACAATTAGATTTTAATTTAAAAAAGGAATGTATTTTCCAAGGGAATTTTCCATTAAAACACCATATAACACTAGTAAATTATGCATTTTACTGTGGCCATGTTCTATGGGACCTTTACTATGAGCTTGGGATTGGTTAACTCTAAAATACAAATAATCTCTATAGATTTCCCCACACACCTCAATTTAAGAAAAAACTGAGGCTATACAGAAGTTAAGTAAAACAGCAGCTCAAACAGCATTGCCAATGCCAAAGCCAGGTTTAAAACTAGGTCTATCTACCTCCAAAGCTTGATTTTAACCACTCTCCAGTATTTCCCTGTAATCTATTCCTGTTACTACTTGTGATCTCACACCTCATGAATTCAGAACGCACACATATGCTGGGGAGGGGTGGGGGATGAAGACCATAATAGTGTATCTTAATAAATACTTAAATAAATGACCAGCAAAGCCATTTGCTAAATTCAAGCAAAAAGATATAACTTAACAGCAGACTGAAACCAGGAAAAAGCCACAAATCAATTATAATTGTTTTGTTTAGTGCTAAAAACTCAAACTGCAATGATTATAAAACACAGTAGCTTTCCTCAATTAGCAGCCAAACATTTGTTTCAATAATTCACAAGAAATGACTTACACAGAGTCTGTTAGATTGTTGTCAAGAAAGCCTCTGAAGGACCAACAAAATCAGGCGCCACTGTGTATTGATGTCAGGAGCTGGCCAGGAAGCCTTAGTAACCTCTGCAATGCTTCAGCTGATGTACTTACTCCATTAATGCTAATGGAGATGCTCCCACTCACTGGGAGCTACCCCTTTATCAAAGAAATGCCTTTCAGGTTTAAAGTCTTAGCTTCTATATCCTCCCCATTTGCCCTTGAGCCTACTATTTCATGCTCTTATGCCAATGAATAGAAATAACCTAAAATAACTGGAGCACGCAGAAAGTGGAAAATAATCTCCCAAAGCAAACCTCAAGATAAAGGACAAAGTTAATATAAAAGGACTGGGGAAAAGTTGGGGGAGGGAGTGTGGTATGGGGCAGGGTAGGATATTTCATAGTGAAAGGATCCTATTACATGAAGAGTTATAGCTATTTCTCATTAAGAAATGACTACCAGTGGGGTCATCTTATTAAAATTTAACAGTCATCAAATCTACACTTTGTATAGTAAGTGACAAGATAGTACTATCTACATAATAGCTTACTAACTTCCAAATAAGGCCGAATGCAGGAGGTGAGAGAGGGGTGTGAGACACTGTCTATATTAGTCAAGACCTTTGTTTCTAGGAGACATTTGTTTCCATGTCACATCAATGAGCACCAGTGTCCAAAGCAATGTATCATTTTATTCAATAATTTTCACATATCATACTTAAGATACCTAAATCACCTCACTATATAATTAGCCTTCTCACTATGTTTTAGTAGATAGGGCATGTGCATGCTTGATGATTTCCTCAAATACATACAAAAATGGGTGGAGGCTAAGAAAAATACTAGGAATAAAAAAAAGCTAATTAGGCCACACGGAGATGTTCATTTAAGTGGAGTGTGTCCTCACAAACCAAGTTATCTAAATTTAAAAGTTCATTATATACATGAATAATCTTAGGGCAGCCACAGAACTATCTGTAAGAAAACTAAACATTGAGTTTATTACAAATGTGAGATAATGCACTATGAGCAAACATGCAAACCAGCATGGCTCTTCTTCTGTTCTGTTGCAGACCGACTTGCCAAAGGGTCACTAGTAATGTTTAGCCTTTCTCATGCCGTATCAGTTGTCCTCCCTATCCATTAGTGCTAATGGTGCTACTCTCACAAAACCTGTTAGTTGTCATTAAGAAGTTATCAGATAACAAGAGAAAACAGAGGCATTTTTATTAAATCAATTTACCACAATGGGGTTAGGACACATTAAAAAGAAACCTCAAATAGGACAGTTATAAAGTAACTAGAAAATATGGAAAAAGATTTTACAAATGTATCAAAGTAATCCAATTTAAACAATTTCAATATTAATTTTTTTCCCTTTATCACCATCACAGAGAATTCATCACTATTATATTCTTAAGAAAGACGAATAAATTATTCTGAAATTCAATGGGAAAAATCTAAAAGTATAAATGTTCATTTTTAAGTGCTACTTGAAAACCCAGAAATTGTGAAAAAGAATACTGCTACAGAGAAGATCCAAGTATGTATACAATTAATATATTTATACTTACATTGCATATTGAGGAAAAAGTAAAAATTTTAAAATTAATCCTTCTATATAACAAAGTGGTTCAATACCCTCTATGAAATGACACAAGGAGCTGTCATCAGAGAGAAAAATATTAACCACTCTTTCTTAGAAAGTGATACAATCATGAAATGAATGTGAATTTATATTAAGACAAGTATCTTAAGGAGTACATACTACATGGCTTTTTAAAGATATTTCCATGTCATATCTCAAAAATACTATCTTATCTAAAAATGATAAGAAATAAGAATTTTATTTTATTTTAGAAAGGAAGAAAGGCAGAAAAACATCAATGTATGGTTACCTTTCACCTGCCTCCAGCTGGGTACCTGCCTAGAAACCTAGCTTGCAACCTGGTTATTGCCCTGGCTTGGAATCCAACCAGTGACACTTGCATTCACAGGCCGGCGCCTATCCACTGAGCCACCAGCCAGGGCCCAGAATTTTATTTTCTATTTTCAATGACAGTCTAGATAAATCAGATTAATCCTCCCAATGAAAGCAAGTAGTAAAACTGAGAAAACTTATTTTTTGAAACTGTTTAAATGTATTGAATACTTAACAAGATAGTGAAGAGTTACTAGCTCTAAATCCAAGAGAACAAGGAAAGCCATAAATATGAGTAGCATATTTTAGGTCTACAGGCATTTGATGGTTCTAGAGAGTATTGCTAAGAGACTCAGCAGTGTTTTTGATAGACTTATGGAACTACATGGTCTTGTTCAAGGGGGTCAATCTGGTGACCTTCACTCCATGCTTCGGCTTGGAACATAAAAGGATATTCAATAGATATGAGTGAACATGTAGTAATCAGGCTCTCAGAGCTATTTCAGGTGAGCTGAGCTTTATTTCAATAATTTAAGTAAACTCAATCCCTGAATCTGGATGACCCAGAACTAATAGTGTTGCATAACTCTGGTATCATCCCAAACTCAAAATTATTTCTAAACATTTTTGAAATAAAGCCTGGAAAACGAGGAGTCAGGTCCCCAAAATGGAACCAGACTTTGAAGTTACCAGAAACATACCCAAAAATAACCATGTTGGGTCAAGATGGAGATGTAGGCACTCACGTTTCACCTCCTCGCACAACCATAAGAAAGATCACAACTAATCTCAAAACAAAACAGAACCTGCCAGGAAAACAAACTGTATGGAAATCTGACAATCAAGGATTTAAAGAAGAAATATTTATCCAGGTGGATAAGGTGGACAGAGACAGGGAGTCTGGGCAGAGAGGACACAGTGTGGAAGAGGAGAGATGTATCTAGGCAGAGATGGCGGCCAGCAGAAAGAGCAGTCCCACATTCATGAGTGTGGAAGGGACACCTGAGGAGCAATCCCCGCCCCAAGCCAAGCTGCACAGCCCAGGGTTCCAGCACCAGGAAAATAAAGCCTCTTGAAGATAGTATAAGACGACTCTGGGACATCTACCAAAGTCCCGTCCAAATCATAGGGATATAGAAGGAAAAGGGGAAGAGCAAGAATTGAAAAATTATTTGAGCCCTGGCTGGTGGCACAGTGGATAAGGTGCTGGCCTGCGAACCCAATGGTCGCTGGTTTGATTCCCCAGCCAGGGCACAGAATCAGGTTGCAGGCCAGGTCTCCAGCCAGGTCTGTAGCTGAAGGCAGGTGAAAAAGGCAACCATACATAGCTGTTTCTCTCCTTCACTGCCTCTCTCCCTTACCCTCTCTCCAAAAATAATAAAATCTTAAAAAAAAATTATTTGAAAAAAATGATGAAAAGAAACTTCCCTAATTTGACAAAGAAAATTATATGAAATGTTAAAGGGACTTACTTAAGAAAAAGAAGATCAAAAACTATGAACAGTAAAATGACAACAAACTCACAACTATCAACAACAGAATCTAAAATACAAAAACTAAGCAAACAACTGGAAAAGAAACAGAATCATAGATATGGAGATCATATGGAGGGTTATCAGTGGGGACGTGGGAAGGGTAAGGATGGAGGAAAAAGTACAGGGATTACGAAGCATAATTGGTAGATACAAAATAGACAAGGGGATGTTAAGAATAATAAAGGAAATGGAGAAGCTAAAGAACTTACACGCATGACCCATGGACATGAACTAAGGAGGAGGGATTGATGGAGGGAAGAGGGGTACCAGGTGGAGGGGGGCAAAGGGGAAAAAAACTGGGACAACTGTAACAGCATAATCAATAAATATACTAAAAAAATAACCATGTTTACTGTATTTAAACAATTTGGTGATTTGAAAAAAAATGGAATTCTAGAAACTCAAAAATTATCACTATTTACCAAATTATTTCATCAATGTATGTTTCATTTTACCAAACTGGTTTTGTGCATGTATTGAGATAATCATATCTTTTTCCCCTTTAATCTGTTAGTATGGCAAATTACACTAACTGATTTTTGAGTAATAAAGCAGTCTTACAGTGTGGAATTTTCCCAACTAGATTGTGCCATATTATCCTGTTTCTGTTATTCTGCTAGTTTGTTGTTTAGGATTTTTCATACCAATGTTCATGAGTAAAGACAGGCCTGTAGACTTCCTTTCTCATAATGCTCTTGTCAAGTTTTTTTTTTTTTGTTTTTGTTTTTTTAAATCAGGGTTATCTTGTATCCTAAAACAAGGTTAGGTGCAATTTGACTCTTATTCTATGGAAGAATATTTGTAATGTTGCCGTTATTTATTCTTAAATGTTAGAATTCTCTGGAGTTCTGGACTAATTTTTCTTTTCTTGGTAAACTTTAACACCCCCCTATACACCTACATAAAGAAATTAAGTGTACCTCATAATAAATTTTCACAAGCACACTGATAAAATAGGAGTATAATCCATAAAGTAATAGTTACAAAGATAAAAGGATACATTTATAATTATACTACTTAGAAAAGTACTCATAAATCTGATATACTTACCAAGAAAAACTGAATGGCTTTATACCTCAAAAGGCTAATTTACCCACAAACTGTCTAATATCCAATAACTTACAATGAAAAATTATCATCAGGGATGGGGGTAGGAATCATCCTACTTTCCCAATTTTTCACATATAAAATATCAAAATGAAATAAAGACTTATTCTATGTCTGACAGGATTTTAGGAAAATAAACTGACAGTATTTTGTTAATCTCAAAATTTTCATGCTCTCTAATGCAGGAGTCTACAAGTACACAGATAAAGATATAAATATAATTAAAATGTCCTAAAAATATCTCATGATATTTAAGTTAAGAATAAGTTAAAAGAGCAGGGTACAATATATGATTGAATTGAATGTGTTAAGATGATCAAGAAATGGTAACAAAAACACTAATAACTATGTATGGTGCCAAGTGGGTACTGGATGTATCAAATGGAACACTTTATAAAATATCTGACTGTCTAACCACTATACTGTATGTATAGCTGAAAGTAATACAAAATTATGTTGAATATAAACTGTAACTGAAAAAAAATTTTAATTAAAAAATTATTTTAAAAATAAGTGATTTATGTTCAGTTATATTTTTCCTTCATTTAAAAAATTTACAAACAAGAACATGTGTGAGCACTAAAATCAAGCAAAAGCAGTTAACAAAAATTAAACATTAACTACTTTATTCAAGTGCTAACAGAACAATTTTATCCATTGCCAGAGCTAACAATGAGTTTCAATTAATACTAATTTCATTGGTGACCAATGGTCTACTGGAAATTGACTGGAGGGTGTGATCATGACCTAACTTCTTCCAGTTTTAAATGCTGAAGACAAGAGTATATCCTCACAGTTTGCAATAATGGAGTGTAAAAAGTAGGAAGTTCAGGCTTGTTCTTTTCAAAGCATACACAGTCTAGTCTCATCCCAGCAAGTCCAATTTCAGCTAACAGTGAAACAGCTTAACCGTTACTGAATGAAGCAGGTCATTCCTTTTATGCAGGCACATGAAAACAGAGCTACAGCAACGAAGAGCTGAAAAGCTATCCCCGGTCACATAACTGAAAGCTAGTCAATATGATAATATAATAAGCTATCCTCATGCAAGTGTATGCAGGTAAGCCTAAACAGAAACTAATACTTGAGAAATAAATCTATTATAAATTAACTGAATAACATTGATGCTACCTAATTACTGTCTCAGATTTTTCATCATTGAAATAACCATCATAATTTTGGCATACACAACGGAGAGAAGTAAGCAATTTTTTATAAAGATTCTAAAATCTGAAATATATAGTGCTGTAAGCATAAAGACATTCAGTATTTAAATTCTGAAATAAAAATATTTAGTGCCTCTCTCATCAAACCAAGGAGCCAATTCTCAAGGACATCATGAATGCATTTGTGATTGATCTTGAAGTATTTTGTATTTGTTTTACATAAAAACAGTGTGACCTATGATTTCCTCTTAGTGGTTTCCTTTAAACTGTTGTTCTTTTCTGAATAGCTGTGTTTTTTATTACATGCTGTCATTTAGATTCACTATGTCATCCCTATTATTAGAATTGTTTTGTTGTATACTTCAGAATTCAAAAGGATAGTGATTATAAAAAATACCTTATAATCAGCATAAAGTTTACAAGCCATCATCAGAATTAACCCTACCACATGCACAAAAAGAACTCACATGACAAACATGCAGGGGGCAGTCCCAGGACAGATAAGAATCTCTTAATGTGTCAGGAATTGGATTCAAGCTTTCATAAGGAATACTATTTTTTTATGTCATAAGATTCATAAATATTCAAAAATAAAAGGGATGTTAGTATAGGTAGAATAATGCAAATCACCCAAAAGAACCCAAAAATCACTACTTAAAACATATACAGCTTCTTTCAAAAGTGGAATTACATAAGACTTGAATCTAGCTAGCAGACTTAAATATTTAAATTTAGGTAACTATAAACCCTATAATCATTACAATACAAAATAAGTACTGTTTATAAGCCTTAAGAAATTAAAAACCTAATCATTTAGTCAATAATTCTCCTTATGAGTGACAAAATAAGTCTGACTTCTTGAGACTATTACTCTTGTGAATGACAATGCAAGAGAAGATCTCCACCCAATTCAAGAGAGAAACTTGGTAATCATTACACGTAATCAAAACTCCCAGAGACTACTGGATACTCACTTTAGCAGCACTAATGACTGTGGCAGTATAAGACTGAATGTTGTCTCCACAGGCTCCACCACGGGACTGATGACATCGAATCAACTGGAAAAAAGAGAGAAAAACCAGAAAGTCATTTCTGTTAAACTGTTTAAATCTACAGGGTATTAGGACAGAGCTTATTTACCATGCATAATGATGATGGTGGGTGGGAATGTTTGTACAAGTGTATTTCATACAAACAGCCAAAAGCCGTGCTCAGACACTTTTAGCCCTTTTTATAATCTATTGGTGCCATTCAGACTGTTTCATGCTGAAATACA
This sequence comes from Noctilio leporinus, assembly GCA_004026585.1. Taxonomy (NCBI): domain Eukaryota; kingdom Metazoa; phylum Chordata; class Mammalia; order Chiroptera; family Noctilionidae; genus Noctilio; species Noctilio leporinus. The sequence goes on from PVIW01002605.1 coordinate 203,238, forward strand.
ATTTTTAATTACAAGATGAATAGTCTTTAAGAATTCATAAACTTACAAATGGTAGAATTTGGGTTCTGGCAGCCTTTCCACAAATAAAATTTTAAAATATAATCAAAGGACTTAGACATGACTTTCTAACATTAAATATTTAACAAGCCAGCAAATTAAAGGTTTTGTCCCCTAATTTCTACATAAAGATTGCAAAATAAAACTTTAAAAATTAGACAAAAGATTGTGCTATATTTTCATTTTCAACTGTGTCAGTGGAAAAAGGGCACAAATTATGCATGAATCAACTATGGCATATATAGTAGCCATCCACTTCAGAGGGCTTACTAGCTTTACCATCAGAATGGAATAAAAGAGAATTTGGAGAAGTTGGTGGTGCAGGCAGACATGACTCAACACTTTGCACAACCACAACAAAATTACAATTAAAATACCGGACAACTATCACTCAGAACTGTCAGAAATGGAGTTGAACGGAAGTCTGACAACTATGGAATTGAAGCCACATCTATCCAGACTGGTAGGAGGGACTGAAATGTGGAATGGGCTGGTCCCTTACCCACCTGTAGTGGGTAAAAATTTGGGAGGGATATCTTAGGAGCAAGAAGTCCCTGACCCACACCAGGCCCCCTCAGTCCAAGGTACCAATACCAGGAAGAAGGTAAGTCCCCACAGGTTCTGGCTGTGGGAAATGAGTCAGTGGAAGAAATTGTTGGAGCCCCAAGCAGTTCTTCTCCATGAACCGTACACACAGACTCACCTACTCAGACTCTCTCTGAGCTCTAGCACCAGTGGTATATAAGGGGAAACTGAAGTGTCTAGCATCAAGGTGAATAGAGGCCACTGTCCCGTTTCTAAACCCTACCCCGACACAACCAGCAAGCTGGTGCCATATCTGAGACTCCTGCAACCTAGACATGTGCCCTGACTGGAAACAGAGCCCGAAACATTTCAGTGTGGAGGACACTGCTCTAACCAACTGAGCCATACTGCCCAGGGTGACTTTCTTTCACAAAATTCAAATCTGCCTTTTGCTTTGATTTGGACATAAACAAAACTTTCACTATACAAATATGATATCTCCACTTACTATGATGACCTTAATAGATAAATGAAACTCATAAATAACTAGAAAATTCAACAAAATGTGAGCATCTGTGATTTAATTATTAAGGTAAATGTTTGAACTATTGTTTTAGTTGTAGACAGAGTTAAAGTAAATTAAAATTATTCTATACCTCAGGTTCCCAATCTGCCAATAAAGACAGAAATCATTCTTGCCTCCTGATTTCTAGCTCCACAGAAACTACTCTTGTAGTATCGATGCTAGGCTTTAAGATTAATGGAGTAAAGTTCTCTATATAAAACTAAGTGTAGGAAATTAAGGTTCAGTCTAAATATGGATCTTAAGCAACAAGGAAAACAGGACAATTATTGGGTGTCCAATTAAAACCAAAACCAAATCAAAGAAAACCAACTAGTAAGTTAAAAGTTCATTACTGGCTGGTAATCACTTCAAAAAAAATTCCTGAACACTAGCTGCATAACCAATAATCTGCACATGAGCCATTCCTTACCTTGTTTTCTGCATAGGCGAGCCAGCGGCTCCCAAGAGCAATAGGATTCATGTTGGGCCCTGGACAAGGATAGCAGCCTAAAAAAATTCAAAAGGCAATATTGAGAAATTTCTTTATAAATACTTTGTTGGGGCACCATATTTTGATGCCATTGAAACAAAACAAATGCTTATATGTTTTTTTAAGTTTTACATAAAATCCCCATAATAGTAATCATTGATTGCTATAATAGCTAAATGAGGTTCTTTAGTTTCTCCTATATAATTTCCCTTTGTTTTTAACTTTTTTTCAAATAAGAAGCACATCTGGGAAGAAAGGGTAATCACTTTTTGCAAAAAAAAAAAAAAAAGGGGGGGGCATTTTATACAGTTATTGAGAGAGTGTGAGAGAAGCTCAGGGGAAACATTTAAAGTTCTTAGTCTACAACACCATAAATCAAGCAAAAATGTTTGGAAAGGAAACGGAAAGGGTACAGTTGGCTCAGGAATTTAAGGGCAGAAGATAAGGAAGACACACACCTATGAAGAAATGAAGGTACTATGGTGGGGACAGGAAACAAGTATTTATTTATGTATGGGGCAAAAGGGAAGTAATCCACAAAAGGTGTCTCATTAGAAAGACATTGTGGAATTATTTACATAATCCTACGAATTTACATTAAGCACTCAATTTAATTTTTCTTGTCTTAAGCCTAGCCAATAAAAAAAATAGCAGAAAGGATTATTTTGAGGTTCTCTCATTTTAATAAGAATAAATCACATATTCTGGACAGTGAACACCATCCATGCATGGAAACACCAATGACCTCTTCTTGAACTTGATGATCAAGAGACACAAAATTTAGTCAACTTTAAGTGCTATCTGTCATCCTGGAGGTGCGCATATATCCTCTGGCTAGGCCAATAAAGTCTATTAAGGTTATTGCCCTCATTGGTCAACTATATATATTATTCCACTGCTTCACAAAACTGCAAATTTTTTATATTTATTTTTAAAAAGTTCAATTACAGTTCACATTCAGTATGATCTTGTATTGTTTTCAGGTGTATATCACAGTGGTTAGACAATCAGGTACTTTACAAAGTATTCCACCTAATACTCCCAGTACCTACCTGGCACAGTCGTTATGACAACAGTATTGACTACATGCCCTATGCAGCACTGTACACCCCCACGGCTGTTACATAACTAGCAATCTGCACTTCTCAGTCCTTTCCCATTTTTTATTCAGCTCCCCAACCCTCCTCCACTCCAGCAACCAGCAGTCTGTTCTATGTTTCTATAAGCCTGTTTCTGTTTTCACAAAACTGCTTTAAAGCAACTACTCGAAAAAGACTGCAGAATCAAAGAACACAAAAGGTCTCCTGGTTTATCATTCCAAAAGTATCTGGTTAATATTTCCACAAATGTTTTTCTCCAAAATGTACACTAGAGGATCAAACTGAGGTTATCTCTTTCTTAGCTTAGGTCTCAATTTGGAATCTAAATTTATTAATTATGAGGCAAAGATTTTATAATAACCTTTTCTTCTCATGGGAAAATATATCTAAAATATATGAAATGCATGAGCATAACAGCAAAAAATCATACTTCTAAACTTCAAACTGCACTGCTCACATATACATTACCTAGCAGGAAGCCTCAGACACATGTGTTATTGCTCCAAAAAGAATAATCAATGTATGATAGTTCATTCAAAAGCATACTTTTTCATAAAAAGAAAATAATTAACTACGTCAACATTTACTATCAAAAATAAAAATAACTGTGATATATATTTTTTCTATTTAATTTATTTCTACCACTTGATTAGAGAGATATGTAAAATCAAAGATGGGTGTCTTTTTTTGTTCACTTTGGAATCTCCACTGCCTAGGTCAATGCCTGGGAAACGAGTTTAACAAAGATGTTTCACTAAATTAAACAAGGTAAATTAAAGCATTTTTATAAGGCACTTGCAAAAAAAAAAAAGTCATCTACATTAAGAAAATTTTTCAAATATTCCAATTGTGTGCTCAGCTGAGAGCCAGCTATTTTATTTTAAAGCCCTATTTAAGAGCAACCTTTCCTGAACATGTTTTATATGGCTCCCCAAGCTCAGAGAGCCTCTGAGTGACAGTGATCATCACTGTGAAACATTCGTGTTGCTGGGTTTGTTCACAAGCACTGAAGCAGCACACACTGATGTCGCTGCCATCGTGCAATAGCTTTCATTTCACCTCCTTCAGCTGCCATCTATTTTGACTTTTCATTTTTTTAAATTAATATCCTTATTAAAAAAAAAAAAAAGACAACAACCCTGAGAAGGTCCACATGCCATATGAAACATAAATCATAAAAACTAGATGAGCTTTCTAATTTTTGCTTAGTTTTTAAAAGCATTTTTTTTTTTTTTTTTTTTTTTTAATTTCATGGTTTGAAGAAGTGTGTTTGGAAATTTTTCAGTTTTTGAAAACTGACCTCTGGGTAACTGGGACACTACTGCATCTACTCAATGTTTATTATGGACAAATACGCAGGACAAAGGACCATGAAAATATTGCAAAATCAAAGAATGTCAAAAGCCTAACCTAAAGGACTCCTGGTTTATCATTTCAAAAGTATCTGGTTAATATTTTCAAAAATGTTTTTCTCTAAAATGTACACCAGAAGATCAAACTGAGGTTATCAGTATTTAGATAATAGATTTCATTATTATTCTCCCATTGAGTAAACTATTCTTATTCATCCAAGAATGTATTTTTTTAAAGATTTTATTTATTCATTTTTCAGAGAGAAGAGAGGGAGGGAGAAAGAGAGGGTGAGAAATATCAATGTGTGGTTGCCTCCGGCCCACAACCCAGACATGTGCTCTGACCGGGAATCGAACCCCTTGGTTCACAGGCCAGCACTCAATCCACTGAGTTATAGGGGCTAGGATAGAATGTACTTTTATATATGTATGTGTATGTGTATATATATATATATTCCACAGTTATTTTCACAACTAGAGAAATGAGTATAAACATGGCCTATAAGAAAGTTTCCCCCTGCCCTAGCTGGTGGCTCAGTGGATAAAGCGCCATCCTGTGAACCCAAAGGTCTCTGGTTCGATTCCCAGCCAGGGCACATAACCAGGTTGCAAGCCAGGTCTCTAGCCAGGTCCTTAGCTGGAGGCAGGTGAAAGGCAGCCATACAGTGATGTCTCTTTCCTTCTCTGCCTCTCTTTCTTCCCCTCTCTCTAAAACTAATAAAAAAAGAAAGTTCCCCCTTTGAAATGTTGTAGTTAAAAAAAAAAAAAGAATAAATGCTACCATTTGTGAATGGTAGCATTACATAGGAGGTAGATAATATCCTGAACTTTAAAGTCAACATACTCTACCTCTGAATGCTGATTTTGCCTCGTCAGATTCTTTCTCAAACAAAAGGATACTATGGAAAAGTGTAGTTACAAAAAGTAAAATACTTTTTGAGTCAATGTTTTTAGGAACTCAGTGGACCTCAAGCATTAAAGTGTTGGAATCAAAGCAAATTGTTTTTGTGCTCTTCAAAAACATCCTACAGCTGGACTCAGCAGAACACCAGCCACTCAGCACTGTCCCGACTTGGTAAGCATGACTCCTGTAAAGATTAACTGCAGCCTCCAGCTCCACTTTGAAAACAAGTGAAGGAAAAAAACCCAAACTGCTATCATACTAGGACTAATTCTAACATGTTTACACAGTTTGTGAACAAAGTCAAAGGGAACTGGATATTTTAAAACTCTGATTTCCAAACTTAAATAAAGGTAAAATCCAAGAAAGGCACACTAAATGACAATCCCGCCATTACTAAAACAACTCAAAACACACGTGAGACTGACACAATTGAGATGGCATCCTTCCAAAACCTTGGTCCTAATGGAGAGTTGACCTGAACTCATTTTGAAAAACAAAGGATTTAACTACTCTCTGTATCACTCTTGCCTTATTTTTCTTGGTAATAATAACTCAAAAATTTCCGACATTTTTGACAAAAAAAAAAAAAAAAAAAA